>CM046879.1:325136613-325736613 GCA_025667525.1 Glebionis coronaria
TACTAAATCTATTTTTGTAACTTTTATAAAGTTAAAGGGGAGTTCGGTATTTTTATCAAAGTTAAAGGGGTGTTTATATACTAGCCGAGCCCTAAAAAAACACTAGGGGCCTGTTTGTAATTTACTGAAACTATAACAAAGCCCTAGGGACTAATATTGTAACATTCCCTAATTTATAAACCAAAGGACTAATTTGCCAATAGCCGAAACTTTTCTAAGACCTAAGGACTATTTGTGCAAATATTCGGATTATATAAACCCTAGGGGTTAAATTTGTCATTTGCCAAAACATTTATAAGCCCAACAACCCATTATGCAATTTAATTAAACTAATTAACCCTAGTGACTAACCTTGCCATTTGCCGAAAGATTAGCAAGCCCTAGGGGCTGATTTGAAAATTTAATAAAAACAAGGACTTGAATGCAATTTGAATTTACTTTCTATTAATACTAATTAACATTATTAAAAAACATAAAGGATTAAATGGTAACTTGTGAAACACGAAGGACTAATATTGGACAATTGAAACTTAAGGGATTTTTATGAAACATTATTTTATATAAGTCTTAATAAAATAAAAATCAGTTTATTTAATTTATCATACTCTTTATAGTTAAAACAAAGGTAAATGTACGCAAATAAAATAAAGAGTATATTGTTTCGATAACTTATTATAGGCTGTATAATTAAGTTGACGAACACTATAATAAACAGGCGATCATGCATTTTCATAAACTGTATTGATTTGTTCATTTTGTTGTGCATTTACTGAGACCCATTCAATTACTTAGTTAATTTTACTATTTTGTAATCATATTGTTCCGGTTTACCAGTGACATCATTACTACACTCTACCACTGAGGTGAGTTCATGGCCCCATACTTTTACTTCTTTTATACTAAACTGGCGGAGAAAACATGCAACATACTTTTCTATGCAAACATTCACGGTACCAACTTTTATCTGCCTATTGGATTTCCATGACCCAGGGATCTATAATAGTTGATTTCGGGATTAAGCACGTAATGTTATAAATAGATCTATTAAGGATTGACTGTCCCCGTATGAGAGAGTAGCGTTCACTGTGCCTCGGCCGGTCCAAACAGGCGTATATCCTTGTCGGACTAGGTGTGTCTTTGTACAAAAACTGGGATGCTCGAGGGCTCCTACGTCTAGCTTCTATTACAGGCAATAGGAACTACAATAGTATTTTGCTTTATGCATGTTAGCCCTATATTTTATATAGTCAAACAAGAATGTAATAGGTCATCTTATTCGTAAATGGTCTTGTATTATAATAGGGTAGTCGGGAAAACCGGGCTTGGACTTTAAGCTAATATTGTATAAGTTAGGGGCGTAAGCCCAAGCAAAGCCAAGCCCGGTGTCACACCCCACCATGGCGGAATATGGGTCACGACGTATGGATATCATCACAACAATAGCGTGTCTATAGAGTTAACTAAATGAAATAGAAATGTCATAAAAAGGTGACACAATGTCATGACAATATCTCAAACAATGCAGGCGTCTAGGTAAGTAGGTAACAGGCCTACCTCTTACCAAAGACATACAAATAAACAAACATCGAACATATAGGTACCATAAAGTCTACTTAATTAAAAGACAAAATAAAATCTAAGAGGAAAGGGATTCCTCCTAATGCAATCCTAGCAGCCTCTAAACTCTAGCCACTTCTAATAGCATCCTTATCAACTACCTCACCTGAAAATGACACTAAAATCTGTCAACATAAAGTTGGTGAGAACATAGATTTAAGTTACCGAAAACATCTTAAGAACCCTTAACAACAGTTGTAAATAGTTGAAGAAAAACAATTTATAGTAATGGACCATAATGTGATAATCATGTTACATACAAATACAATCAAACCACAATTATAACAATCAAGAACACACAATAAGAACAATGCACCACACTATTAACAATCAAGAAGTATCCCGTCAAACACACAAGAACACACCACACTATCCGGATCTTTCCCATACCACCTGTGGAAGATGAACTATATCCCCGTCGAGATATCTTGCCTCCGAAGAGACGATGCACAAGTACTCAGGACGGATCGTGCCCCACGAACCAAGAACTCAGAACCAAGAACTCAGGACGGATCGTGCCCCACGCTCTACACATCACAACTGGTCCCATAGACGCCCATACATTTATGTACCAATCCCAATCATAACACAATCAAGATTCACATATCAAAATACATATCAAAGCACAAATGAGAATACATAAGCACGCAAGTTACATAATATCACATTTATGTCCACACATTTTAAACCATAGTACTAAATCATGTTAAAGAACATTGAAAGTGTCATCTCCATCCCATACTGGAAAAAAACATTTAAAAACGTAGCAAAATGGGACTATGAACTCACCTGAATGCTTCTTCACAAGTCCTCGCACTAGCAACAAGCTAACAAACCAAAAATACGCAATCAATACATGAACCAATCACTAAGATGGTTCATCAACCTATGATGGACATATAGCCTATTCCCATATAAATACCTCATTGATAAGCTCTAATCACCCCATTACCCTTCCTTAACAAGTCCTTAACTTGGTTAAGTTTAATAACTATCCCGTTCATATTTTACACAAAACAGTCCCAGTTTTTAGGTCTCAGAACTTTAAGTCAAACATCCATTTAAACATACCCATGGTTCCTGTAAAAGAAATATTCATACCCTTACATATGTTGGCTAACACCTCCCACTTGCCCTAACCTTAAAGCGACTGTTAAGGTCCCGATATATATATATATACTTTTGTCATTCCATATTTTCTGATTTTAAACATACTAAAAGTTTGTTACAATTAAGGGGTCTTACCCTAAACCACAACCTTAGCCCAAGTGCAGATATGTAATACAATATATAAACCATCTCTCATATTCGTAAGAAGATCCCAATGCAACGCTATGTACCCCAAACAACCCAAAACATAAAAAGAAAACAGGCTGACTTCAAAACTGTTTTGACCTCCGACTGTTGTAACCTTTTTTGACCCACTTACCTACTTCCAATTTAGTTCTAGTTTCTTGCATTGTAAAGCCACTTCAATTACCTTTTCAGGGATACTTGGATCGCATCTTGAATGTTCCTAGAACTCCCGATATGATCAAAACAATTGACTCAAAATTCTGCCCAGTTTTTAAAAACGGGTTTAACAAAATCAACCACATTAATTAACCCTAATTCCTCTAATTACAAGCCCTAATTCATGTAATCATCCTAATATGATTATCACATCATTAATTTACTGATTTCATATAAACCCTAACCTAAATCCATCATAAGAATGATTAAATAAACATAAAAACAATTTAATTTAAAAAGGTTAATGAAAGTTTTACCTTTAATTCAATGGAAGATGTAAAAAACCCAAATTTTTGAAGAACCCTAATTCTGCTCCTCTTTTTGGTCGACTAAAACTCCAGGGAATAGAAAAAAAATGTGTTTGATTTAGTGTTGGGGGTTCCTTATATAGCCAAAACAATCCTTGTCCAACCCAATTACCACTTACCATAAATCTTTTCTTTTTTCCTTTTTTTTCTCTTCTAAACCGACCTATACCCCATAAAATTCGTTTTTCTATTTATTTTATTATTAATAAATATCTTATTAATATTACCTTAATTTTCCTTAATTTATTTCAGCATCTAAAGCCTCCAAAACCTCAAAACCGTAAAACTAGTCAGTTTTTACGCGAATACCGTAAAAGACGTAAAATATACACTTTTATAAAAAATCTCAAATTTTGAAATAAACTTTATAACTAAGTCATAAATGACTTAAAACCATCCCGAAAAATATCCATATGACTAATTACCTCATCCGAGCCCTCTAAATGCTAAACCGTAAATCCTAAAAAAATACTATTACTATAATACTTATACGTATACGTAAACACCAAAATATCACCATTTCATTTCATAGTCACTAATTGTGAGCTCATGAACATGAAATAACCGTTCCTCGATTTACTTATGAGTACTTCTATACTCATAAACGATAACCACACCAACCTTAATCACTCAAAATAAACACGTAATCACACAAATCAAGTAAGCACACATAAAATAACCTAGGGTTGTCACATCACTCCCTCCTAATAGAAATCTCGTCCCGAGATTTACTCCCAAACTCAAACTTATTCTCAGGAACCAAACGAGGATACATATCTTTGATAAAACCTTCATGTTCAAACGTGAACTCAGTTTATACTAAAATAATCTCAACCAACAACACATGAGCCATAACCGTCCGCGAGGAAACTTATTAAAACCATTATGTAACCAACCTAACTAAATCTCGCAACTCATCAAACAAGAACTGTCTTGAAACCAAGTTAGGAGCCATCACATAACTCGACGAGTTTAAAACTATCACCCCAATTTCGGTCTTACTCATAAATATCATAAATCAAAACTCATCAAATATAACCACGTATTCTAAGGTCTAAAGAACTCTCAAATTCCATCCCAAGTCATCTCTATGTTAACCCTCCAAGTGTTCATTACCACAAAATACCTAAAACACAAGTTTAAACCATGTTGTCCGAAAATTAACCTTGAACTCGACACATGTACAATTAATTCGACCAAGCTACTGACTTCCAATTACCAAACTTTCTGAATATTTGAAAAGTACGTTCCGCGTACATAGTTTTAGGCTTTTGAATCACTCAAAAAGCTTTAAAAACGAATAAGTTATAACCAAAACGATTTTAAACCCTAAAACCCCTTATTAATTACCAAATTCAAGCCCTAATTTATTTTAATTCCAGAAAATTAAAACTCCCACCCATCATATGATTAAATACATGATTTTAACATATTTAAGTTAATAAGAACAAAAATTCTAACTAAAGAACAATAACTTTAGGTGATCAAAACCAATATATTTTAAAATAAACAAGCCATGCTTATATGTTAAAAAAAATTATATTCCACCTTATTTCAAACACGTTTTCGACACTTTACCCTCATTTTATCGACTACCAACAACTATTTTTATTTTACTATTTGCAAGTTTTATTTTTTTACCATGTAAGACTCAAAACAAAAGATATCGTTATTCCAAAAAGAATTCTCCACCCTCTCAATAGCCTCTACACCAATAATACTGTACACACAAACACATGAAATGAGGACTCGATAAATGCGCTACTACATAGGTTGAACATCCCAAAGAGAAAAGAACTAGCAAACCATCCTAAGAATACAACCGATAAGTAGAAGGGATATATACATATATAGGCATAGGCATACATACTCTCAAATCCATCCAACATATACTATACAAGCATGTATTAACCCTCTTTCATGCAACCATACTTAGGAATCCATTCATGTCGTGGTACTTGTATAACTATGTTGGCCACCATACTTATACCAGTTCCCTTTCACTAATGTACTCCCTCCTATGATGACACTTATAAGAATTAATACTACACATAACACATCAGTCTACCAACTCAAATAAGCACATAGATCCTACAAATCATATAAGCATATAATCCACAACATAACATAAGGTCCAAAATCACATGTATTAAAATAACATAGCCAATGCATGAAACAAATAAACTCGTAGTCTAGCTGAACCAGCGTAGACTAAATTCAAAATGTATAAAGAACATGAAAATATAATCAAACGAAATCCAACAATAACTAGCGTATATGACTATGGTTCAACCCGCACTAGTCAAAACTCATAAAGAAAGTAACATGTAGTTAAGTATGAAACATACTAGTTCATAACTTAACAATATCGCAAAAATAACATCCAAACACATCAATTATTATAAAATGCACGCATACCCCTATGACGCCTATATGCAGGGACCTTTATGTTAGGACCATTGTAATAGTTATATGTAATAGGTAGACTAGGAGGTATGTAGTTCCTCCTGGTCCTAGTCGTAGTAGGAGCAAGTCCTGCTCCTGGTCCTAGTCGAAGTCAAACTTTATTATTTACTTAATATTCTGTTAGGATATGCATGAGATATGTTAGGAAAGGATATGCATATCAGTTTTACACGTTTTATTTAATGATGTATTAGGGTTTCCTTGCAGTATAAAAGGAACCTTAGGCAGAAGGGTTAGACACACCTTCACAAAACGTAGTTCTAGTCATTATCAATATTAGAAATCCTTAGAAAGGATTAAGTCTTTATAGTTATTCTGTTCTTCTTGATTATATTTATATTCTACATTCATATTGTGTATAGAGTCTCTTTGTGATTTGACTTGTGATTACAGAAGTCATTCACCGGTCCTGACAGGCTGCAAGATCTACATCTAGTAGACCCAACAAGTGGTATCAGAGCCTGGAAGGGTCTCTATACAAGAAGAATCAAGTTCTCTTATTACTCCCAATCTGTTTATCATGTCTGCCTCAACTTCTACTCAAACAGGAGAAGAAAGCACTCCAAAAATTGTGCAACCTCAGCAGATCCTGGCTACGGTCTCCAACACGAATGGAAAATTCCCTCTTCTGAAGAAGGGTGAATATGATAACTGGGCAATGAAGATGGAATGGTGGATCACCAACACTGATCAAGATCTTTGGAAGATCATTCTGAATGGAAACAGCAGGAAGCTTACTGGACGAGACAAGAACGGTAATATTACTCTTCTTGACCCTAAATCTCATGAGGAAATCATCGCTATTCAGAAGGAGGTAAAAGAAAAAACAATTTTGCTTCAATCTCTTCCTGAAGATCACATGGGTGACTTCTACCATTTGGATGATGCCAGAGAGATCTGGAATGGCATAAAAGCAATGTTCGGCGGGAATGAGGAGTCAAAGAAAATGCGAAGGTCCATGCTGAGAGATGAATTTACCGAATTCAAAATCTCAGAAACTGAAGGTCGAAATCAAGGGTATGATAGGTTCCAGAAGATCTTGAGCCAATTGAATCAACTTCGGTCAAAACCTGATGATGGTGACATTAATGCAAGGTTTCTTAAAGCCTTACCCTACTCATGGAACCATGTGGTGATCTCTCTCAAAGCCAAAGGTGGGCTTGACTATCTCACCTTTGATGATCTGTTTCATAGGCTCAAAACATTCGAACCTCATGTGAGAGGATATCCTAGTGACTCTTTTCCCACCCCTGCTAATTCAGCCTTTGTGAGCTCTATGGCATCCAGTCCCATGTCATATGCAAGTAGCCCAAGCAATACTGTCTCCCCCCAGCATACTATTCAGCATACTTCTGCTCCTGATCCTGCTGCCAAGTCTGGTAGTATGGTAGAAGCTGTTCTTCATTCTTTTGTGGCTAATGTTAATGCTGAACAACAACTTGCTTTTGATGACTTCAAACAGGTCGATAAACTTGATCTGGATGAGATGGATCTTAAATGGTAGATGGCCATGCTTACTCTTAGGGTTCACAAGTTTGAGAAGAAAGCAGGAAGGAAATTTAATTACAACCCTCGGGAGCCAGCGAGATTCGATAGAAGCAAGGTACGATGCTATAACTGCCAACAACAGGGTCATTTTGCAAGGGAGTGCCCTAGCAAGAATGATCAGGAGAAGAGCAGGTACTCCGCTTTCAAGGTTCAGGAGGTTAAAGATGACAGGAAGGCATTGGTATCTGTTGACTCTATGGTCAACTGGAATGATCATCAGGCTTCTACTCTGGAATCAGCTGAATCCTCGACTGACGTGTTAGCAATGATTGCTGGGAATCTCTCTGATGCATAAGAAGCAGACGAGTTTGCTCTTATGGGCATCTCACCTCAGGTACAACATTGTCCTTTTGGTTGTCATGATAAATACACAGAATTGTTGTCCCAATTTAATGAAGTAAATGATCAAAATGATAAGTATTTTTTAGAGGTACAAGCCTATAAGGCTTCATTAAACACATTGGAACAACAAAAGAGGTGGTTACAAGATACACAACGTGCGTATGAGGATAAAATCAGGATACTAAGCATTGATTTAGAAAACACTACAAATATGCTTAAATATACAGAAACTGAAAGAGATGCTAGTATCAAAGAAAAAGAGGAGATGCAAGCTAAATTAGATGCTACAATGTTAAGATTTGACAAATGGCAAAAGGAACCTAAAAATCTTTCAAAATTAATTGATAGTAGCATGTCTGGCAGAACTAAAAGAGGCTTAGGATTTGAAAAATATATTGATTCAGAAGATGTATTTGATTTATCTTTCTCAAGTGTCTTTGATGTCGACAAAGAGGATGAGGGAAAACCTAGTTACAATAGGTTTAAACCAGCAGCAGAAATGCATGCTGTCCCTCCTCCTCTTACTGGAACTTTTATGCCCACCTCATGGCATAATGACTCGGATGGATCACAGATGCTTGAGTCCCCAACAAGTTCTACTAATACTAATGACTTTGTCTCATGTACTTTCAGTGACAAAGCCGGTGACTCTGCATCTAATGATTCAAGTGAAGAGTCAAGACCTAAAAGTTCCAAGTCGAATGAACATGCTGCTACTGGTGCTAGGAAGTATGAAGAAAAAGTTGCTGTCAAGTCAAGTGTGTCTGGTCCTTGTTTATTGAGTCCTAGGAAGAATGTTTTTCCTAGAAATGTGTGTAATAAAGTAGGCAGTATGAAACAATCTCATTCTAATAAAAGGTCTTTCAAAACATGTTTTGTTTGTGGCAGTTCCTTTCATTTAATTAAATATTGTGATTATTATGACACACATGCATCTGTTAATCATGCTTTTCCTGCTCCTGGTTCACCAGGAGCTGCTTCATATGCTCCTAGAAGACTTAATCCTAGTGCTCCAATGTTTAATACTTCTAGAGTATCCTCTCCTTTCGCGTCTGATTATTGGAGAGATAGTGGATTCCAAGCAACCAGTAATTTTTTCAAAATTTTAATCCAATCTATCCGCATAATTTAGACCACACGTATTTTGGTTTGGGTACTTTGGGAACTGCTGCTAAGCCCTCAGCAGGTTGTTCTTGGTCAAATAATAATACCCATATGATGCATAGGCAACCAAGGAACAATGGTGGATCTCATCAATCTTCTTGGCATTCTTCTAATGATCCACAAGGCAGGCTCAAACCTGAAAAGGTTTGGGTCCCCTTAAGACACTAATTTTTGCATTTTTTATTATCTTGTTGTTGTAAGTTACTCCATACCAGGATCCTAGTCTAGGCATTGTTGATAGTGTTTGCTCCAGGAGCATGACTTGCAATAAAAGTCTTCTATCTAACTTTGTACCATTTCATGGAGGCAAGGTCTATTTTGGTGGAGGTGAAGGCAGAATCACTGGCAAAGGAACGATAAAGACTCCAAATCTAAATTTTGAGCAGGTCTACTATGTGGAAGCACTTCAACACTTCAAATTGATATCGGTCTCTCAAATTTGTGAGAAGAAGCAGTTTGTACTCTTCACCGATACTGATGCACTTGTGCTTTCCAAAGATTTTCAGCTTCCGGATGACTCACAAGTTTTACTCAGAATCCCTAGAAGACACAATCTATATAGCATCAAGTTGAATGAAGTCAACCCTACTGGTCAACTAGCTTGTCTGGTTGCAAAAGCCTCAGAAGATGAAGCCACTAAATGGCACCGAAGGATGGGACATGTGAACTTCAAGACCATTCACAAACTTGCCAATCTAAATCTGGTCTCTGGTTTACCTCCCAAGACGTTTAGAAATGATATAAATTGTATTGCCTGCAGCAAAGGCAAACAACACAAAGCATCCTTCAAGGCCATTACTGCTTTAAGTCTTATTACTGAACCATTGCAGCTTCTACACATGGACTTATTTGGTCCTACTTCCATAAGAAGCATTGACCACAAGAAATTCTGTTTGGTGGTGACTGATGGTTATAGCAGGTTTACGTGGGTGTTCTTCATGGCTGCCAAGAGTGAGACCTACTCAATTCTTCGAGATTTTCTTACCTTGATAGAGAATCAGTTGTCCAAGAAAGTTAAAGGTATTCGTTGCGACAATGGAACCGAGTTTAAAAATAGAGACCTCATCGCACTTTGCAATGCTAAGGGCATCAAAAGAGATTATAGTGCTGCTCGGACTCCTCAACAGAATGGTGTGGCAGAAAGAAAGAACCGGACACTAATAGAAGCAGCAAGAACTATGCTTGCCGATTCCAAACTTCCGACCATGTTCTGGACAGAAGCTGTTAATACTGCAAGTTATGTTTTGAATAGGGTTTCTATTACCAATCCTCACAAGAAAACTCCTTATGAGCTGCTCACGGGCAAAGTTCCAAATATTTCTCATTTGAAGCCTTTTGGGTGTCCAGTCACCATTCTGAATACTAGTGACTATTTGGGGAAGTTTGATGGCAAGGCAGATGAAGGATACATTGTGGGATATTCAGCTCATTCTCGGGCGTATCGTGTCTACAATCTTCAAGCCAAACGGATAATTGAAACTATTAATCTCAGGTATTTTGAGGAGAAGTCAAACATCCAAGGCAAAGGTCCAGAATGGTATTTTGATCTTGATTATCTTAGTGATTCGTTAGGATATTTTCGTTTCAAAACTAACCATGATGCAGGACCACAAGTGTTTGCAACTTCTAGTACTGGTGTTCCTTCTAGTCTTTCTGATTCAGATGATGAGGATGACATTTTTGTGGTTCCATCCTATTCCACCACGGTTTCTCCTACTCCTCCTAGTGATGCAACTCCATTGGATGTACAGGATTCCCAAGCAGCTCTTGACACTCTTCTCAAGCAACAACAAGAAGCTACTAAAGCAGCAGCTCAAGGTAGTTTTGAGTTTCCCTTAGTTGAGCCTACTGACAAAGTTACTCCTGGTACTCCAGCTTCTGCTCCTAATGCTAGCCTCTCAACTACTGGTACTCCGGCTAGTGAGTCTGCTTCCAATACACGTTTCTCCAGTCCTTCTGATTTGGGGAACCATGAAAAGAAGTCTTCTACCAAGCTGGATGATATACATAAACAACCGGTAGACGGGATTTTCCAAAATGCTTCATATGATGCTGACTTTGTTGGTGATCTCAATAACTTGGCACCAGAAGTGGAGGTCTCTTCCAATCCAGTCTTGCAATCACATAAAGATCATCCTACCACTCAAATTATTAGAGATCCTGGTTCTACCGTCAAGACACGCAGAATGCAGCAGAAGGCCTCGTCTGATCATCATGCTCTTGTGGGCTATATTGAGGATCAAAAGCGTAATAATCATACGGACTTTCAACACTGTTTGTTTGCTTGTTTTCTTTCTCAGGTGGAACCTAGGTCTGTTTCTCATGTACTTGAGGATCAAAGTTGGGTGGAGGCTATGCAGGAGGAAATGCAGCAATTCTTGTTTCAGAATGTTTGGGTTCTGGTTGACTTACCAGATGGCAAGACAGCTATCAATACCAAATGGATTCTCAAAAACAAGAAGGATGCACGGGGAATTGTTGTCAGGAATAAAGCTAGGCTTGTCGCACAAGGACACACTCAAATTGAGGGCATTGACTATACTGAAATCTTTGCGCCGGTTGCCAGGATCGAGGCCATTCGTCTGTTTTTGGCCTTTGCTTCGTATGTTGGCTTTACGGTGTTCCAGATGGATGTCAAGAGTGCATTTCTCTATGGACAAATTGACGAGGAAGTGTATGTTACTCAACCTAAGGGGTTTGTAGATCCACTTCATTCCAAGAAAGTCTACAAGGTGGTTAAGGCTCTTTATGGGTTACATCCGGCTCCTAGAGCTTGGTATGAGCGTCTTTCCACTTTCTTGTTAAAGAATGGCTATAGAAGAGGTACTATTGACAAAACACTATTTCTTCGGCGGAATTCCAAGGATATTATCCTTGTTCAGGTTTATGTGGACGACATTATCTTTGGTTCTACAAGGAAGGAGTGGTGTGATGAGTTTGAACACTTAATGATAGGCGAATTTCAGATGAGTGCCATGGGAGAACTGTCATTTTTCCTTGGTCTTCAGGTCAAGCAACAATCGGATGGGATTTTCATCAGTCAAGATAAATATGTTCATGAGATTCTTCAGAAGTTTGACATGGATCCTCTTAGACCAGCAGCAACTCCTTATGAAGTTGCTAAAATCAAACTTAAGAATGAGCCAGATCCCCCGGTAAATGTTCACATGTACAGGTCTATGATTGGCTCTCTCATGTATTTGACTGCATCACGTCCGGACATTATGTTTGCAGTAAGTACTTGTTCTAGACACCAGGTGACTCCAACGGTTTTGAAATTAAATGCAGTGAAGAAGATTTTCAAGTATATCAAGGCTCAACCTAAATTGGGTCTATGGTATCCTAGAGAATCTCCTTTTGTTCTGGAAGCCTATAGTGATAGTGACTATGCTGGTGCTAATAATGATAGGAAGTCTACTACTGGTGGTTGTCAATTTTTGGGTCGTCGGCTTATTTCATGGCAATGTAAGAAACAGACAATCGTCGCTACTTCTTCAACAGAAGCTGAATATGTAGCTGCTGCTAGTTGTTGTGGACAAGTTTTATGGATCCAAAATCAGATGTTGGACTATGGTTTCAATTTTATGAATACCAAATTTTTTATTGACAATCAAAGCACTATTTGCATTGTGAAGAATCCTGTATTTCATCAGCGGACGAAGCATATTGAGATTCGGCATCATTTTATACGCGATGCCAATGAGAAGAAGCTGATACAGGTTCTTAAAGTTCATACGGATGACAATGTTGCTGATTTGCTGACTAAAGCTTTTGATGGTCCTCGGTTTAACCACTTGGTGGTTCATATTGGGATGGTCAATCCTTGAGGTCTAGGATTGAGGGGAGGCAAAGCCTAAGGGGAGGCTTTGTGTACATATTAGGTCAGACTAACGTATTCATAGTATTTAACAACATTGTTTTTGGTTTTGTTGGTGTGTTGTGCTTCTGATGTGGATTTTTGCTCTCTTCTGGTGGATTTGGCATAACATGACTGGCTTCTGGTCCTCTTTGGTCAGCTTCTGGTTATGCTTGGTTGCCTTCTGGTGGTTTAAAATCCTTCCATGTCACGTGGTGTTTGGCTCCTGGTACTGGTCTGGCATACTGTTCATTCTTTTTGTCCTTTGTTAATCACGTTTTGCTCCTTGTTTGACCGTTGTGTGCTTTGACTTTTGGTCAACGCTCCCAATGCTGGTATTTACAAGTTTGAATTAAGCAAGTTAATTGGGAGTTGGTTATTATGTTAAAAAGGGCAAGTGGTTATTATGCACTTATGGTTTAATTTGAAAGGGCAACCCCCCATTAATAGGGGTCAATGAACAGTTACTAGTTTCTTTATATATGGTCAACATACACCCTTGACTCACTCATTGCAATTAACACACACACAAAACCGCTTCTACTCTCTACACCCCAATCTCATTCCTTCTTCCATCAATTCATCAAGATCCATGGCTGCTCTTGCTTACCAACCTGCTCACAACCGTGTTGCTTATCTGGGTGATGGTCCAAATCGTGAACATTTTGCTGACATCTTGGATTTCATTGAAGCTTCTAACTTAAGGTTTGCATTTACTGTCTGTCCTACCATATATGATAGTGTGATACGTCAATTTTGGGCGTCTGCTCAGCTTGTGAATGTAGCTGGACGTCCACGTGCACTCCATGCTACCATAGATGGACGTGCATATGTGGTGACTGAAGCGTCTATTCGCTCTTCTCTTCATCTTCAGGATGAGGGGGGTGTTGAATCAATCCCCAATTCGGAAGTCTTGGAGGGAATGGCTGCCATAGGTTATGAACATGGGGGGAAGTTTAACTTCCAGAAAAATAGGTTTTCCCCTCAATGGAAGCTTCTGGTTCACTTTTTAATCCATTGTATGAGTCCCAAGTCTGGGAGTTGGGATGCTTTCCCTACTCCTTTGGCTACTAGTCTTATTTGTTTAGCCCAGGGTAGAGTGTTTAATTTTTCTCATTATCTATTTGAGGGGATGGCTAGTAATTTGTCTACTGCTGGTTCGAGGAAGAAATTTCTTATGTACCCTAGGTTTCTTCAACAAATCCTTGTTTGCATTCCACGTGATAGGACTGAGCATGAGCCATCTAAACTTACAGCTAAAGTGTATTACAATATGATGCATGGGTTTACTGGGGATTGGAGGCCCCTGACTGAAGCCATGTTAGGTTGGCTCAGGGTCCTATGGGTCAGGAGGAGGAGGCTCCTGAGTTTGTTGTGATAGATGATGACCCCATGGAGGAGGAGGCTCCTACTGTTGGTGCCACTCCTGTGGTAGAGGAGGAGCTAGTTGAGGAAGTGGTGGTTGAAAAACCATCTCCTACCAAGGCTGGTCCTTCCTCAGTTCCACAAAGGTCTCCTTTTGTGGAGACTCCACCTCCTAGTCCTGCCCCACATTCGACTGAACTCCCTTTTGATGCTAGTTCTCCACATGTTGACCCACATGTTGCTTCGGGCTCCCGTGATGCTTTCCCTGATCCAAGTTCTCTTGGTGGGCAGGCGGAGGAGCCTACTACACTGACATCATTGCTCGATCTTATGCACAGGTACCATGAGAGGATGATTTGTTTGGAAGCTGACTTAAACCAACATCGGAAGCTTACAAGGGAGTTTGTTCTTCCTCTGGCTGATCGCATAAAGGCGTTGGAGACTCAACAACGTCGTCGCAAGAAGCATGTGGTTCATTCAGATTCTGACGATGAGGGTGCGGAGAAGGTTGAGGATGGCTTGACGTTGTTGGCAAAGGCTGCCTTTGCTGATAAAGTTTATGATGATCTGTCGGTTCCTCCAACGTCCTCCAATGCTCCTTCTCCTGTTGCTATTCCCCCTTCTATGGGTGGTGATACTGATCCTGCTGGTGGTTCTCATGCTGGTCCCTCTCTTGATCCGAAGGGAAAAGCCCCAATGACTGATGCTCCATCTCCAACTCGCAAGCGTACTCGTCGATAGATTGAAGAAGAAAGGCTTGGTAAAGAGGCTGCTCGTCGGGTTCAGGCTGAGATTGATGAGGCGGATAGGGCTGTTGAGGAAGAGCTTCGAGAGCGCAGGCGCGCACAAATTCAGCATGATGCCATGCATTGGACTGATGGTAAATGGATGTAAGTGTTGTCTGTTCTCACTCGGGATTATGCTCAGTTTAAAGATCTGTTGGGTGATGATGTTGATGAACACAATTGTATTCCGCGTGCTATGGTGATGATGCGTAAGCACCAGTTGGCTCTTGCTGAAGAACTAAAGAAACAAAGAAGGAACAGACCTCTATCTCGGGTTGAGGAGCGCCAGCAGATGCAACGTTATGTGAAATATCAATTTGCTGCTCATTTCAATGCTCCGTGTTCTTGGGCTCAGGTGAGGGCGTTGAATTTTGATGAGCTTAAGGCCCTTTATGAAAAGATGGTGAAGCGTCAGAGTCAACCTATTCCGGAAAGATTTATTTACCATCCTCGTGGTGTGACTGCTTCTATGCCTGCTGATTCTACTGGTCCTTCGTCTGTACCCACTCCTGTTTCTGATGGTAGTCCTTCTGGTTCTATTGCTACTTCTGTTGGTCCTTCTACTACACCCTTGGTTGCTCCTATGGGTTCTACTGCTGGTCCTGCTACTACTATCTTTGTTACTACCACCACCACTCATGCTTCCACCACCACACCTGTTACCACTTCCACCACACCAGTTCCTGCAACACCACCTAATCCTACTTCTGATGCAGCTCCTAGTGGTCCATTGGGTGGACATGATCATGAGTCTACTTCTACTGCTTTCCCTGCTGTTGCTGAAGTTAAGGTAAAGGTTGAATCAACACCTTCTGCTCCCACACCTCGACGTTCCATTCGCCAGAAACTTGCTCGTCGTGTTCACCGTGGTAAGACAGTTCCTTTTGAGAAGCGTGATCCTGAGAATCTAATTGATGCAGCTTCTGATAGCGATTCTGACTTACCCTTGGGCAATGGGAGCATTACGGGTTATACGGTTGAGAGTTCTACAACACTTCCTGGTGGCGTCTCCCATCGGATTACTTTGAGTGATGGGTCTGTGCGATTGGCAACGGGTTTGCAGAGTGTGTTATCTTGGGCTGACCGTATGGATCTTATGGCGTTGTTTGGGCTTGTTGATTCTAGTATGCCGTTTGACCCCATGGCGGTGTCTTCCTGGCCTAGTCTCCGTATCTGGGCTGATCTCAAGCTGATGTTGGATCCTCCTCCAAATGCTCCTGTTTCGGGCATATGGAAGGATCAATTCCAATGGGAGATTCTGCGATGGAAGCTATATGCTGGATGTGGAGTTCATATGTTGGAATTAGAATCTGGTCATATGGTGTTTATGCTGACGGATGTGGAGTATCCTTTGACTATTTCTTCCATGGAGGCGATGTTGGCAAGTCACTTGCAAATTTCTACTGCTCCTTCTGGGAATGAGTCGAGTATGGCTACGGCTTTGGTAGAGGGTATTCAGGCACGGTTGCTAGCGGATAAGAAGGCAGCTTCTGGTATGTAAGGTGATTGGGTTGTAAGTGTTTATACTTTGTTTATTTGTTCTTATTTTTATTCTTTTCACCAATATGTACAGTGATTGGTGAATTTCATTCTTTATAGTTAAAAAAAACAAAAGAAACAGTTATAAAAAAAAAAAAAAAAAACAAAATACTTTTTATATAACATCTGCTTGTACTTTAAACACAGTTTAGCTTTTATACTTGTACATAATATTCCTTGGTTGTTTCACAATGTGGTTCCTGGTTTGAGCTTGTCCTGGTACTTGGTTTCACTTGGTGTTGGACGTGGTCCACACAACAAATGGTTCTCAACTTACCATGTCTAATCGACAAGACAAAGTTGATTCACCTTGAGGGTACGGCTCCTGGTGCGATTCTCAAATCCGTTGATGGTTGCCAGGTTACCCAAAACTGGATGGTTTTCACTTGCCATAGTCTTAGACTGAAAAGTGGCTAATCCAAGGGGGTACGGCTCTTGGTAAAGATCTTATCAAATCCGTTGATAGCTGTAATAGCTTGCTTAAAGCTATAGGGTGTTCAACTCACCGATGCTTCATTGCTAAGAGTTGGCGAGTCCAGAGGGGTACGGCTTCTGGTAAAGACGTATCAAATCCGTTGACGGCTGTGATGGTTTTCCTAAAATCATCAGGGTACTCCCACTCACCATTGATTCACGTTCTAAGAGTTGGGCTGGGTTCTAGTCTCCCAGGGTGATGCTTATTCCACCAGAATGACTAGCTAGCCCAAGAGCGAGCAGCTACTTGGTAAAGGCTCATCAAATCTGCTCATGTTGCTGAAAAGATTTAACACGATGCTGATTTGTTACAAGCTTTGGAGAAGCTTCTAGTGTTTCATGTTGCGGCTGTTACTCTGATTCTTATCTTGTTGATGCTGCTATTTGTTTTGATGATACAATCCTCGGGCTTTCTTTGCACGTTTTCCAGGAAACTTGAACTCAACAGGTCAAATTCATGTTTAGGGGAGGATTGTTAGGACCATTGTAATAGTTATATGTAATAGGTAGACTAGGAGGTATGTAGTTCCTCCTGGTCCTAGTCGTAGTAGGAGCAAGTCCTGCTCCTGGTCCTAGTCGAAGTCAAACTTTATTATTTACTTAATATTCTGTTAGGATATGCATGAGATATGTTAGGGAAGGATATGCATATCAGTTTTATACGTTTTCTTTAATGATGTATTAGGGTTTCCTTGCAGTATAAAAGGAACCTTAGGCAGAAGGGTTAGACACACCTTCACAAAACGTAGTTCTAGTCATTATCAATATTAGAAATCCTTAGAAAGGATCAAGTCTTTATAGTTATTCTGTTCTTCTTGATTATATTTATATTCTACATTCATATTGTGTATAGAGTCTCTTTGTGATTTGACTTGTGATTACAGAAGTCATTCACCGGTCCTGACAGGCTGCAAGATCTACATCTAGTAGACCCAACACTTTAAGCTATAGACTAGGCTACGCGACTAGGCAACCTAATTCTCTATAACCAGGCTCTGATACCATTCTGTCACACCCCATTATGGCGGAATATGGGGCACGACGTATGGATATCATCACAACAATAGCGTGTCTATAGAGTTAACTAAATGAAATAGAAATGTCATAAAAAGGTGACACAATGTCATGACAATATCTCAAACAATGCAGGCGTCTAGGGAAGTAGGTAACAGGCCTACCTCTTACAAAAGACATACAAATAAACAAACATCGAACATATAGGTACAATAAAGTCTACTTAATTAAAAGACAAAATAAAATCTAAGAGGAAAGGGATTCCTCCTAATGCAATCCTAGCAGCCTCTAAACTCTAGCCACTTCTAATAGCATCCTTCTCAACTACCTCACCTGAAAATGACACTAAAATCTGTCAACATAAAGTTCGTGAGAACATAGGTTTAAGTTACCGAAAACATCTTAAGCACCCTTAACAACCGCTGTAAATAGTTGAAGAAAAACAATTTATAGTAATGGACCATAATGTGATAATCATGTTACATACAACTACAATCAAAGCACAATTATAACAATCAAGAACACACAATAAGAACAATACACCACACTATTAACAATCAAGAAGTATCCCGTCACACACACAAGAACACACCACACTATCCGGATCTTTCCCAAACCACCTGTGGAAGATGAACTATATCCCCGTCGAGATATCTTGCCTCCGAAGAGACGATGCACAAGTACTCAGGACGGATCGTGCCCCACGAACCAAGAACTCATAACCAAGAACTCAGGACGAATCGTGCCCCATGCTCCACACATCACAACTGGTCCCATAGACGCCCATACATCTATGTACCAATCCCAATCATAACACAATCAAGATTCACATATCAAAATACATATCAAAGCACATATGAGAATACATAAGCACGCAAGTTACACAATATCACATTTATGTCCACACATTTTAAAACATAGTACTAAATCATGTTATAGAACATTGCAAGTTTCATCTCCATCCCATACTGGAAAAAACATTTTAAAACGTAGCAAAATGGGACTTTGAACTCACCTGAATGCTTCTTCATAAGTCCTCGCACTAGCAACAAGCTAACAAACCAAAAATACGCAATCAATACATGAACCAATCACTAAGATGGTTCATCAACCTATGATGGACATCTAGCCTATTCCCATATAAATACCTCATTTATAAGCTCTAATCACCCCATTACCCTTCCTTAACAAGTCCTTAACTTGGTTAAGTTTAATAACTATCCCGTTCATATTTTACACAAAACAGTCCCAGTTTTTAGGTCTCAGAACTTTAAGTCAAACGTCCACTTAAACATACCCATGGTTTCTGTAAAAGGGATATTCATACCCTTACATATGTTGGCTAACACCTCCCACTTGACCTAACCTTAAAGCTATTGTTAAGGTCCTGATATATATATATATATATATATACTTTTGTCATTCCAGATTTTCTGATTTTAAACATACTAAAAGTTTGTTACAATTAAGGGGTCTTACCCTAAACCACAACCTTAGCCCAAGTTCAGATACTTACTACAATATATAAACCATCTCTCATGTTCGTGAGAAGATCCCAATGCAACCCTACGTACCCCAAACAACCCAAAACTTAAAAAGAAAACAGGCTGACTTCAAAACTGTTTTGACCTCCGACTGTTGTAACCTGTTTTTGACCCACTTCCCGACCTCCAATTTAGTTCTAGTTTCTTTCATTGTAAAGCCACTTCAATTACCTTTTCAGGGATACTTGGATTGCATCTTGAATGTTCCTAGAACTCCCGATATGATCAAAACAATTGACTCAAAATTCTGCCCAGTTTTTAAAAACGGGTTTAACAAAATCAACCACATTAATTAACCCTAACTCCTCTAATTACAAGCCCTAATTCATGTAATCATCCTAATATGATTATCACATCATTAATTTACTAATTTTATATAAACCCTAACCTAAATCCATCATAAGAATGATTAAATAAACATAAAAATAATTTAATTTAAAATGGTTAATGAAGGTTTTACCTTTAATTCAATGGAAGATGTAAAAAACCCAAATTTTTGAAGAACCCTAATTCTCCTCCTCTTTTTGGTCGACTAAAACTCCAGGGAATAGAAAAAAATGTGTTTGATTTAGTGTTGGGGGTTCCTTATATAGCCAAAACAATCCTTGTCCAACCCAATTACCACTTACCATAAATCTTTTCTTTTTTCCTTTTTTTCTCTTCTAAACCGACCTATACCCCATAAAATTCGTTTTTCTATTTATTTTATTATTAATAAATATCTTATTAATATTACCTTAATTTTCCTTAATTTATTTCAGCTCCTAAAGCCTCCAAAATCTCAAAACCGTAAAACTAGTCAGTTTTTACGCGAATACCGTAAAAGACGTAAAATATACACTTTTATAAAAAATCTCAGATTTTGAAATAAACTTTATAACTAAGTCCTAAATGACTTAAAATCATCCCGAAAAATATCCATATGACTAATTACCTCATCCGAGCCCTCTAAATGCTAAACCGTAAATCCTAAAAAAATACTATTACTATAATACTTATACGTATACGTAAACACCAAAATATCACCATTTCATTTCATAGTCACTAATTGTGAGCTCATGAACATGAAATAACCGTTCCTCGATTTACCTATGAGTACTTCTATACTCATAAACGATAACCACACCAACCTTAATAACTCAAAATAAACACGTAATCACACAAATCAAGTAAGCACACATAAAATAACCTAGGGTTGTCACACCCGACCCAAGGAAACTTAAACCCACGGCCCAACAAGCCTAGGGTATATATACCCTCTTCCATGTGTAGAAGAGGTTGTTGCTTACCATTTTAATTTCTCTCTCTAAAAGTGTTTAATCTTCTAAATTCTCTCTTGTTTCTCTCTCTACTTTCTTCTCTTTCTCTCTCTAAATATCAACTAAATCTTGTGTTATGGATTGATATGGAAATAACATTTGGTATCAGAGCGTAAGGTGCTCAACGAACAATATTGTTCTAAAGTAACACACAAAATTCATATGTCAAAACAAAAGATATCGGAACTTGAAGAACAACTGCTGCTACATAAACTCCAGATTACTGAGTTAGAGTCGGTTAACAAAGAACAAACTACGCTTTATAAAACTCGTGAAGAAAAGGATATTGACAAAATTATTGATTTGGAAAAGAGAGTCGAAATGTTAAACAACATTATTTACAAAACGGGTCAGTCTATTCAAACTATGAATATGCTCAATAGAAATATGAAAACGACTTTCGTTAAGCCTGAATATCTCAAGAACGTTCAATCTATGAAGCCCGCTCTTTATGATAACTGTTGTTATGTTGATAATCTTGCTCTTATGCTTTCACCGGACTGCGACTAAATCATTCGTCATCAAGAAGAAAGTCAATCAAACATAAGTGATTTAATAAACCTTTCTGATTGTGACAATTATATTAAGTTTGTTCCTCAAGAAGAACTTTCCAAAGAACAAAAGATGTATAATAGTGTTCCACCACCAAGTGATGAACCCCAAAAGAAAGTTTCTTTAAAAAGGAGTTTCAAAAAACAATCAATTATGTTAGAAAAACAAATTTCGGATGAAAAACGTAAATGGGATGAGAAAAGTAAAAGTGTTCAGCAATTTGAGTTTATAAAACAAAGGGTTTTAATTTGTACAAAGGTGTCGTCGACTATGAAAAAGTTTCTAGGGATACCATTTGGAATATTAAACCTGACCCACAAGTAGAAGTCGTCACTCAACAATGCATTGTTCCAACAATTGATGATCTTTCAATAAACGTGGAAATGTTTTATAAAGCTCTCACTAAGGAAATGTTAACTGATTTAAGTTATGTTAAATCTCTTGAAGATGAAGTTGATTTTCTTCAAACTAAATAAAAGACACAAGAACACCAACTTTCTAACAAAACTGATCGACTTTCGAAGGAATATTTCTATGCTGACCAAATGAATGCTATACTTGGTGTGTATACCGATCTTGATCAATATTGTCATGTAGCATGTCTAGTGTCAGAAACGGACGAGAAATGTCGCAATCTTGAAGAAGAGCTTTCAAAACAAATTCAGTCATATAACAAACTTCCGAAAAGTTTTCCCAACTTGAGAAACACTCCATTTCTCTTGAACTTGCTTTACAAAAAGGTGATAAATCTCGTAATCATAAAAAGTGTCAAGAAATGGCAACTTCTTCGTTTCGTCAATTAAATGAAAAAGGTTTCGAAATAAATGATTTGAAAGCTCAGCTACAAGAAAAGGGACATAGCCATCAATGAGTTACAAAAACTCATTGAGAAGATGAAAGGAAAGTCTGTATTGGGTAAACCATCCGCCGTTCATCAACCGAATGCGGTTAAATGCCCTAAATCCTCTGTTTTGGGACAATCCCACATACTTTGCCTAAGATAGTAAATGATAAGAGCACAAATGTGATAGCACCAGGAATGTATAAGATGAACACTAAGCCCACTCAAACTGGAACATCGCGGTTACCTCAAAATATTGAGAAAACTAATGAACGTGTGTCTTCTTCTACATGAGTAATCCCCACTACTAGCGTTAGCGGACCACAACTTAAGAGCACTAGAATACAAGATAAGGTCATGCCTAACAATAGTCCAGGAAAGAAGTTGGAAGTAGAAGACCACCATAGGAATTTTAAGTTTTCTAAGAATAAAACGTCTGTAGCTGCATGTAATGACAGTTTAAATGCTAAGACCTCGAATGTTGAATTTGTTTGCATTGAATGTGGAAAATGTGTTCGTACTTTCAATCATGATGCTTGTTCTCTTAATCATAATGACGTGAATGCTAGAACTAGGAAGCCTATTCTTGTGCCAACTAGTACTAGAGAACCCACAAGAACTTTGAACCAATCCACTGAACAACCACTTAAGAAACTAAGTGCGTTCGACTCCACTACTTTGAGTAAACAAAACAGATTAAAGAAGCTATATGAGAACATGATTAGGACATGTACACGGGGTATTCGAGATTTACACCACCCGGATACAAATGGGTACCTAAGTTAACCACTTTAGTGATTGGGTCTAGGAATATCAGCTTGCCTGTAGACTTTGCATCTAGGCCCACTACTATTTTGGAACCCGTTTCTATCAAGGGCTCCCATTTGTCAAATTCTACATTGTCTTCTAATTCTTCTGCAGCTCGTCGAAATCATCCTATTCATAATGGACTCCGGGTGCACAAAGCACATGACGGGTAATCTCAAGCTTCTCATTAACTTCATGGAGAAGTTTCTGGGTATGGTGCGGTTTGGAAATGATCAGTTTCCACCGATACTTGGATATGGCGATTTGGTTCAAGGAAATCTCACTATCAAACGGGTTTATTACGTCGAGGGACTGAATCACAATTTATTCTCGGTTGGTCAATTTTGTGATGCAGATTTGGAAGTGGCTTTTCGGAAATCTACTTGCTATGTTAGAGACTACGATGGGAATGACCTTCTTACAGGTTCTCGTGGCTCTGATCTCTACACAGTAACTCTTCAAGAAACATCTTCATCAAATCCAATTTGCTTAATGGCTAAAGCTTCATCCTCTCAAGCATGGTTATGGCATCAACGATTGTCGCATCTCAACTTTGACACCATCAACTTGCTTTCGAAGAATGATATTGTGACCGGTCTTCCTAAGTTGAAATTCGTCAAAGACCATCTTTGTTCTTCTTGTGAGTTGGGGAAAGCAAAACGGAAGTCTTTCAAAACAAAGTCTACCCCAAGCTCAAAAGGACGATTGGAACTTCTACACATGGATTTATGTGGTCCCATACGTGTAGAGAGTATTAACGGGAAAAAGTATATTCTCGTGATTGTTGATGATTACTCTAGATACACATGGACTTTCTTCTTAAGGTCCAAAGATGAAACACCAGAGCTTCTCAAAAACTTTCTCAAGATGAAACAACCCAATCATCAAGCTCAAATCTTAACCGTAAGAACGGATAGGGGTATTGAATTTTTGAACAAGAACTTGCAATCTTACTTTCAAGAAGAAGGCATCGAACATCAAACGTCTATTTCTCGAAATACTGAACAAAACAACGTTGTCGAAAGACGGAACCGTACTTTGGTTGAGGCTGCTCGAACAATGCTTTCTGCTTCAAAATTACCGTTATTCTTCTGGGCTGAAGCAATTACAACTGCCTGTTATACTCAGAATCGTTCTCTCGTCATCCCTAGACATGAAAAGACACCTTACCACATCATCAATGGCAGGAAACCTACTATCAAATTCTTTCACGTATTTGGATCTTTATGCTACATCCTTAAAGACGGTGAGAATCTCGACAAGATGAAAGAAAAAGGTGATGCATGTATTTTTGTGGGGTATGCTACATTGTCGAAAGGATATCGGGTCTATAACAAGAGAACAAAGATTATTGTCGAAAAAATTCATGTGAACTTTGACGAATTGCCACAAATGGTACTTGATCACAACAGCTCAAGTCCCACTCCTCAATGTCCAGCAATGACACCTACACACAACAGTGTACGTCCCGTGCAAGAATGTCAAGAAGGTACTCCTACAGCAGACTCGACGGATACGACGAATATGAATGAGTTGGTTGATTTATATGATCCAATGTTTGATGAATATTACTATGGAAACAATCAAGTTGTGTCAAAGCCTTCCGCTGTCAATACTGCTGATGCACCTGAACAAAATCAACAAGACACAACTACCTCTACTTCAGCAACCGTTGCTCAAGAGACTATTCTATTGGATACTCAACAAACTCAAGAAACTGTCATACAGCCAACATCACCAACCGTCAATGCTGTAGGAGGAAACAACAATCAAGCAGTCGATACACAACCCGACAAAGAAGAATTTATCAATCTGTTTGGTACACCGGTACACGAAGTCGGAGAGTCTTATACTCAACATGTTGATCCGTCCAACATGCATACATTCTACCACCGATATCCATCCACTCACCATTGGACACGTGATCATCCATTGGAGCAAGTCATTGGAAATCCTTCACAGCTAGTTCGAACACGCTGACAACTCGAAACCGATGGTGATGTGTGTATGTATGCACTCACCGTGAGTTCAATTGTACCTACAAAAATCAAACAAGCCATGACTAATCATGCGTGGATTGAATCAATGCAAGACGAAATTCATCAGTTTGAACGCCTAAATGTTTGGGAACTTGTTGACAGACCCTATGGAATGTCAGTTTTAGATTTCAAATGGATATGGAAAAACAAACTGGATGAAGAACAAACCATCATCAAAAACAAATCTCATCTTGTAGTTAAGGGATACCGTCAACAAGAAGGCATAGAATACGATGAATCATTCGCTCATGTTGCTCGTTTTGAAGCTGTCAGGATATTCCTTGCTTATGTTGCACATAAGGGCTTCACGATTTTTCAGATGGACGTTAAAACTGCTGTTCTCAACGGTCATTTAAAGGAAGAAGTGTATGTGAATCGAAGGATTCATCGATCCTCATCATCCTGACAAAGTCTATCGTCTCAAGAAGGCTGCATAAGGACATAAACAAGCTCCAAGGGCATGGTACGAAGAACATTCAAACTTCTTGGTGTCCAAAGGATTGTCCAAAGGTTCTATTGATCCTACTCTCTTTATTAATAAATATGGGGATGACATACTGTTGGTGCAAGTTTATGTTGATGACATTATTTTTGGTTCTAAGAACCCAAAACATTCAAAACGTTTTGAAAAACTAATGTACAACAGATTTGAAATGTCAATGATGGGGGAGCTAAAACTCTTTTTAGGCCTCCAGATTCATCAATCCCCACGTGGTATCTTCATTAACCAAGCTAAGTATACTCAAGAGATACTTAAAAAGCATGGTATGACCTCATGTTCTCGCGTTGGTACACCATTGTCGACCAAATCCCTAGACGCTGACTTGTACTCATATCTCGTAGATCAAACGCGATATCGCAGTATGATCGGGTCACTTATGTACCTTACAACCAGCAGGCCTGATATTCATCATGCCACATGCTATTGTGCACGATATCAAGCCAGACCTACTCAAAAGCACCTCAAAGAGGTTAAACGGATCTTTCGGTACCTTAAGAATACCATTCACATGGGACTCTGGTATCCGAAGGAAACCAGTTTTCATGTAACAGCTTTTTCAGATTCTGATCACGCAGGTTGCCTTGATAGTCGCAAAAGCACTTATGATAGCGTACAATTTCTAGGGGAAGATAAGCTTGTGAGCTGGTCATCAAAGAAGCAGGATTGCACTTCGCTCTCATCAGCTGAAGCAGAATATGTGGCTCTATCCGCGTGTTGTGATCAAGTCCTCTGGATGAGAACTCAACTCACGGATTATGGCTTCTATTTTGATGAAATACCTATGTATTGTGACTCAAAGTCGGCCATAGCCATATCTTGCAATCCGGTTCAACACTCCCGTACCAAGCACATCGCAGTCAGATAGCACTTCATCAAGGAATAAGTGGAATGTCGTATCGTGGAATTATACTTTGTTAGAACTGAGTACCAAATAGCAGACTTGTTTACTAAAGCCCTATCTCAAAATAGGTTTCAGTATCTCGTTGACCGTCTTGGTATGTAGTATATGACTCCAGAAGACTTGGAGGTTTTGGCAAATGAAGCTGCTTGATACTCTCTCATATGACTTCTAAGCGCATCACCGCTTAGAACTTGGACCTAAAATAAGGAAAGTTTATCACGGACGATAACTTAACCTTCTAAACGAGAAATTCATATTTCTCGGTCAAGAGCTTCTCATAAAAACATTCTAGGTTTTTAAGTTCATGAAAAATGATTTCCAAGTAAATGTCAGCTTAGAACTCGAACTACAACTTAAGGAAAGTTTATCACGGATGATAACTTATCCTCCACAACGGGAAATTTATTTTTCTCGGTCATGAGCTAGTTACAAAACAATCAAAGTTTTGAGCTCATGAAAAACGGACCCGAAAGGGAAGTGTACGTTTCAGTGCGCTTTCCTTAAGCAATAGAAGAGAAGTCTTCTATCCTGATTATATTAAAACCGTTGAACATAATTTTTCAAGAATTTCTCAAAAGGTTTTTTCTAAATCTTTCAAAATTGTGTGTTCAACACTCCCTTCCTCATCTGTGGTTTTTATATCTCAAAATTGTCATATGTTATTTTGATCAACTTTTGAGGGGGAGCGTTTTAAAATCAAGCCTTTAATGTTGTTGGGTACATCACTGAAATTGTCATATTTTATGTATCCAACACATTCCGAAAATGGTTTAAAATTGTCATATGTAATATACTATATCGGATAAGGCATCTCATCTCCGTACCTCAACATATTTTGTGGTGTCGTTTTTCCAAATTTTTGTCAAATTTTGCTTCAAGACACACATATATTGTTGAGGGGGAGCATCCTGACTACAAAATTTCCATATTCATGCGTGCACACATGTTTCTCTCCCAATCGGTTTCAGAAATTGTCATATTTTACTCAATTGGTATCTCTAATATGATGTTTTTATATTAGAGATAGGGGGAGAAAATGTGACTAAAATGTAATACATATTACAACATGTGATCTTAAAGACTCAAGTGCAACTCTTTCCTTCACATGCTAAACCATTTCGTATATCGATGCATGTGTGTAGGGGGAGATTTTCGGAAATGTAAAACTTTCAAGTGTAAAAAGTTTTTATTTTTATCAAGCAATTTGAATGGTTTTCAATGGTTTATGGTTACGATCTATACCCAAAACAACCTACTACCCACGAAGGCACGATGGAGTCAAAAGGTGGTTTAGGATAGGAAATTAAGTCCTATGATCCAACCAGAACCGGAGGGATCTACCCAAGGACATTCCATAGCTAGAAATAGTTGTCCTTAGGAAAGATGGAGTTGAATGAAGCTGAATGCGGACCAATTACTTAAGTTAGCACTGGAACAATCACAACAAGGTGCTAGTGATGATGTGTTGGTAAGCAATGAAGGAGTTGAATATTCTATGCAACTTAGGCAGAAACCGGGTTAACACATCTATCGAAGACAAGTGTCATGGACCCAGTGATGCGATGCACAACCCTTCCCCAGCCATTCGAGTTTCTCTCAAAAGAAACTTCTCTCATTGTCACGGAGATCAACACGTATCTATTGACTTTCTCACTCAGAGTTAGTTAATATTGAAAAGGCTGTAGTCTGCTCCAGCCTCCGATTACCAAAATGCACTTATTGAGTCTAGAGCCAAACGAGATCTATCTATCATCTCATTAGGACACAATTGAATCCTACGCATTATCCTTGTGATATTGCTAGAACATCTGAGTGATATAATTCACAATGAAGTTGGAAATCCTGCTTGAGCCAGCATCAAACACGCTCATGGTAGGTAACTTGTGCGATTCTACACGAATCAAACTTGTGAGAACTGGAAAGCAACTAAGTTTGGATTCTTAATTGACTCAAACTTGATTCCGGGTTTCTTCGCAAAATCAACGTGATCTTGCCAGAACATTCAGAGTGACACTCATTAGTGTTCACAGTGACGAGTGGAAATCCTTCTAGTGTCAACATCATACAGCACTACGGTAGATAACTCGCAAGATTCTCTATGAATCAAGCTTGTGACAAACTGGAAAGCAACAATGGTGTGATTCTTATTGAATCAAACTTGTTCCAAGAATTCTGAATTGACGACTCTAATCAGACGGATAATTTATCCTTATAATTCACTCTTTACGTTCGCAGTCTGCTTTGAGACGGTCGAGTAAAGAGATCTGGCTACTACCGCCGGGAAACCCTGTCAAGGAGACTCTTAATTGGATCTACCTGATCACAGGTACGGTATCTAATACCGTGTAAACGGTCTTCACCGAGCGGAGGTAAAACGCTACCGAGTTAGGATGAAATGTTCAAAGCCATTTTATCCGTGTCTATATATGTTGCTGCATATCAAGAAGGTGGCGTAGCTGTGTAACCTATGTCGATTCAGAAGTCACAAGAGCACAAGATGGCGATACACAAGATACCTAAGAACGTAAGAATGTAATAGGTAATCTTAGTCACAAGGAGCACAAGATGAAGATCTCAAGCACTCAAAGTCAAGTGATAAAGGCTCAAGATAAAGATCACAAAAGCATGAAGGAACAAAGCCATTACAAAAAAGATCAAGACCAAGATACAAGACCAAAGCAGGAAGATCTCCTCTACAAGAATGTATTCACTCAATCATCTTATGCTTTTTAAGCTTTTTAAGATGACCGATAGATTGGGGAGATTGTTAGCCCTATATTTTATATAGTCGAACAAGAATGTAATAGGTCATCTTAGTCATAAATGGTCTTGTTTTCTAATAGGTTAGTCGGGAAAACAGGGCTTGGACTTTAAGCTAATATTGTATAAGTTAGGGGCGTAAGCCCAAGCAAAGCCAAGCCTGGCCCAAGGAAACTTAAACCCACGACCCAACAAGCCAAGGGTATATATACCCACTTCCATGTGTGGAAGATGGTGTTGGTTACCATTTTAATTTCTCTTTCTAAAAGTGTTTAACCTTCCAAATTCTCTCTTGTTTCTCTCGTTACTTTCTTCTCTTTCTCTCTCTAAATATCAACTAAATCTTGTGTTATGGATTGATATGGAAATAACAGTGCACCTACTATCTTTTGTGATGTTTGGCATATACGTACTTTTATTAAACCTATGAATTCACCAACTTCGTGTTGACCCCCACATTTTAACATGTTTTCTCAGATAACTAAGCAGGTTCTAGGTGCACTCGGACTTCTAGCATCATATAGGAAGCATAATAAACACCATCGGGGCATGGTTTACTACTTTGGAACAATAATTAATGTTTTATTAAGACAATTTATTAAATCTTCACATTTGGTTCATGTAATAAATTAAATGATATTTTATGATCATTGTTCTATATACTATTTGCTATCAATCCACCAAGTGACACCCAAATACTATTCCGCTGCATTTGACTACTTTGGGGTGTCACACATATAGGCGTGTTTTATGAAATATTTTTAACTTTTGTACGAATTCTATTTATGGTGCCGTGTCAATATTATTGTTCTATATACTATTTGCTATCGATCCACCAAGTGACAACCAAATACTATTTCGCTGCATTTGACTACTTTGAGGGTGCACACATATAGGCATGTTTTATGAAGTATTTACAACTTTTGTACGAATTCTATTTATGGCGCCGTGTCAATATTAATCAACATTTCTAAAGCCGTAAATATTATCGTACCAAAAGACATGCCTTAAAAAATAAAAAAGATAGTAAAAATATTTTTGGATTTTTTAGAATTTTTCATTTTTTAGGTCTTTTGTATGGTTTTATATTTTTGTATTTTGCTTTTGTGGAAAAAAATATAAACAATATATACACATGATCACAAAGGATACTAAGAATAGTTTACCACCACTATTCTTTCGCTTCATCTGCCAATGCCTTTATAGTCTCGGGTGAGAAAGTTTTCATTCCTAGCTTGTTGGCCAAAAATTCAATCGAGTGTGATTTAAAGCCTTCGTACAAATATCCGCCAATTGATACTCTGATTTGACAAAGTAAAGCTCGATCGCTCCATTTTCCACTTGGTCCTTGATAAAGTGGTAGTGAATGTCAATATGCTTCGACCGGGAGAATTGAACATTGTTGCAGCATAAAGCAATTGCACTTTTGTTGTCCCAGTACATCAGAATATTGTTGAAACCAAGACCATAGTCGGTTAATTGCGATCTCATCCAAAGTATTTGAGCACAACAACCAGACATAGCTATGTATTCTACCTCCGTACTTAAAATTGAAACGATTTTCTGTCTTTCTCATGCCCAACTGATAAGTCGATCTCCTAGTAGTTGCAATCTTCCACTTGTGCAACGCCTTGTGTAACACCCCCAAATTTACACAATTCAATACAGCGGAAGACTCGTTGGTGTTACGGGATAGCACATTACTCACATCATAGACAACGCATAAAAATCGCGTCGTTTAATAATAAAGCATTTCCATTCATAAATATCAAATTTACATACGTCCCAAGTCATATTATTTCATACAAATTTTACAAAGCATTTGAATGGAAATTTGTTATTTAAGTGCGGGCCATGAATTCTTGTCGTCTTCCCGAGAATTACCTTCAAGTACCTGGGATAAAACATGTTAAAAAAAGGTCACCGATAACGCCGAGTGAATTCATAGAGTTTAATAAAATCCATCAATATAACATCGGTATAAAATTATTACAGAAAATCATTTTGTACAAATCTTTGTAATAGGCCATAAAATAGCCAAAGTCATTTTATACAAATCCTTATCAAAAACCATAATATAGGCTTTTTCCTTCAAAATCATTATACGAATCATTGTCGTAAAAACATCATACAATACGTTTTATAACGTTGTGTAGATTAAATAAAAACCGTTATATGATTATGGTTACATAAAACCAAAACACTAACATAATATCAATAATAAGACCCCGTATTGCTAGTCAGGCAATATATCATAATTCAGTGCGTATAGCAGTATTTCGTTATTTTTGGATTATTATAAGCCGCATGACATTGTTACCTTACTACAACAAACAACGGGTAGCTAACCCGAAACTCATTTGCCCATCTAAATTAGCGTTTCGTCACAATAATCACGCTTATGTAAATCTTCTCAAACATAAATTCGCTTACCAATCAATGTGGCACGACGGGGATCAACCGTCAAGGCGCGAACTTGGGTGATCGTCCCCAAATAGTACTATTATATGCATAAGCGTCTACCAAATCCCGGTAGTTCACAATTCATGCTAATGGGACTTTTAGTGACATAACCTAACTTTAATAATCCATTTCATTTCATTTATCGGGTCATATATTCATTCATCGGGTCATACAATCATTCAGGTCCAAATCAATAAACAAATAATCGGGACAAATGGTGTCCTATTTTATTAAAACTAACATGTTATCTCCCTCGTGGGTTTATAAAACATTTCATAAAAACATTTAAAAGAGTGCGAGGCTATGAACTCACGTTGATTGGGAAAGGCGGTTATCGGCAATCCGGATGTACGGTACGTGCTTCAATCACGGAAACATAGACAAATAATAATCGTCTTAGACTTTTGTCCAATGAATTTATAAAAATAACAATTATGTTTACATATGATGATTTTATATATGATGATGATCAAGTGGGTTTATACATTCTCATTTACTCATTCATTATAGTGTTTATGTGTTGGTAACTTTTATACTAGTATACTAGTTTTACTTATTTACATGTTTTAGGCCCAATAAGCCTATTACAAGCCCAATACTTTTCATTAGCCAAATTATACTTTTAATATCAGTATTACACTTTACATTTTGGGCCCAAATGGGTTAAGCCCAATAAGTAAGTTTATAAGTGTTTTTCCAACTAGTCGGGTTTATAGTCTAATAAGGCTAACTTAGCCCGTTAATGTCCATATGTTATATAGTTCGGGTTTTATCGGTTTTTACTTGTATTAAGTACTTATATATCAGTATATGACTTTTAAAAAGTTTACATTAGACGGGTCCGATCGTCTAAGTTTTAATTGACGAAAAACGTTAATTTTACGGTACTAGCCGAATAGACGTAAAAATCATGTTTATAGTTTTTATAACTTATAAAACTTATCAAACTACCATTTTTATAAAATGTCCATTTATTTATCCTTATACATATTTATATAAATGTAATATATAAGTTAGTGGGTTTTAATTCACATTTTATACTATATTTATTTGAGTGCTTATATAATAGTATTAAACTTTAATTTCACAAAATCAGTCCTAAACTTTAAGTTCACTAAAATGTCCATATCTAGAGTTATATAACGAGATAGGACCTCAAATTTTTATGACAGAAACTACATGATATGTGATTCATTTTATTCCTTTATAGATACTGATGAATCAACCTCTAAATATTTTAATAAATTCGTCCAAAACAGTGTAGGCAGATTTGCACTCTAAACTTGTTTTGATCATATCTCACTCATTTTGATGATTCTATTGCATGGCCAACTCTCACATGTGTATAACACCTAATACTTACTGTAAATTGATTCCACTATGCCATTTTATCAGTTTATCATTTGGTTACTTACTGTTTTTATACAGCCATCATATTAAGAAAAATTTTAACCATTTTACATGTGGTTTTCCATCTTTTTACCCATGTTTATCAACACCAAATCCCCACATAATATTTTTATCATCATTCATCATCATATACATATACATAAATAAAGAAAATACAAGATTACATAATCAAAATAAAAAGAGGATAGGAAGAACAATCTTTATACCACCAAGATTAAGTAGTTTATGATCAAGGCTTGGATTTTTGATGGCAAAACTTGTGATGGATCAACACCAATCTTCAAGACCACTAATACTTGTAAACTTCTTGTAGAAATCAGCCATTGGACATCACCAAATCACATACTTGGATGTTAGAATCACCTCCAATCTTCAAGTCTTCAAAGGAGCATCATCATGTGTATGAATAACACATGATTCTATGGATAAAATAGATCAAATGAGGGTATTTTTAGAGAGAGAGTGGATGAAAATGGGGAGAGAAAGAGTGTTTTTTTGGTGCTTTGCATGTGATGGAAATGAGGAAGTGGTTTAGGGAGGAATGGTTTTGATGTGGTAGCTTGTTTACAAAGTGGCTAGGACAAGTGTCCTAGCTTACTTTGTAAGCTTTGACACATATCAAATGTATTGTTAGCTTAGTTAAAACGTCCCATATTGAGTGGGGTGGGGCAAAACTTGTTTTGTCTCATCCCACTAATTTACGGGTATTCCTCGATTCTAGTTTCCTTGATTTGCGTTCCCTCGGGTCGTTTTACAAAAAACGTTTTTATAAATTATGAATCAACGCCACAAAAAGAATCTAATAAAAATTTTCTCATAAAAAACGGAGTTCGAAAACGTAAATACGTAATCCTAAGGTTCCCGGTTTAGTCGTAAAGGACGTTAAATTATTCATGTAAGTCCTAATCTCTTCTGGTAAATTTGTGAGTTTATGAACCAACTCAAATTTTAAATCCCAAAATAATATTCACGGATAAATTAATTTCCAGAAATGTCGGACTGTCACCAAAAACGGTGTATGTAAACGTAAGCACGTAACGACGTAGAATCCTCCGGTTTAGACGTAGTCGATGCTACTTCAAGACGTAAACCCAAATTTCGTCCCAAAAATAAGTGAGTTCATAATATAACATTAAAATAATGTTTTTAAATAACACTTGAGAATAAAATATCAACCATAAATTGAAGGATTGTCACATCATTTACCCCTAAACAAGTCCTCAAAGATCAATTTATCTTACTACTCGCTTCTTATAGAGTTAGAGCCATATGGGTATTTCCTCCACATTCGGTCTTTTCCCACAAGTGTAATTCATTACAATACGCGAGTTTCATCAAACATAACTACGGGAATAAGATCAGGCTTAATGTTGACTTACTTTCTCTATCCATGATGTTCACGGATTTTTGATGAATTCAACTTTTCGCCGATCTAAACTTCATTAAGGAATAGTTAGATTTTCACTTGATAGACATTTTATCAAGTTACATATACGAATCATAATTCACGCACCCCTTGAAGTCCTAGGGTAGATCCAGCTTATATGCCTTTCAAACAAATTTTTACATCATCTCAATGGTCCCATTCAACGGAGACTTATTTCCCATGATCTTTCAGATCATCTATTCATTTTTCCAAGGTGAAAATTTATTGCATAACTTCGCTACCCATCCGGCACTTCAAGATCTACACTTCATATTCACATAACCTCCTGCCCACTACCGGCAGTCAATAATCAGATCCTAATTTCAACAATCATTTTAGGTTTCACGGGTCGGGTATCTTGTAAGGTCAGGTTTGTCCTCATAGGAAACCTGAAACCTAAAAGACATGTGCAACTCACAATGGATGTATGTCGGGTGTCTTCATCCCAACTCCTGCTTACAGATGCTCTTATATTTAGATCCTAACAAGATTCGATCTCGATCCTAATACGATAATTATCAATGATAATCTCTCCAAAGGAAAACAATTATACGGTTTATTACCAAAGGTCAATCATTCAAGCATAAAACAACACTTCTAGTGTTTTGTATCATTACTTTACCTCGTCCCTTCGATTGGGGTGGTACACAGTACTCTCATCAAGATTCGTTCTCAATGACTTCTGAGAAAATCTCTAGAAATTCGATGCGAAGTGAGGATCTTGATAGAGATGATCGCTGTGACAATCCGTCAATTTATGGTTTATATTTTATTCTCAAATATTAATTAAAAACATTATTTTAATGTTATATTATGAAATCACTTATTTGTGGGAATAAAATTGGATTTACGTCTTGAAGTAGCATCGACTACGTCTAAACCGGAGGATTCAACGTTACGTGCTTACGTTTACATACACCGTTTTGGTGACAGTCCGACATTTCAGAAAATAAATTTATCCGTGAATATTATTTTGAGATTTTAAATTTGTGTTGGTTCATAAACTCACAAATTTACGAGAAGAGATTAGGACTTACGATTATAATTTAACTTCCTTTACGACTAAACCAGAAACCTTAGGATTACGTATTTACGTTTTTGAACTCCGTTTTTGAGGAGAAAATTTTTAGTAGATTCGTTTTGTGTCGTTGATTCATAATTTATAAAGACGTTTTTCGTAAAACGACCCGAGGGCACGCAAATCAAGGAAACTAGAATCGAGGAGTACCCGTAAATAATTGGGGATGAGACAAAACCACTTTTGCCCCACCCCCACACATGGGATGGTTTAAAACTAGCTACTTACACCCTTAGGTGTCAAGCTTACAAAGTAAGCAAGACACATGTCTTGCTTAACTTTGCAAGCTAACTACACACCAACAAAACGACTAGGACCAAAAGTATTTCTCACACACATACATGCAAACCACTCAAAAATCCTCTCACCCTCTCTTATTTTCGTCCCACTCTTACCAAAAACACCATCATTTGATCAATTTTAACCACGAAATCATGTGTTATTCACACATATGATGAAGCCCTTTTGAAGATCTATAGATTGGTGGTGATTTTAACATCCAAGGAGAAGATTTTGTGATGTTCAAGGGCTGATTTTTACATGAAGTTTACAAGTATTGATGACCATGAAGATTGGTGTTGATCTATCACAAGTTCTTCCATCAAAATTCAAGCCTTGATGAATACCTACACAATCTTGGTGGTATAAAGATTGTTCTTCCTATCCTCTTGTTATTTTTATTATGTAATCTTGTAATATCCTTATTTATGTATATGCATTTGATGATGAATGATGATTAAAAATATTATGTGGGGATTTGGTGTTGATAGATTTGATAAACATGGGTAAAAAGATGGAAAAACCACATGTAAAAATGGTTAAATCATGGCTAAATTAGGAGGCTGTATAAAACAGTGAATACTCTTATGATAAACTGATAAAGTGGCTTGGATAAATTAATATACAGTAAGCTATGAGTCTTATACACATGTGAGAGTTGGCCATGCAATGGAATCATAAAAATGAGTGAGATATGATCAAAACAAGTTTAAAGTGCAAGTCTGCCTACACTGTTTTGGACGAATTTATCAAAATATTTAGAGGTTGATTCATCAGTAGCTATAAACGAATAAAATGAAGAAAATATCATGTAGTTTCTGTGATAAAAATTTGGGGTTCTATCTCCATGTAGAACTATAGATATGATTATTTTAGTAAACTAGATTTTTAGGACTGATTTTGTGAAATTAAATTTTAATATTATTATATAAGCACTCAAATAAATATAGTATAAAATATGAATTAAAACCCACTAACTTATATATTTCATTTATATAAAAATGAATAAGGATAAATAAATGGACATTATATAAAAATGGTAGTTTGGTAAGTTTTATAAGTTATAAAAACTATATACTAAATTTTACGTCTTTTTGGCTAAAACCGAAAGATTAACGTTTTTCTTAAATAAAACTTAGACGGTTGGACCCGTCTAATGTAAACTTTTAAAAACTCACATACTGATATATAAACATATATAACAAGTAAAACCGATAAAACCCGAGCTTTAAAACATATAGACATTAACGGGCCAAAATAGCCTTAATGGACAATAAACCCGACTAATTTGGTAAAACACTTACAAACTTATTTATTGGGCTTAAACCATTTGGGCCCAACATATAAAGTATAATACTGATAATAAAAGTTTAATTGGGCTAATGAATAGTATTGGGCTTGTAATAGGCCCATTGGGCTTCAAAATGTAAACAAGTTGAACTAGTGTAACTAGTCTTGAAAATTATCAACACATAACACTAAAATGAGTAAATGAGAATGTATAAACCCACTTGATCATCAACATATGTATAAAATCATCATATGTATACATAATTGTTATTTTTATAAAGTCATTGGACAAAAGTCTAAGACGAGTATTATTTGTCTAGGTTTCCGTGATTGAAGCATGTACCGTACATCCAAATCGACGAGAACCGCCTTCCCACATCAACGTGAGTTCATAGCCTCGCACTCTTTTAAATGTTTTTATGAAATATTTTATAAACCCGCGAGGGAGATAACATGTTAGTTTTACTAAAATACGACACCATTTGTCCTGATTGTTTGTTTATTGATTTGGACCCGACTGATTGTATGACCCTATGAATGATTGTATGACCTGATAAATGAAAAGAAATGGATTATTAAAGTTAGGTTATGTCACTAAAAGTCCCATTAGCATGAATTGTAAACTACCGGGATTTGGTAGACGCTTATGCATATAATAGTACTATTTGGGGACGATCACCCCAGTTCGTGCCTTGACGGTTGATCCCCGTCGTGCCACATTGATTGGTAAGCGAATTTATGTATGAGAAGATTTACACAAGTGTAATTATTGTGATGACACGCTAAATTAGATGGGCAAATGATTGTCGGGTTAGCTACCCGTTGTTTATTGTAGTAAGGTAACAATGTCATGCGGCTTATAATAATCCAAAAATAACAAAAATACTGCTATACGCATTGAATTGCAATATATTGCCTGACTAGCAATACGGGGTCTTATTATTGATATTATGTTCGTGTTTTGGATAACCATATCCATATAACGGTTTTTATTTAACTTTATAAAACGTTATAAAACATATTGTATGATGTTTTTACGATTTTGGTTCGTATAATGATTTTAAAGGCAAAAGCCTATATTATGATTTTTGATAAGGATTTGTATAAAATGACTTTGGCTATTTTATGGCCTATTACAATGATTTGTACAAAAATGATTTTCGGTAATAATTTTATACCGATGTTATATTGATGGATTTTATTAAACTCTATGAAATCACTCGGCGTTATCGCTGACCTTTTCTTTTAACATGTTTTATCTCAGGTAATTGAAGGTAATTCTCGGGAAGACGACAAGAATTCATGGCCCGCACTTAAATAACAATTTCCATTCAAATTCTTTGTAAAACTTGTATGAAATACAATGACTTGGGACCTATGTAAATTTTGATATTTATGAATGGAAATGCTTTATTATTAAACGACGCGATTTTTAAGCGTTGTCTATGATGTGAGTAATGTGCTATCCCGTAACACCAACGAGTCTTCCGCTGTATTGAATTGTGTAAATTTGGGGGTGTTACAGTTTGGTACCAGAGCTCTCGTTATAGAGAACGAAAGATTTTTAAAACCAAGGTTTTGAATAAAACATTTCAAAATCTTTTAACTATAAACATTTTTCACAAAATGTCTAAAAATCTTTTGACTATAACGGTGCCGAAGAATTCCCGAGTTACCGACAAGGCCAGACTGAGAAGTGTTATTTTAATATATATATATAACTTGGATTGTATATATATATATATATGGTGTGATTTTATTACATGATTGTTTGATGATTATTTTGATATTTATACGAGGTATTTATACGACGTAGATTGTCACAAGGAACCCTAAATCCCCTAGTAAATTAATCGAAGCTATTCCCGTAGGAATTCTAGCTATCCTAGATCTAAACCAAGTTGCAAATATTTATGATCCCAACAAAATGGTTAATATTCGTAGAAATGTTGATATTAGTTGATTGTGATATTAAAGAAGAATTGGCGAGACTAAATCTGATATCGATGTCATAATGATCTTTCCTTATAGAGTGGAGTTTCACAAAACGTTACCACCTAGAAAGATGTCATATGATTCGTTGTCACCCAGTTCTTAAATTGAAATCGAAAGGGTGAATGTTGCACTTGAGACTGTGATAGGTGTGTAAACACCCATCCTTTTTCCACTTATTTCTTACTAAAACAAGACCAAAACACGTATTAAATATCATTTGTTTGGAATTATGCGTGGTTTTTGTGTTTATTGTGTTTTCAGAGCCAACCTGATGAATATTAAAGAAAACATGGGATTACATGGGTTTTATCGAAGAAAAAGACTCAAGACGAAGTCTGTTGTCCAAGAGATGCAAAAGATTTGAAGTCACTGGGCCTATTTGAAGATTTATCGAAGAAAAGGACCAAAGATGGAAGATTTACATAAGTCGAAGAAACTCAAGTCTATTAAACGAAGAAATTAAAAGACGAGTTGAATTTAATCGACGACAAATCCCGAATCAGAATCGAAAACGTCAACTTTTCTGAAAAGACGAGAAGTCAAGAAGTAAAGGGAGAAAGCCCACTCACCAACCAAAGGGAACACCTATATAAGGAATTCCCCTCACACTTTTCATTAAGTTTTTTCATTCCTTCTTTTTCTATCTTTTTGTTCGTAGGCTTCACCAACACCATTAGGGTGTTTGGTGATTTTGATCATTGTTTTTCCAAATCTTGTAGTTTAATCTTGTCTTTTGTTTGTTCAACATTAATCAATCAATAAAATCCTTCCATTTCATCTTGTTCATCTTTCTTCTTTTTGATTCCAAGTCTTAAAGTTTATTTTGTTGAGTTTGATCTTCAAAAGTTGTTGGGTTTTATGTTTTTATTGATGGGATTTGTTGTTTATGGTGAGTATATGATTCGTGATTAGATTTGTTTAAGTTTTGGTGAAAAACTTTTTGAGTTTTAGCTTGAAATCGTATTCCCCTGTTCTTCGGTCTCCCTACTGTTCTTGAGTTTCCCAGGTTCCGGATGAACAAAAAGTTCCGGATGAACAAAAAGTACCGGATGAACAAAAGTTCCGAATGAGCATCAAAAGTTCCGAATCAATTTATGTTAAAAAGTTCCGAATAAGTTTTAAATGTTCCGAATTAATTTATGTTAAAAAGTTCCGAATGAATGGTTTTTCAAAAAGTTCCGAATTAGTTTGAAAGTTCCGAATAAACTTCCGAGTCAAATCTTCCGGATCAACTTCCAAACCAAATCTTCCGAGTGAAGTTCCGAGTAAACTTCCGAACGAAAGTTCCGAGTGAACTTCCGAACCAACTTCCGAATCAACTTCCGGATCAAAGTTCCGAGTGAAAGTTCCGAGCAAAGTTCCGAGTGAAGTTCCGACCAAAAGTTCCGGATCAATCTTCCGGACCAACAGGTTCCGAATCAAGCAGTTCATTCGGAAGTGTTCCGAATCAAGAAGTTCCGGATCAATTTTCTTTTAAGCATTTGGTATTAAAGTTAAGTGTTAGTTACTGTATCTTCATTTTATGTTATATTTTAATTCAAGTTTTATTAATTGTTATTAATTTAATTGCTTTTGAATTTAAGTTTACATTTTAGTTCATTTAAACCTTTAGTAGATTAGAAAACCAATCCCCTTTTTAGTAACCAAGAACAATCATTCCACTTAGAACCAAGATCAATTTGAGAGGATACTGAGAGAATTTAGAACCCATACAAAATGCTAGTATCAAATGGCGCCGCTGCCGGCTCTTCTCGTTAAGATCAACAGTTTTTTGTGAGAACTTGGATTTTGGGATCCGTTCCCCGTGAACGTTACTTTTCAAAAAAAAAAAAAAAAAATTTCAAAAACCCTAAAAAATATAAAATTTACAAAAATCCTAAAAATTAAAAAAAGAAAAAAAACATAAAAACCAAAAATATTTTTGCTTTGTTTTTGCCTTGTTAGTTCTTTTGCAGGTGCATGCGTACACGATCAACGTCTTATCAAGAGCCCGAGCCTCTCGAAGACTTAAACATGGCCGGTGTACAAAACAACAACAATAACCCACCTCAAAACAATAGTAATAACAACAACAACCCACCTTTCAACAACAATAATAACAACAACAATGAGCCTCTACCGGATAATCGCCCGATGATTGAACTTCCGCAAGCACATGTAGATGGCAACACTGATCCAATTGTTATATCCGCGATTGCAGCCAACAATTTTAAGCTCAAATCCGGCTTTATCCAGATGGTCTCTGCTCAACCATTCTTGGGGCGTACCATTGATGATCCGCATGACCACATCAAGATATTCTTGCAACTCACCAATACGGTCAAATTCAATGGTGTTCCACAAGAGGTAATCCGTTTACAACTTTTTCCCTTTTCTTTAGAGGGAAAAGCCCGGCATTGGCTTGCTAAGGAACCGCCACAGAGTATTCTTTCGTGGAAGGATTTGGAAACCAAGTTTATCAACTACTTCTTCCCACCCTCTCGTACTACCGCTTTGCGGAATGAAATTATCAATTTTGAACAAAAGTATGATGAGTCGTTTAGTGAATCTTGGGACCGTTTCAAAGACCTTTTGAGAAAATGCCCACAACATGGTTTTACCAAAGTGCATCAAATTAATACTTTTTATAATGGTTTAAACATGAATGACCAAGATTCACTAAACAGTGCCTCGGGGGGTAATCTTTTGGCTAAGACTTCCAATGCTGCTTGGGATATCATTGAGAATAAGTCTCGTGTGCAAACCAAGAGTGTTCGGACCAATGTCGCTAGTGCTAGTACTAGTGACAGCGATAAGCGACTTGACAAAATCACTGCGCTTCTTGAATCGCTTGCTAACCAAACCGCCAGCAATACCAACAGCATCAACGATAGAAACGCTAAAGACGCTCAAGTCAATGCTGTTAGCCAACCATGCGAGATATGCGGGGGTCCTCACTCTTACACCACTTGTACCGCCACCCAAGACTACCCTTCTGAAAATGTGAATGCAGCATACAGAACCTATCCTCAACCTGCTTATCAAGCTCGACCTCAAGGTGACCGCAACTTGCTTAGCTACCGCTCCAACAACTATCTCTCACCACCCGGTTTTCCTCCTAACAACCCAAACCAACAACAAACCCTCAATCTCCCTCCTCAACAACAACAACAACCTCGTACACCATACATACCACCTCACAAACAACCACAACCACCTCAAAGAAATAACCAAGTTTACTAGCAACCTGCTTATCAACCACCCGCATACAATGCTCCTCCCAACCAACCCACCGCTTTACACCAAGAAGTGGAAACCTACATGAGGACTAACAATGTGATCGTGGGAAATATTCAGCGAGAAGTGCTCAACTTGAAAGCAGACTTGGTAAAACAAGGGAACGATCTGAGAGCTGATATGAGAAACACTTTGGATAGTCAAACGAATGACTTAAAGAACATGATGGCTAGTTTCTTCCAAGGTAATCAACCCTCTTCTTCGGGTACTCTTCCGAGTAACACCGTTGCGAATCCAAGAGGGGAGATGAAAGCAATCACCACTCGCAGTGGCAAAGGTACTAAGGAACCCGAGCTTCCTATACCTCCACCGGTGGTTGTGACTAAGGAGAACGAGTCACCTGCTCCTATTCTTCATCCTTATACTTCCCCAATTTCTCCACCTCTTACTTCTACCCCTCTCCCACCCAAGGATGTGAGTGATCCTATTCTCCTAAAGCCTTCCTCTTCTTCCGATATACCTTATCCATCTAGGTTGTGGAAAGAGAAGCTCAAAAGCAAGGATGATATTCAGGTTTCGAACTTTCTTAAAATGTTCAAACAATTGAATTTCAACATCTCCTTCGCTGAGGCTCTCGCTCACATGCCTAAGTACGCAAAAATGTTTAAAGATCTTCTGAGTGACAAGGAAAAGCTTCTTGATATTGCCAACACCCAACTTAATGAGAATTGCTCTACAGTACTCTTAAGGAAATTGCCAACCAAGCTTGGTGATCCGGGTCGTTTCTTAATCCCTTGCAATTTCACAGGAGTAGAAAATTGCATGGCCCTAGCCAATCTAGGTGCCAGTATTAATCTAATGCCTCTAAGCATTTGGAAGCAATTATCTCTCCCTGAGCTAGTCCCCACCAAAATGACTTTGGAATTAGCTAACCGTACGGTTGCTTATCCAGTGGGGATAGCCGAAGACGTCTTTGTAGGATTCGACAAATTCACTTTTCCTGCCGATTTCGTCGTCGTCGACTACGAGATGGACCCTCGTATTCCCTTGATCGTGGGTCGTCCATTCCTGAGGACCGATCGCACTCTCATCAATGTTGAAGCCGGTGAGCTTATCATGAGAGTGGGTGACGATAAAATTGTCTTCAACATGGGAAAGTTGTCTAAACAACCTTATTCATACGAGAGTGTTAATTGTATTGACGTTCTTGATGAGGCTTGTGAAGAACACTTCAAAGATGCTTGTAAAAGTATTCCTACCTCTCTTCCCAATGTTGAAACCGTTTCCTCTATTGATTCATCACTGTCTCTATTTGGAGAAAGTGATTTGTTTTGGAACGATTTTGAAACCACCATGGGAGATGTGAACTTAGCTAATGATGATTCTCCCACCGATGGGGATGAAGACCTGCATTTCTTTGAAAACCTTCTCAACGAAGACAATCTTTCTCCACCATCTCCCACGGTTATTGCTATCAATACTCCGACTTTGAAAACGCTTTCCATCGAAAATCCTCCGGATTTAGAACTTAAGGAGTTGCCGCCCCATCTCGAGTATGTGTTCCTTGAAGAAAAGAAGAAGTCGCCCGTCATCATTGCTAAGGACTTGAAAGAAGAAGAGAAATCTCGCCTCATCGCCATTCTTAAAGATCATAAGAAGGCAATTGCTTGGAAAATTTCCGACATCCGCGGAATTGATCCGAACTTTTGTACTCACAAAATTCTCATGGAAGATGACTTTAAACCCGCAATCCAGAGCGAAAGAAGTGTTAATCCTAAAATTCATGACGTCATCAAACAAGAGGTTATCAAACTTCTAGATGCCGGCTTGATTTACCCTATTTTGGATTCGCCTTGGGTAAGTCCCATCCATTGTGTGCCCAAGAAGGGCGGAATAACCGTTGTTTCCAATGAGCACAACGAGTTGATTCCCACTCGTCTCGTTACTGGGTGGAGAGTTTGTATTGATTATCGCAAGCTTAATGATGCCACGAGAAAAGATCACTTTCCTCTTCCTTTCATGGATCAAATGCTCGAACGTCTTGCGGGTAATGATTATTACTGCTTCTTAGACGGTTTCTCCGGGTATTTTCAAATTCCCATCGATCCCAAGGACCAAGAAAAGACCACATTCACTTGTCCCTCTGGAAAATTCGCTTACAAACGTATGCCTTTTGGTTTATGTAATGCTCCTGGGACATTCCAAAGGTGTATGATGGCTATATTCCATGACATGGTGGAAGACACTATGGAAGTCTTCATGGATGATTTCTCGGTCTATGGCGATTCATTCTCTGCTTGCCTTGCCAATTTAAAACGTATGCTTAAGTGGTGTGAAGACACTCGCCTTGTTCTTAATTGGGAAAAATGCCATTTCATGGTAAAAGAGGGCATCGTGCTAGGACACAAGATCTCCAAAGCCAGTCTTGAAGTAGACCGTGCTAAAGTTGATGTTATCACTAAGTTGCCTCCACCTTTAACCGTGAAGGGTGTGCGAAGTTTTCTGGGTCATGCGGGCTTTTACCGTCGATTCATCAAAGATTTTTCTCAAATCGCTCGCCCGATGACCCACCTCTTGGAAAAAGATACTCCTTTTATCTTTTCCAAAGAGTGTCTTGAATCCTTCAACTTGCTTAAGGATAAGCTAACTAAGGCACCCGTCTTGGTTACCCCTAATTGGGAGCTTCCCTTTGAGTTGATGTGCGATGCTAGTGATTTTGCTATTGGAGCGGTTCTGCGACAAAGAGTGAACAAACACTTCCAACCGATCCATTACGCTAGCAAGACAATGACGGGGGCTCAATTGCATTACACGACAACCGAAAAAGAGCTTTTAGGTGTTGTCTATGCCTTTGAAAAGTTCCTCCCCTATCTTGTCCTTTCCACCACAATCGTTTACACCGATCATTCCGCGCTGAAGTACTTGTTGACAAAGCAAGATTCCAAACCAAGACTTCTTCGCTGGGTTTTACTTCTCCAAGAATTTAAAATCGAAATTCGCGATAAAAAAGGAGCTGAAAACCTAGCCGCGGATCATCTCAGTACACTTGAGGATCCTTACCAAGGGGATCATCCGAACAAATAAATCAATGATTCTTTTCCCCTGGAGACCTTAATGTCTATCAATTCGAATTCTGATGAAACCCCGTGGTTTGCGGACATTGCAAACTACTTAGCGGGTGGAATTCTCAAGGAAGGGTTAACATCCCAACAAAAGAAAATGTTCTTCAACGACATTAAGACTTACTTTTAGGATGACCCGTATCTATTCAAACAATGTGCCGATTTAATTATTCGCTGATGTGTTGATGGACCGGCAGCTTTAGAAATCCTTGACGCTTGCCACAAAGGACCCACCGGTGGTCACTTTGGTCCCAACTACACCGCCAAAAAAGTGTTTGACTCGGGATTTTATTGGCCCACCATATATCGTGACGCTCACAATATGGTTAAACGTTGTGATGCTTGCCAAAAACAAGGCAAGATCACACATAAAGACGAGATGCCTCAGAATATCATACAAGAATGTGAAATCTTTGATGTTTGGGGTATCGACTTTATGGGGCCATTCCCTTCTTCTAAAGGAAACAAATACATCCTTGTTGTCGTTGACTACGTTTCAAAGTGGGTTGAAGCCAAAGCTTTACCTACTAATGACGCAAGGGTGGTTTGTAACTTTTTGAAATCGCTATTCGCTAGATTCGGTGTGCCTCGTGTCATTATTAGTGATCGCGGGACTCATTTTTGCAATGACCAATTTGCAAGAGTCATGGCTAAGTATAGTGTAAATCATCGTCTTTCCACCACCTACCACCCACAAACTAATGGCCAGGCTGAAATATCCAACCGAGGATTAAAGCGAATTCGGGAAAGAACCGTGGGAGAGCATCGTGCCTCATGGGCTGATAAACTTGATGATGCTTTGTGGGCTTTTCGTACTGCATACAAGACTCCGATTGGCTGTACACCATATCGTCTCATGTACGGGAAAGCGTGCCACCTCCCCATTGAGTTGGAGCACAAGGCTTATTGGGCCTTGAAGTGCGCTAATTTTGATATCAACAAAGCCGGTGACCTACGCAAGATTCAACTCAATGAGCTCAATGAACTCCGTAATGAGGCTTATGAAAATTATTTGATCTATAAAGAGAAGACTAAGCTCATTCACGACTCTAAGATTAAAAACCGAGAGTTCCAAGTTGGAGACAAAGTTTTACTCTTTAACTCTCGGTTGAAAATCTTTTCGGGCAAGCTGAAATCTCGTTGGTCCGGCCCATTCACCATTGCCCAAATTTTTCCATATGGTACTCTCGAGCTCACTCAACCTAATGGACCTAATTTTAAGGTGAATGGCCAACGAGTGAAGTTGTACTTTGGTGAGGACATCTCTCAGGAGATGATTCCATCCCTCACCACGTTCCCCATGAACTAATTTTGGGTCGAGTCAGGCTCGTGACTCGGATATCAAAAACAAGCGCTCCTCGGGAGGTAGCCCGAGTATCTATCCTTTTCTGTTTTTACCTCCTAAGTGTAGGGGGTCCCCTATAGGTGTTTATATTTGTATGGTGATGTGATTACAGGAATGAATGCACTCTTGGAACCTTCGAATAACCATGCTCCCGTGTTATCCAAAATCCGGTTCTATCTCTCAACTATCGTGATTCAATTTTCTTCACACTCACATTTGAAATTGATCACTTTAGTCGTCTCTTCCTTAACTTGATTTAACCAACGTGCACAATGTCATAAGTGTAGGGGAGACTTTTCCCATATGCTTAAACATTGAGGACAATGTTTATCTTAAGTTTAGGGGGGACTTCTATCGAAGTTTTAAGTGGACTTTTCCATGATGCCTTCAATTAACCAGAAAATCATCTTTTTCAACATTTTTCAAATTTTTTATTAACTTTGGCCATTTAGTCGTAATTTTTAAATTTTTTTTTATCGTTGCTTTCATGTGTATATATCCCACAATAAAGTCAAATTTTAATAAAGTGGTGTATCTAGTTTAGAAGTCTTTGACATATTAGGCCCGTTGCGTTTATTTTGACTCAACCCGAATAGACTTATCTAAGTTTATTCTAGCTAGTATCCTTAACCATGTAGACCTTAATTGGTTTATTAGGCTAAGCATCCACGAGTCTCATTACTTGAGATTTTAAATTGTGGAGGACGAGAAATGATAGAGTCAATTATAAGTCGGTATTCTTGCACAAGCTCACTTGGTGTAATTATTTGCCTATTCTCCCATCACTTGCTAATAATTTATCTGCAATAAGTAAGGTCGTACGATTTGAAAAGTTACTTAGCTTCTAGCCCAAGATCGTTTAAAAGTTGCTCGGTAATGATAAGAGTTCATAGCCAAGGCATAACTTATGAAGTGGGGCGCGAAGATTGGCGAGTCCGAAAAGGCCCTAACAAGGCATGAGGATTCAATCTTATTGCTAAAGATCCAAGGTGATGTGAAAAGCATTATTCCCAAAGTCAATATGAAGGATCAAGACTCACGACGAAAAGCAATCAACTCCCCAATAAAGATCATGGAGAAGTCTATCCGAAAAGACCCTAACAAGATATGAGGATAAATAGATCCAAGTCCGAAAAGGAGGCGGATCGTTGTATCTCAAAATCCCAATTAGAGATTGAAGAAATAATCATGAAGTCGTGGTCAACAAAGTTGGAGTACTCCTCAAAAGTCTCCAAGTGAAGAAACTCTATTAACGATGAGAAGACCATTATCTCAAGCACGTCTCTCAAGATATGAAGTATGAAGTACATGCTAAATATCAGCCCGAGAAAGGTCTCAAATAGTGAACCGTGTTATGCCAAGATATGAACTTTTTGATATCCTGAGAAGCAGTTTTAAGAGATTTTGTCCTTTAGCTAACTATTGATCAAATCGTCCTACTTTGCTTTCAGCCTAAATAAACTATCGAAATAAGTCCAAAAATGCATCTTCATGATCATTCTAAGACAAAAATAAAATATAAGAGATACACCTAGGAATAAGGGAGTTTAAGCATATAATTAAGCCATGTGTGTAAGTGTTTGATTTGCTAACTTATAATAACAATGATCTCGTTTTTAAGCTTAGTTTGGGGAACGTAAAACTTGAGGATGATAAATCTTTGCAGCACCGAAGCCCTAATGTAAGTCCTTTATCTCTTTACAAGTTATTTCCATATAGCTATTTTCAAGTGAAAATGGTTTTCTATCCCTTTGTTTACTTTAAAGACTTTAATTTCTCTTAGTACTTTAATTTTTGTTTAGTAGTATTTTAATAAGGCCAAGGTTGATTAATTATGAAGAAAGTGTAAAATTGCTTTATCACTAAGCATTGCATGAGGGCATGGCAATGGTTAAGTGTAGGGGATTTGATAGGTGTGTAAACACTCATCCTTTTTCCACTTATTTCTTACTAAAACAAGACCAAAACACGTATTAAATATCATTTGTTTGGAATTATGCGTGGTTTTTGTGTTTATTGTGTTTTCAGAGCCAACCGGATGAATAGTAAAGAAAACATGGGATTGCACGGGTTTTATCGAAGAAAAAGACTCAAGACGAAGTCTATTGTCCAAGAGATGCAAAAGATTTGAAGTCACTGGGCCTATTTGAAGATTTATCGAAGAAAAGGACCAAATATGGAAGATTTACATAAGTCGAAGAAACTTAAGTCTATTAAACGAAGAAATTAAAAGACGAGTTGAATTTAATCGACGACAAATCCCGAATCAGAATCGAAAACGTCAACTTTTCTGAAAAGACGAGAAGTCAAGAAGAAAGGGAGAAAGCCCACTCACCAACCAAAGGGAACACCTATTTAAGGAATTCCTCTCACACTTTTCATTAAGTTTTTTCATTCCTTCTTTTTCTCTCTTTTTGTTCGTAGGCTTCACCAACACCATTAGGGTGTTTGGTGATTTTGATCATTGTTTTTCCAAATCTTGTATTTTAATCTTGTCTTTTGTTTGTTCAACATTAATCAATCAATACAATCCTTCCAATACAATCCTTCCAAGTCTTAAAGTTTATTTTGTTGAGTTTGATCTTCAAAAGTTGTTGGGTTTTATGTTTTTATTGATGGGATTTGTTGTTTATGGTGAGTATATGATTCGTGATTAGATTTGTTTAAGTTTTGGTGAAAAACTTAGTGATTTTTACCTTGAAATCGTATTCCCCTGTTCTTCGGTCTCCCTACTGTTCTTGAGTTTCCCAGGTTCCGGATGAACAAAAAGTTCCGGATGAACAAAAGTTCCGAATGAGCATCAAAGGTTCCGAATCAATTTATGTTAAAAAGTTCCGAATAAGTTTCAAAAGTTCCGAATCAATTTATGTTAAAAAGTTCCGAATGAATGGTTTTTCAAAAAGTTCCGAATCAGTTTGAAAGTTCCGAATAAACTTCTGAGTCAAATCTTCCGGATCAACTTCCGAACCAAATCTTCCGAGTGAAGTTCCGAGTAAACTTCCGAACGAAAGTTCCGAGTGAACTTCCGAACCAACTTCCGAATCAACTTCCGGATCAAAGTTCCGAGTGAAAGTTTCGAGAAAAGTTCCGAGTGAAGTTCCGACCAAAAGTTCCGGATCAATCTTCCGGACCAACAAGTTCCGAATCAAGCAGTTCATTCGGAAGTGTTCCGAATAAAGAAGTTCCGGATCAATTTTCTTTTAAGCATTTGGTATTAAAGTTAAGTGTTAGTTACTTTATCTTCATTTTATGTTATATTTTAATTCAAGTTTTATTAATTGTTATTAATTTAATTGCTTTTTAATTTAAGTTTATATTTTAGTTCATTTAAACCTTTAGTAGATTAGAAAACGAAATCCCCTTTTTAGTAACCAAGAACAATCATTCCACTTAGAACCAAGATCAATTCGAGAGGATACAGAGAGAATTTAGAACCCATAGAAAATGCTAGTATCAGGCTGTCATTGGAACCATTACCCAAAAGCCTCATGCTACTAGTACCTTTCCGAGAAGTCTAATTGAATGTGTGAGTCAATTCATACTAGTGACTCATTTGATAACTATTGTTGTAAGAGCTATAGGATTGTAAATTAAGTGTTGTTCATGTCGAGCTTTTATTGCCCTATTAAGGTCTAAGAATAAGGTTGAAAGTATTGGAGAATGAGGTAAGATATCGAATTGAGCATAAGTTGGTTGAAACTTGAATAAAGTCAAATTTAGCCCGTTTGGAATATGAGATTGTTAACAGGAAGTCGTTAAGTTCTGTGATTGAATTATAAGGTTTTAAATGATTGCTGATTCGTGTTATGGGTTGTTCCTAGGCTATTTTCCACTAACGAGGATGCCCAGTGTCCAAGAAGTAAATTGAAGAAATCTTCTTCTGAATTGGGACCGATGGATCTTTCGGGACATGTGGAACACCTAATGACTCTTGTAGATTAGTATTCATTGTGGTATCTTTTAAAAATCCCTAACTTAACTGAGACATTAGTTGGTAGGATGAGTTATTGGAATTGTATGACATAGTGACACGTAATGTGTTACGGTACAATTTTACTTGTTTGTGATTAATGAAAAGACTACCTTTGATTGCTAAATTCTACATGTATCGATGTTATCTATCCTTTATTGCTTCATCCTAATGTTCGCATTAGTGATGCAACCATTGAACAAGTACTCATCTCGAATTGAATTACGTCGTGGACTATTCTTTTCGAGCACCAGCAAGTTCATGAACCTCATGATAAATTGGCTAAGCTCATTTCCTAGCATATTGTAGTTAGTTCTTGGTGAACAACTTTTCATCACTCTTTTGCAGATCACTCATTATTTTTATAAGTTAAAACAATATTCCTTCAGAAAAATGGAATTCTCATCACTAAAAGGATTATTCAAAATGAGATTTATAAGTAATCGTTATCGAATGAAGTTGTTTATGAAACACCTTGGAAAACTTAATTGTTTCCATAACAAAGAACATATTTGTAAATTTATTTTTGATTCTTATTTTAGAATTAAGCATGAAAATATTTTTATTATAAACATGATGATATAATTTTGACGAACTGAGTATTGCATCGTTAATCTTGAAATTGTATATAGTTGCGCGCCTACATACAATCTGGAAGTGACCATGCAAGGCTAATTAGTAGTCACCATGAAATTATTAATAAACACTAAATTTTCTTTGAAGATTGTGAAAGATTAAATTTTATGAGATCTGCAAGAAGTGAAAAATAGGGACATATTGATAGGGACACCTACATATGCGCCCGTACTATTTATTCTTCTGAGTCTAATTTACTCATCTGTGGGACTTTTCTTATTTGACAATTGATATCCCCTCCTTGTCCAATTTTCCCGTGGTGAGATTCTTTGGAAAAGTATCTGATTACCGAGTTTTGATACCCGATTGGATGTATCGACGTTCCTATCATTTATTTTGATTAGATTTCATTTGAATGACCTGGGTAACGATCCGAGGAGCTTTCGAATGCGTACTCAAATTATGAACACATGGGATATATTCATATTCATTAAATGTTTTCGTCTGTATCTAATTTTAAATTCTCACGCGTAGATTATGCGTTGACCTTACTCTTTTAAGGTTAGTTATGTCTCCAGATATCCTTGAGTTGTGAAGGATATGAGTTATTATTAGTCTTTTGAGAAGTTCACATCTTATCAACGGCAATGAAACTGGAAAGTTGATAGTGCCAATAGAATGGATTGATTGATTATGACATGACGACATTGTCTTAATTAATGGGAACTCGAATAGAATTCCCCTAAAAGATAAGATGTTGATTATCAAAAGTGATCTAAATAATTCTTGATGGATGACCATATCCTGCAGTTAGACTTGAAATTATACCATGAATGGTTATGAACTAGTCATAGATATTATAATCTAGAAAGAACATAATATGAATTTATTAAAACGATGTTTCTGTTATTTGAAACTTTAGGAGGTATTTGCTAGTGAATTACCTAGACTTTAGCCATTAGGCAAGTTGAAATTGGTATTGATTATATTCTCGGTGTTGCACCTGTGGCATGTGCACTGTACGTCAGCACCATCTGAATTAAAAGAATTACCGTACAACTGAGAGAGTTGTCGGAGAAAGATTTTATTCTACCGAGCTCGTCATCATGAAGAGCTATGGTATTATCATTCCTTATGTTTATGGATTACCGTGAACTAAGTAAATTGACGATTAAAATCTATATCCACTACCCCAGATGATAGATTGTTTGATCATTTACAAGGTTTTAGCGTATGTTTTAAAGATTTGATCCACGACATGATTATCATCAACTTCGCGTCCGCGAAAAAGATTATCTATTCCAATCACTACATCCAGAACTTGTAATGAACATTATGAGTTTCACGTGATATCGTTTGGATTGATCAATGCACATGTAGCATTCATAAATTTGGTGAATCACGTGTGTAGGGTGTAATTTGATTAATTCATGCTTGTGATCATTAAGAACCATTTGTTTGTTTATAAGAATAAGAAGGAGTTAATAATTATTTATAGACTGCCCTGAATTAGCCGAGCAATGAAAACCTGAACCTTGAGTATTTAACATGTGATTAAAGACTAAATCCTTTATATTATTTGATCGTGTGATTAATAGATAATGGAATCTATATTGACTCTTTAAAATTTTGAGCCATTTGAGACTTTGGGTTTTACCAAAAAGAAAATGGAAATATGTTTTGACAAATGTTTTAACAAAGGATTTTTAAGGGATTATTCCCTTATACACAAATCATTTAACTAAACTCCTGTTTAGGGGTAAATGTTTGTTTGTACTTCTAGACAACTTAAGAAGAATTGAGGAAACTATATAACTTATGACTTGAAATTTGAAACGACAATTTTTTCTTTTCAACTAAGAAAATTTTGACCAAAGTATAAACAAAGATTTTTCGAACATTTACGGATCTTACTAATTATTTTAATTATTTTTGATAAATCAACAAAAATCTTGTTAATTAAATTCAAATTTATTTTGAACATTTTTATATAATTGGTCGAACTAAGAAATTTAAAATTTTTACGTTTACGTTTCATAAAAATTGAATATTTATTATTTAGTTACTTGTAATATGTATTGACGCTTTAAACATCAGATTGAGCAAAACTGATAAAAATGATAGTTGAGACGAAACTAAAATTTAGAAAATATGAAGAAAGAAATTTTGAATGAATACGGTCATGATAATTATTTCATCAGGGAAGATGAATGTAGATACTGACACATAATATAGAAAGGATAAAGAATCAATTAAGATTGTGTTCCTTAATAATGACGGTGCAAAATAAATTGCCAATCAATATAAAAATAAACGATGTTTGTAAAAAGGGGTTCGCGGTTAATATGAACCATTAGAATTGAGAAGCCGATTGCGTTAAATATATAAAAGGCCACTTGTGGTTCCCTAAATATTGAGATGTAGTCATCTTGGAATCTCGTAGGATTAAGTATTCATTCATATCATTTCTGATTTAATGTATCTTTATCTGGAGAAGTTGTACTAATGGCAAATTATGAAGGCAGACACCGCCTCATACATTAGTAAACGTCTAACTATTGCAAAGGTCATCATCTGAATTTGATTCGATTTGGGTCATCGTCGACAGACTGACCAAATCTGCTAATATCATTCCTGTTAATGATAGATTCTCGATGAAGAAATTGACTCTTTTATATTTAAAGGAGTTGTGTAAACATGGTGTGCCTGTATCAATCATCTCTATCAAGATCCTCGCTTCGCATCGAATTTCTAGAGATTTTCTCAGAAGTCATTGGGAACGAATCTTGATGAGAGTACTGTACCACCCCAATCGAAGGGACGAGGTAAATAACGATAAAAATACTATAAGTGTTGTTTTATGCTTGAATGATTGACCTTTGGTAATGAACCGTATAATCATTTTCCTTTGGAGAGATTATCATAGATAATTATAGTATTAGGATCGAGACCGAATCTTGTGAGGATCTATAGTAGAGCATCTGTAAGTAGGAGTTGGGATGAAGACATCCAACATACACCCATTGTGAGTTGGACATGTCTTTTAGGTTTAAGGTTTCCTATGATGGCGAACCTAACCTTACAAAATACTCGACCCACGAGACCTGAAATGATTGTTGAAATTAGGATCTGATTATTGACTGCCATTAGTGGGCAGAAGGTTATGTGAATATGAAATTTTGATCTTGAAGTGCCAGATGGGTAGCGAAGTTATGCCAAAAATTTTCACTTTGGAAAAATGAATAGACGATCTGAAAGATCATGGGAATTAAGTCCCCGTTATATGGGACCATTGAGATGTAAAAAGATTGGTTTGAAAGGCATATAAGCTGGATCTACCCTAGGACTTCAAGGGCTGCGTAAATTATGATTCGTATATCTAACTTGATGAAATGTCTATCAAGTGAAAATCTGACTATTCCTTAATGATGTTTAGATCGGCGAAAAGTTACATTCATCAAAAACCCGTGAACATCATGGATAGAGAAAGTAAGTCAACATTAAGCCTGATCTTATTCCCGTAGTTATGTTTGATGAAACTCGCGTATTGTAATGAATTACACTTGTGAGAAAATACCGAATGTGGAGGAAATACCCACATGGCTTTAACTCTATAAGAAGCGAGTAGTAAGATAAGATGATCTTTAAGGACAAAGATCCTGTTTAGGGGTAAATGCTGTGACAATCCGTCAATTTATGGTTTATATTTTATTCTCAAATATTATTTAAAAACATTATTTTAATGTTATATTATGAACTCACTTATTTATGGGAAAAAATTTGGATTTACGTCTTGAAGTATCATCGACTACGTCTAAACCGGAGGATTCAACGTTACGTGCTTACGTTTACATACACCATTTTGGTGACAGTCCGACATTTCAGAAAATAAATTTATCCGTGAATATTATTTTGAGATTTTAAATTTGTGTTGGTTCATAAACTCACAAATTTACGAGAAGAGATTAGGACTTACGATTATAATTTAACGTCCTTAACGACTAAACCGGAAACCTTAGGATTACGTATTTACGTTTTTGAACTCCGTTTTTGATGAGACAATTTTTATTAGATTCGTTTTGTGTCGTTGATTCATAATCTATAAAAACGTTTTTCGTAAAACGACCCGAGGGCACGTAAATCGAGGAAACTAGAATCGAGGAGTACCCGTAAATAATTGAGGATGAGACAAAACCACTTTTGCCCCACCCCCACACATGGGATGGTTTAAAACTAGCTACTTACACCCTTAGGTGTCAAGCTTACAAAGTAAGCAAGACACATATCTTGCTTAACTTTGCAAGCTAACTACACACCAACAAAACCACTAGCACCAAAACCATTTCTCACACACATACATGCAAACCACTCAAAAATCATCTCACCCTCTCTTATTTTCGTCCCACTCTCACCAAAAACACCATCATTTGATCAATTTTAACCATGAAATCATGTGTTATTCACACATATGATGAAGCCCTTTTGAAGCTCTATAGATTGGTGGTGATTTTAACATCCAAGGAGAAGATTTGGTGATGTTCAAGGGCTGATTTCTACATGAAGTTTACAAGTATTGGTGGCCATGAAGATTGGTGTTGATCTATCACAAGTTCTTCCATCAAAATTCAAGCCTTGATGAATACCTACACAATCTTGGTGGTATAAAGATTGTTCTTCATATCCTCTTGTTATTTTTATTATGTAATCTTGTAATTTCCTTATTTATGTATATTCATATGATGATGAATGATGATTAAAAATATTATGTGGGGATTTGGTGTTGATAGATTTGATAAACATGGGTAAAAAGATGGAAAAACAACATGTAAAAATGGTAAAATCATGGCTAAATTAGGAGGCTGTATAAAACAGTGAATACTCTTATGATAAACTGATAAAATGGCTTGGATAAATTAATATACAGTAAGCTATGAGTCTTATAAACATGTGAGAGTTGGCCATGTAATGGAATCATAAAAATGAGTGAGATATGATCAAAACAAGTTTAAAGTGCAAGTCTGCCTACACTGTTTTGGACGAATTTATTAAAATATTTAAAGGTTGATTCATCAGTAGCTATAATAGGAATAAAATGAAGAAAATATCATGTAGTTTCTGTGATAAAAATTTGGGGTTCTATCTCCATGTAGAACTCTAGATATGATCATTTTAGTAAACTAGATTTTTAGGACTGATTTTGTGAAATTAAAGTTTAATATTATTATATAAGCACTCAAATAAATATACTATAAAATGTGAATTAAAACCCACTAACTTATATATTTCATTTATATAAAAATGCATAAGGATAATAAATGGATATTATATAAAAATGGTAGTTTGGTAAGTTTTATAAGTTATAAAAACTATATACTAAGTTTTACGTCTTTTCGGCTAAAACCGAAAGATTAACGTTTTTGTTAAATAAAACATAGACAGTTGGACCCGTCTAATGTAAACTTTCATAAACTCACATACTGATATATAAACATATATAATAAGTAAAAACCGATAAAACCCGAGTTTTACAACATATAGACATTAACGGGCCAAAGTAGCCTTAATGGGCAATAAACCCGATTAATTTGGTAAAACACTTACAAACCTATTTATTGGGCTTAAACCATTTGGGCCCAACATATAAAGTATAATACTGATAATAAAAGTATAATTGGGCTAATGAATAGTATTGGGCTTATAATAGGCCCATGGGGCTTCAAAATGTAAACAAGTTGAACTAGTGTAACTAGTCTTGAAAATTACCAACACATAACACTAAAATAAGTAAATGAGAATGTATAAACCCACTTGATCATCATCATATGTATAAAATCATCATATGTATACATAATTGTTATTTTTATAAAGTCATTGGACAAAAGTCTAAGACGAGTATTATTTGTCTAGGTTTCCGTGATTGAAGCACGTACCGTACATCCAAATCGTCGAGAACCGCCTTCCCACATCAACGTAAGTTCATAGCCTCGCACTCTTTTAAACGTTTTTATGAAATATTTTATAAACCCGCGAGGGAGATAACATGTTAGTTTTACTAAAATACGACACCATTTGTCCTGATTGTTTGTTTATTGATTTGGACCCGAATGATTGTATGACCCTATGAATGATTATATGACCCGATAAATGAAAAGAAATGGATTATTAAAGTTAGGTTATGTCACTAAAAGTCCCATTAGCATGAATTGTGAACAACCGGGATTTGGTAGACGCTTATGCATATAATAGTACTATTTGGGGACGATCACCCCAGTTCGTGCCTTGACGGTTGATCCCCGTCGTGCCACATTGATTGGTAAGCGAATTTATGTATGAGAAGATTTACACAAGCGTATTTATTGTGACGACACGCTAATTTAGATGGGCAAATGATTGTCGGGTTAGCTACCCGTTGTTTATTGTAGTAACGTAACAATGTCATGCGGCTTATAATAATCCAAAAATAACAAAAATACTGCTATACGCATTGAATTGCAATATGTTGCCTGACTAGCAATACGGGGTCTTATTATTGATATTATGTTCGTGTTTTGGATAACCATATCCATATAACGGTTTTTATTTAACTTTATACAACGTTATAAAACGTATTGTATGATGTTTTTACGACTTTGGTTCGTATAATGATTTTAAAGGCAAAAGCCTATATTATGATTTTTGATAAGGATTTGTATAAAATGACTTTGGCTATTTTATGGCCTATTACAATGATTTGTACAAAAATGATTTTCGGTAATAATTTTATACCGATGTTATATTGATGGATTTTATTATACTCTATGAATTCACTCGGCGTTATCGCTGACCTTTTCTTTTAACATGTTTTATCTCAGGTACTTGAAGGTAATTCTCGGGAAGACGACAAGAATTCATGGCCCGCACTTAAATAACAATTTCCATTCAAATTCTTTGTAAAACTTTTATGAAATACAATGACTTGGGACCTATGTAAATTTGATATTTATGAATGGAAATGCTTTATTATTAAACGACGCGATTTTTAAGCGTTGTCTATGATGTGAGTAATGTGCTATCCCGTAACACCAACGAGTCTTCCGCTGTATTGAATTGTATAAATTTGGGGGTGTTACAATTGATACAGGCACACCATGTTTACACAACTCCTTTAAATACAAAAGAGTCAATTTCTTCATTAAGAATCTATCATTAACAGGAATGATATTAGCAGATTTGGTCAGTCTGTCGACGATGACCCAAATCGAATCAAATTCAGATGATGACCGTTGCAATAGCTAGACGTTTACTAATGTATGAGGCAATGTCTGCCTTCATAATTTTCCATTAGTACAACTTCTTCAGATAAAGATACATTTAGTCAGAAATGACATGAATGGAATACTTATACTTACGAGATTTCAATATGACTAAATCTCAAAATCCTCTATATTCAGGCAACCACAAGCAGCCTTTAAAACATTTAACGCCATAGGCTTCTCAAATCTAATGGTTCACATTAGCCGCGAACCCCTTTTATTATCTATATTATCCTTTTTACAAGCATCGGCTATTTTTAAATTGCTCAGGCAATTTATTTTGCACAATCATTACTAAGGAACATATCCTAATTGATTCTTTATTTTTACATAATGTGTCAGTAATTACGTTCAATTTCCTAGATGGAATAAATATAATGACTGTATTTATTCGAAAATTCTTTGTTCACGTTTTCTAAGTCTTAGTTCTATCTCAACTATTATTTTTATCAGTTTTGCTCAATCTGACGTTTAAAGCGTCGATAATTACTACAAGTAATTAAATAAAAAAAACTTAATTTTTATGAAACGTAAACGCAAAAAGTTTTTAAATTTTCTCAGTTTGTCCAATTATATAAAAATGTTCAAAATAAATTTGAACTTAATTAACATAATTTTTGTTAATTTATCGGAAATAATTAGTAAGATCCGTAAATGTTCGAAAAACCTTTGTTTATTCTTTGGTAAAAATTTTCTTAGTTGAAAAGCAAAATTTGTCGTTTCAAATTTTAAGTCATGGTTTAACGGTTTCCTCAATCCATCTTAGGTTGTCTAGCAGTACACACAAACATTTACCCCTAAGCATGAGTTTAGTTAAATGTTCTGGGTATAAGGAAATAATCCCTCAAAAGTTCTTTTGATAAAACATTTGTCAAAACACATTTGCACTTTCTTTTTGGTAAAACCCAAAGTCTTAAAAGAGCTCTTAATCTTTGAAGAGTCAATATAGATTCCATTATCGTTAATTACATGGTCATTTAATGTAAAGGATTAAGCCTTAAATCACATGTTAAATATTCAAGGTACAGGTTTTCATTGTTCGGCCAATTCAGGGCAATCTATAAATAATTATTAACTCCTTCTTATTCTTAGAAACAAACAAATGGTCCTTAATGATCACAAGCATGAATTTATCAAACTACAGCCTACACACGTGATTCACCAAATTTATGAATGCTACATGTGTATTAGTCAATCCAAACGACATAACGTGAAACTCATAATGTTCATTACAAGTTCTGGATGTAGTGATTAGAATAGATAATCTTTATTGTAGACGCGAAGTTGATGATAACCATGTCGTGGATCAAATCTTTAGAACATACGCTAGAACCTTGTAAATGATCGAACAAATCTATCATCTTGGGTAGTGGATATAGATTTTTATCATCAATTTACCTAGTTCACGGTAATTCGACAAATATAAGGAATGATTACACCATAGCTCCTTATGATGACGAGCTTGGTAGAATAAAAGCTTTCTCCGACAACTCTCTCAGTTGTACGGTAATTCTTTTAATTTAGATGGTGCTGACGTACAGTGCACATGCCACATGTACAACACCGGGAATATAATCAATTCCAAATTCAACTTGCCTTAATGGCGAAAGTCTAGGTAATTCACCAACAATACTTCCTAAAGTTTCAGATAGCAGGAACATCTTTTAATAAATTTACTTTAAGTTCTTTCTAGATCACCAGGTGTATGACTAGTTCACAACCATTCATGGTATAATTTCAATTCTAAATGCAGGATACAACCACCTTTCGGGAATTATTTAGATCACTTTCGATAATCTGTGGAAACCTTGGTTTCCGGATCTTTTAAGCTACTAGGAATGATCATTGTTCATATGATTTAACAATCAAAGCGGAATTAGAACAACAATCATTAACAAGGTGTTTAGGCACAAAACATGAATTAAAACACATGGATTGCTAATTATATTAATAATCAACAATCACTAGACGTGTATACATTGAATCCCACGTCTAGTCGACACACACTTTAGGTTTACATTGTGAATGAATTGAATGAATAAAACCTATGACCCTTGGTTCCTTTTATAGTGTAAGGATTAGGGTTTACAAGAGATAATGATGAATAAACAAGTAAATCTTCTATTTAAATAAACTTATGCAGAATATCTTTTGCATGTTTATCTAAATAGAAGCTTCCATAAGCTTCTTTGTCTACGTTTTGTCAATGCTTGAATTGCATTGACAATGCTTGGATTGCACACGACAATGCTTGAGCCGTCAACGCCTAATTTGCTCTTATCAACGCTTGATTAACTCTTGACAACGCTTGGACAATTTCTTCATGTTTTCTTCGTTTTTGAGTTTCTGCCACATCAACTTTTTGACCCAACAATCTTCCCCTAGTTGATAGTGGCAAAACTCTATGTGTATCTCTTGTAAGTTGTACATGATCTTCAAATTGCTTCCCCTCAAGTGTAGCACGTATTTCCTTCCCCTTTTTGTCACATCAACAAGGAAGTAAACAATGTTGCAATCTTTGAAGATTCTCCATATGTAGCTCTATGTAATGATCTTGAAGAACAATTAATATAATATTCTTGATGTAGAAGTAGAATAACCCAACCTTGTATTCCATGTCTTGTACTATCCATGTGACTAAGAACTTATAGAGGATGATATAAGTAGACCTCGATCCCTTGTCAATATTCTCATCCTTTGTGAGACACTGAGCACGATGATGTAACTCCTTCAAGTGTTATGACAAGTCTTCGTCACCAACCATGTAAAGCACGAACAAGTTACCTTTAAAGTCTATGACTGGAAGTGCACGACTTTAAGATATGATAGAACACAAACCCGCGAAAAACTTCTTCAATCATCAAACTTACCATAAGAATTCTTCCCCTTAAGCTAACACCTCTTCATGACAAGTCAATATCTTCATATGTAAAAGCTGTCAACGGATAACTCTTTCACAAGGCTATCCCGATTACATAATCCAATAAAATTCTTCATGAATTGTTGCTAACTTACTTAAAAATCATTAATCCCTTTTAAAATATCCGAGCCATAAATATCATCATGATATTCTAAATTAAACGGAGATTCCATGTACCTTCGTGTGTATTTTCCTCCTTTTTGTGTGCTTAAAACGTCCAATTTTCTCAAACAGCAACAAACCTTGTGTTGTCCAATATCCTCTTCTGTCCAATATCTTTGGCAGATGTATTGTCCAATATCGGACAATACCTATCAGCGTTGAAGCTCATATATCGGACAACACTGTCAACCTGTCAGCGTTGACTTATTCTGTCAGCGTCAAATTCCTTCCTGTCAGCGTCAATGCCTCTCTTGTCAGCGCCTCTTTCTGCTGACGTCATCTAGGGCTTGATGGCTTGATGACATTATCTCATTCTTTAGCAGCTTACATAATCTTGTCCCACGTGATTAATAAAAATAGACTATACCAATTTAGAGGCCCACGATCAAAACAAGATATATATATCTGCCATAATTAGGTTTCAAACTTTTTCCTTCTTTTTAGCCACAAGTTCGCTCAAAATCACATTCTTTTCTTGTTGACTTCTTCAAACGTATAATTCCAAAACACGTTATAGCAACAAAAATATGTCATCCAATCCTAAGTCTCAAACCGTGTGAACACAGACTTGTGCACCAATAGGGTCAATTCCTAGTTTTAACCTCACGTGATTTTACCATGGACTAGCATGTAGAGTAACAAAATCAGTAACACAACTATCTTATTTTTAGGCTTTGATCGTGTGAAAGCAAAGTATTCCACCAATAGGATGATCTCCACCGTGTGAACACAAAGCTTCATTAAACGTCACTTGCTTTGTCCAATCACAGTTCAATGATCGTGTGAACGCTTAAACCATGAATATACTATTCTCCACCAATGAAAATGTTTTAACCGTGTGAATGCCACCAAAGATACAAAACTTTGGCAAGAGTACCCTTTAGCCAAAATAACTCACGATCAAAGTACAGTCATTGGGATCACTCCTTTTGATTGTACACTAGCCTGAACATATTAAACCTTGAAGTGCGCCTGTTGTTGCTTCTTGAAGACACGAATTTAGGGTTTTTATTACGAACCCTATGCATCAAGAACACAATCACCATCACCATAACATGCTATTTTCAACGAACAACAACCCATCGAGCATCCAGATCGTAGAACACGATCTTCTTTGCAGCAACACGATCACAAACACTCAGCTTTGATCATCTTCTACTAATCGATCTAGGGTTTAACAGATTCATGCATCGGAACCCTAATTAGGGTTTGTAAATAATCCTAGTTCGATTCTTCCATCATAACAGCCACCAATCTCATAAAATTCTGCTTTTCTATGTTGATCTAGGGTTTGAGAAACCCTAGGTCATGATTCTATGTGAAAGCAAAACGTTAATACCTTAACCCGCGAACTTCGACAGCAAATAACTTCTTCATTAGGGCTCAGATCGAAGATTGCTCCGGTGAGATTCAAGACACAAGTGCCAAGAATCTACAGTTCAAAAATCACGAAGATCCAACGGTTAACGAAGGAGAAAACGTGTTTTGAACATGGCTGTTTACAGAAAACTGCATTCACTCACTGCTGACTTTGACGCTTAATAACTTTTTCCTGGGGATAAAACTCGACAATCCCTCCGGTGGATGTTTAGATATATGTATGTAAAACACACATATAAAATTTCGTGACGATCCAACGGTTCAATCAAAAGTTATGACCTTCTGAATACTGCTGTGCACACAAAAACGTTCAGAAAAACCCTAGACGGATTTTTCTTCTTTTCACCATACACGAACACCTTGTTGGTCCTAGCATCACGAGCCACGAGGCTCTGATACCAATTGTGGATCCCAAACTTAGATCGATTAGATTTGTGTATACGAGATTAGATCAAGTATAACACGTAGAGAAACCTTTGTTATATGCTTTGTGAATCTAAGTGTTATGCGGAATTTAACACTTAAGTAAGAACACAAGATGTAAACAAAACTTTCACTTTGATTATGAATGTCGAACTTGCTTACAATGAAAGATGTTTACGAATGAAAACTTATAAAAAACTTGATGCTAATCATTAACCTAAAGGCCTTCTTTTATAGACTAAGAAGCCTTGTACAATAAGCTACGTATCAACTATTCTAGGTAAAGATAAACATAGAAAATACATTGTCGTTTCTATCCTTACTAGAAGTATTCTAGAATATAAAAAACGTGTAGCTTACATCTTCCATCAGTGCTTGTCTTCAATCTGTCAACGCTTGACTTTAACTTGTCAACGCTTGAGCTGTCAGCGCTCAATTTGTTCTTGTCAACGCTTGAGTTGTTCTTGTCAGCGCTCAAGTGATCTGGCCTTAATTTATTCCCAACAAGTGTGTCAACGCTCCCAAAGCCAGCGGTGATAGGAACAATTTTAGCGCTGATAGGAAGAAAGTCAACGTTGTTAGGAAGTCAAACGTTGTCAGACCCAGACCTTGTGTGCAGCAAAGTCCACAAGTGATTAGGCCTGCCCCATTCTTCTCTAGAAGGTCTAACACTCATGGACAAAGACCTTTTCAAAAGACAAACACCTGGTCAAATAGGCAATGGGTTCCTGTAGCGAACCCTAGGTTCAACGCTGACAAGGGTAATTTCAGCGTTGACAGGACAAAATCCAACGCTGACAGAAACGTGACCAGACCTAAATATTTGAAGCCACAAGGTAAGGGGTCTAAAGCTTCTTCAAGCTTAACATGGAGACCCAAGAAAGATCAAAACCCTAATAATAATGGAATTTCAATGACTTGCAATAGGTTTAATTACATTTCAAAAGTCATTACAAAACCAATTGGGGTTAACTGGGTTTTTCATCCTAAAAAGGATGAGAATGGGGTTGTTGTGAGAACTAAGTCTGTTCTTATTGAACAACCAGATGAATCCAAGTCTTCTAAGACTTGGGTTCCCAAAGAAAACTAATTTGTTTTCTTTATGTGCAGGGCATTCAAAAGTAGATCAATGATTATGGATATTGGGATAATGGATGCTCAAGGCACATGACAGGAAAGGAAGACTATCTGACGAACTTCACTCCTATTAAAGATGGTGATAAGGTATACTTTGGAGGTGGATATGGAACTATCACAGGCAAAGGAACCCTTCTCACCAATAATCTACGTTTTGAAAACGTCTTCCTGGTAAAAGAACTGGATTATAATCTGTTTAGTGTATCACAAGTGTGTGATAACAAGAATAAGGTTCTTTTCACTGATACTGAGTGTTTGGTGTTAAGCAAGTATTTTAAGATCCCTGATGAGAAGTATATTGAGTATAGAACACCTAGGCATAAGGACATATACAATGTGAATTTAAATGGGATTAAAGTGAATACAAATATGTCTTGTTTTTATGCTAAGGCCTCAGTAGATGAAAGTAATTTGTGGCACAGGAGACTAGGGCACATAAATTTTAAAAATATAAATAGACTTGTGAGGCTTGGTTTAGTTGATGGTTTGCCTGAGAAGGCCTTCCACAATGACCACTCTTGTGTTGCATGTCTTAAAAGCAAGAAGCACAAGGTCTAATTCAAGTCCAAACAGGTGCATACTAGTTCCAGACCTCTTCATATGCTTCATATGGACCTCTTTGGTCCAACTAATATAGAAAGTTTAAATGGCAAGTCATATTGTTTTGTTGTCACTGATGACTTTTCTAGGTTTACTTGGACATTCTTTCTAGCTATGAAGAGTGAAACAGCTGATGTTCTTATTGAATTTTTCACTCAAATTGAGAAAAGGTCTGGCAATGAGGTTAAGATGCTTAGGAGTGATAATGGTGGAGAATTTAGGAACAAGAAGCTTGATGATTTTTGTGCCAGGAAGGGAATTACTAGGCAATTTAGTATTGCTAGAACCCCACAACAAAATGGGGTTGCTGAAAGGAAAAATAGAACCCTAATTGAAGCAACCAGAACAATGTTGGCTGATGCTCACTTTCCCATAGCCTTTTGGGCTGAGGCGGTTAATACAGCATGCTATTTGCAAAATAGAGCATTGGTTAACAAAATTCAGAATAAGACACCTTATGAGTTACTTTGGGGAAGAAAACCTAATATTGGTTTTCTCAGACCTTTTGGATGTCATGTAGTAGTCTTAGACACTAGTGATGCCTTAGGGAAATTTAGTGCAAAAGGTGATGAAGGTTACTTCATGGGGTATTCAGTGCAGAGCAAGGGTTATAGGGTTTATCTTAAGGAGGACAAACGTATTGTTGAGAGAGTACATGTTAGGTTCTTAGAGAATAAACCTAGTGATCCTGAAAGTGGTCCTAATTGGTTGTTTGATTTGCAACCCTTATCTAGAACTTTAAATTATATGCCTGCCACTAATCCAGACATTGTGAAGGTAACTTCAAATGTTGTGGAGGAACAAGTTGTTAATGTTTCAGGTACACAGGTTGATGAGAGGGTTGGATCACAAGCAGAAAAGGCATCTCCTACATTTGAATATGTCACAATTCCCATTTGGACTGATGCTTTTGCTGCTACTGCTGCTGCTAGACAAGATAATGGTGGTTTCCAAATACCACCAGATACAAACATGCATGGTTCTTCAGGCGCTGACAAAGGCAAATCTAGCGCTGACAAGACCAATTCAGACGTTGACAACAACATTTCAGGCACTGTCAGCCCTGACGCTGACAACCAAGATTCAAACGTTGACAACACTTATGGGCATCTTTTCTCTTCCAGTTTTGAACAAGGTGGACCTTCTAATATTCATGAAGAGATTCCTGTTGCTCAAAGAGAGTCTGATGAAGAAGATATTGGCAACCTGGAGCGTGAAGTTGAGGACACCAGACTTTTTGAAGGAGGGGTTCTCACTTCCACAATGAAGAATCACCCCCCATCTCAGATCATTGGTGATGTTATGACTCCAGTTCAGACAAGAAGATCCCATCAAGGTCTTGGTGGATTTATTGCCAATATACACAAGAAGGTTGATACCCCTCTTGTGCAAGCATGTTTGTTTGCATGTTTTCTGTCACAAGAAGAACCCAAGAAGATATTTGATGCTCTCAAAGAACCAAGTTGGGTGGAAGCAATGCAGGATGAGCTTCACCAATTTGCTATTTAGGTTGTTTGGGAGCTGGTTGATTGTCCTAGATATGTCAGACCTATAGGGACAAGATGGGTTCTCAGAAACAAAAGAGATGAAAGAGGTATTGTGGTCAGAAACAAGGCAAGGTTAGTGGCTCAAGGTTATACACAAGAGGAGGGGATAGACTATGAGGAAGTCTTTGCACCAGTTGCAAGTATTGAAGCTATTAGGATTTTTCTAGCCTATGCATCCTGCATGGGCTTCACAGTCTATCAAATGGATGTGAAGAGTGCATTCTTGTATGGCACCATTGTTGAGGAAGTTTATGTCATGCAACCTCCTGGTTTTGAGGATCCAGAGCATCCAGATAAAGTGTATAGAGTCATAAAGGCTATGTATGGCCTTCATCAAGCCCCTAGAGCATGGTATGGTACTTTGTCCACTTATTTGGTGGACAATGGATTCAAGAGGGGCACCATAGATCAGACACTATTTACAAAGAAGAAAGGCAAAGATGTGTTGCTTGTGCAGGTCTATGTTGATGATATCATTTTTGGGTCTACTGATCCAAAGATGAGTGAGGATTTCTCCAAGCTTATGACAGACAAATTCAAGATGAGTGCTCTGGGGGAGATGAACTTCTTTCTTGGGTTACAAGTTCAGCATAAAGAGGATGGTATCTTCATTTCCCAGGACAAATATGTTGCTGAGATCTTGAAGAAGTTTGGCTTTTCTCCACATGAAAAGAGGGCTTCTACTCCTATGGATAGAGAACACCCTTGGGGAAAGGTTGGAGATGGGAAAGATGTTGATGTCAGGCATTATAGATCCATGATTGGATCCTTGATGTATCTTACTGCTTCCAGACCTGATATCATGTTTGATGTATGTGCTTGTGCACGTCATCAAGTGACTCCCAAAGAATGTCACCTTTATGCTGTGAAGAGGATCTTTAGGTACCTAAGATGTTTCCCTAATCTTGGTTTGTGGTACCCAAAGGATTCACCATTGGAGCTGATTGCATATTCAGACAGTGACTATAGAGGTGATAAGTTTGATAGGAAATCCACAACTAGTGGATGTCAGTTTCTTGGGAGCAGATTAATATCTTGGAAATGCAAGAAACAAACAGTGGTGGCTAACTCTACAACTGAAGCAGAGTATGTGGCTGCAGCAGCATGTTGTGGTCAAGTGTTGTGGATTCAGAACCAGCTGTTGGATTATGGGTATAATTTCATGCATACTAAGATATTTGTTGACAATAATAGTACTTTATGCATCATTAAGAATCCTGTGCATCATTCTAAAACTAAACACATACAAATTAGACACCATTTTATAAGAGATTGCTTTGAGAAAGGTTTAATACAACCAGATAGGGTTGACACTGAGGAAAATGTGTCAGATTTATTAACTAAACCTTTTGATACTGGAAGATTTCAATACTTGGTAACAAGTATTGGAATGGTTAATCTCACTTAAATATGTGTTTTGGATTCTTTTTGTAAAAGTATGTACAGGATGATGCATTATTATTATTGGTCTTCTTGATAATTTAGATTTTCCACTATATCTTTCTAACACTGACAAAGGTTGTTTGAACACTGATAAGTGTTTTTGCAACGTTGTCAGCAATATAATTGTCTAACGCTGACAAAGCTTCCTTCAACGCTGTTATGTGTTATCGGGGCGTTGTCAGCAACAATGTTAGTTTTGTGGTTTTCAATCTAAATGTGCAGATGGTGTTAGCAGTATACCATTGGATACATAGTTGCTTATGGATCAAAGGAGAAGCATTTGGACAAGTTTTTATTTATGGATGATGGTTGGAATGTTTCATTCCTATCTTGACATAAATTTTTTTATGTTCATGCATGATTTTAGCAAACTGTTTGTATCATAGTTTAAGGGGAGGTTTTAGGAACCTTTAGCATTTTTGGGTATCCATATGATACTCTTATCACAATTCTAGATTGTGTCCACAGGTGAGTATGGGTTAGTTTTACTAAACCATGAGGCACTGTAGCATGCATAGTATATCACCTTTGCATGCTGCCAAGACATTTTTGGCCTAGAATTGGTTGTGGTCTGTTGGGAGACTTGGGAATGATTTTGATATGGGATTTACCTGGGAGTAACAAGGATTTTATAAGGTAACTTGGTTGTTAAGAATTTTGGTTAGCAAGGGACACTAGAGGACTGCTATGTTTATCTTGATTATGCAAGTGTGCATAACTGGACAGTGCTTGCCGCCCTATAATAATTATCAGCTTTTGGTTATTTTCTCTAGGATAAATTACTTGTTAAGGTCATTTTTCACTTTTTAAAACAATTTTATTTTTGGACGCTGACAAGAAATTTCCAAGCGTTGTTGTGACCAAATTAGACGCTGACATGGCTTTAGGCGAACGTTGACAAGATTATAGCCGTTGGGCGTTGATGGGTTATTTTTGACCTTTGACACTCAATGGGACCTACCCAGTTGTTACTTTTTGACATATTTTCAAGCCGTAATTTTAGGAGTTGTTACTTTCATTAAATGCATGAGATAACTTATAACTTTTTCAATATTTTCATGATTAGTTTTTGAAAATCTTTGCCTATTTTTGGGCCAATTACATGCATTCTTTATCTCCTATAAATTTGGCTCCTATTTTAAAACAGGGTATCTATAATTCTTGTTTAACACTTTTCTCTTATCAACCTACATCTTCTACACTTCAAATTAAAAGCTTTCATCAATGGCACCAAGATTTAACTCAGCAGAATTGGATTTGGGGTTCAAGTCTCAACACAACATGATTGCTTATCTTGTTGCTGATAATGATTTGTTTCCTCAATACACACAAATGGTGGCGTATTTGAACGCATCCCCCTTAAGGTATGCTCTTTCTCATGCACCACTCATTCCAGTCACACACATTAAACAGTTTTGGAACACTGTCAGTTCCTCAACAGTTAATGGAGTGACCACATTAACTTCTATTGTTCATGGGAGATCTTGGGTGGTTACTGAGGCCTTGGTACGCCAGGCCTTGCATCTTGATGATGCTGATGGTATAACCATCCTTCCCATAAATGAAATAGAACAAGGGCTTAGGGCTTTGGGATATCCAATTCCTGATGAAGGTACTCTTAATAAGTACCATAAGCAGGAATTTCCCCCCAGCCTGGAAGTACCTCATTCACATTCTCCTTCAATGTTTGAGTCCCAAATGTACTGCACACAATGAGATCAATAGATCCATTGCAACTGCTATTGTGTGTATTGCAACAGGGCAAAAATATAACTATTCTAAAATGATTTTTGAAGGGATGTGTAAAAACAAGGGGACAAAAATGACTTTAGCTTTTCCCCGTTTTCTGCAAATGATTTTTGATGATCAAAGATATTGTTCAAGGGATCATAATGATTTTTATAAAATCCCTGAACAAAAGAAAGCTATTTTTACAAAGATGAATTCACCACCTCATAGAGACCTACCTTTAACTCCAGCCATGCTTGCTGTTATTGCAGCAGCACAACCCCAACCAGACCCCCAACCTCAAATTGACCCTCAACCACAACTTGAACCTATTCCTTAACCTTTACCCTCACCTGAACAAATGCAAATTGACCAAGAACCCTTTGACGCTGACACATCAAATGTTGGCGTTGATGTGCCTATTTCCAACACTGACACCCAACCTTCACAATCCCAAACACCCCTTAACCAACCCACATCTACCCATTCTTTCACACCATCTTCCACACCACCTGAATATAGGTTGATCAAACGCCAAAGGACTACTGGAGTGTTCTCCTCTGGTGGTCCTAGCCATGAAGCAGAGAGAACCACCACCACAAGTGTGGCTGGTGACCTGGATGAGGCTGGGACTATTGGTTCTGGCTTAGAAGCTGGCCAAGGCAGTCCCACCATACTTAAGTCCTCATCCATTCCCAATGAACCTGACTTGGGAGGTAAAATTCCCATTTCAGAAGAGGGCAGACTAGAACCAATGACTATTTTGGAATTGACGGCAGTCTGCATTCGCTTGCAAAAGCAAAATGCAGACTTAGTACAAATTGTCAGCTCACAAGGCCTTGAACTCAAGGAATTGAGGGAGAGGATTGTTGTTTTGGAGAGTGGTCATGCTAGGAGAGGTATGGAGGAGTCTTCCAAAGGGGAGGAAGATCAAAGAAATCTGAGTGATAAGAGCAGTCAAGATGGTCAATCAATGGATGTTGTTGAAGCTCTTACTACTTTAAAGGAACAAACAGGTTTTGATACGTCCTTAATCTCTCCAACCAATTTAAATTTATCATTTACAGCTATGTTGAGAGAGGTTACACAAGGCGCTGAGGGAAAATATTTGAGCGTTGACAAGACAAGTTTGGACGCTGATAGAAGTATTTTGGGCGCTGATAGAGGAAATTTGGGCGTTGACAGACCTGCACATGAAGGTGATGTATTCCAGTCATCATCTATCATCAAAGAAGTTTCTACTCAGGTATTACCATCTACCTTACCAACCATTGCACCATCAGATAAGGGTAAGGGTAAATTGGTAGAAGAAGTTGTTCCAAAGGATGCAGCCCAGGTTGAATTTGATAGAAGACTGGCTGAACAATTGATGGAACAAGGTGAAAAAGAAAAGTCACCATTTGTTGTGACTTCTGAAGAAGAAAGTGATGGAGCTAGCTCAGACTCAAGTGTGATGATTATAGAACCAGAAAGGCCTTGAGTATGGTGATGAGCTTGCTAGGGAAAAGTTGAGAGATTTAAAATTGCAGGTTGATTTTGACATGCCAGAGGTGGTTCAGATGTACAATTCTTGGGAAGAAAGCTGTATGGATAATCCAGACTTGACCATTTCAGATCAAATATGGGGTTTGGAGCTTCTTCTTAGAGTTCAGAAGGATTGTAAGGTGATTTTGAAGCACAAGGCAAGCAATATTCTCTCTGAGTTGAAAAGGGATAGAAGGGAGCTCTATTTTATGTTGCTCAGATGTCATGGAGTTGGATGGACACATCAGAAGTTGAAGGCTTTGACATTTGATGAGTTGGAACATAGGGCTTATCCTATTTGGGTGAAAGTGCAGGAAGAGAACACTTACAGACTTCTTTCAGATGAAAGAAAGGAGCAACTTGCAGAAGAGATGGAAATCAAGAAAGCTATGATAGTTCCCAGGCCAGTGAAGAAGGGATTTACACTTGAGTTTCCAAAAGATATGAATCCACTATATCCAAGTGAAGCAGTTATTAGAAAGAGCCTCAAGCTCTCCCCATTAGAAGCTTCAGATATGGTGCAAGTGTTACCATTAGATTCTAGGAATCCAATTGTGAGTTATGTTGAGGATGAATGTGGATTCTGGAAGATTGGAAGATTTGGCAAGGAGGTACACACTTTTACCACTCTCATATCTTTATTTGCAAGTTGTGATAGAGAAGACTTGGTGGACCTTTGGAGGTTGCTGGAGACCAAGTATGAGGCTGAAGCACCAACTTCAGCTAATGGAATAAAACTTTGGACCACATTCAAAAGAATGTGTGGGACAAATGAGGAAGATCCTGAAATATGGAAGGATCTTGAAGATGACCTCAGTGGTCTTCAATGGAGGTTATATTCAGCTGCTGGTGTATACCATTTGAGTTCTACTAAGTTTGCTGAGTATCTACTTGTGGATGCTCAATATTTCATATCCAAGGCTGTTTTGGAAAAGATGAAGGACACCCAGCTGGAGATAGACTATACAAGTGACGTGGCAAAGAATTTGATCAGATTTATTTATTACCAATATGAGAAGGTTTGTCAGACTCCTCCAAGTTCTTAATGATTATTCAGAAACTTGATCATAAGAGTGGATATCAAGTTTAGGGGAGGATTGTTGGGAATAAATTAAGGCCAGATCACTTGAGCGCTGACAAGAACAACTCAAGCGTTGACAAGAACAAATTGAGCGCTGACAGCTCAAGCGTTGACAAAGTCAAGCGTTGACAGATTGAAGACTAGCACTGATGGAAGATGTAAGCTACACGTTTATTATATTCTAGAATATTATATTCTAGAATACTTCTAGTAAGGATAGAAACGACAATGTATTTTCTATGTTTATCTTTACCTAGAATAGTTGATACGTAGCTTATTGTACAAGGCTTCTTAGTCTATAAAAGAAGGCCTTTAGGTTAATGTTTAACATTAAGTTTTTTATAAGTTTTCATTCGTAAACATCTTTCATTGTAAGCAAGTTCGACATTCATAATCAAAGTGAAAGTTTTGTTTACATCTTGTGTTCTTACTTAAGTGTTAAATTCCGCATAACACTTAGATTCACAAAGCATATAACAAAGGTTTCTCTACGTGTTATACTTGATCTAATCTCGTATACACAAAGCTAATCGATCTAAGTTTGGGATCAACATAATCAACATCTTATCTTTCAGGGGAATTTCTACTCGAGTTCCCATCAATTAAGACAATGTCGTCATGTCATAATCAATCAATCCATTCTACTGGCCCTATCAACTTTCTAGTTTCATTACCATTGATAAGATGTGAACTTCTCAAAAGACTAATAATAACTCATGATTCTTCGCAAATTCCAGGATATCCGGAGACATAACTAACCTTAAAAGAGTAAGGTTAACGCATGATCTACGCGAGAGAATTTCAAATTAGATAAGGACGAAAATATTTAAAGAATATGAATATATCCCATGTTTTCATAATTTGAGTACGCATTCGAAAGCTCCCCGGATCGTTACCCATGTCATTCAAATGGAATCAAATCAAAAGAAATGATAGGAATGTCGATACATCCAGTCGGGTATCAATACTCGGTAATCAGATACTTTTCCAAAGAATCTTGCCATGAAAGAATAGGACAAGAAAGGGGATATCAATTGTCAATGAAGACAATATCCACAGATGAGTAAATTCGACTCAGAAGAATAAATGGTACGGGCACATATGTAGGCATCCCTAACAATATGTCCCTATTTTGCACTTCTTGCAGATCTCATAAACTTTAATCTTTCACAATCTTCAAAGAAAATTTAGTGTTTATTAATAATTTCATGGCGACTACTAATCAGCCTTGCATGGTCCCTTCCAAATTGTATGTAGGCGCGAAACTATATACAATTTCAAGATTAACGATGCAATACTCAGTTCGTCAAAATTTTATCATCATGTTTATAATAAAAACATTTTCATGCTTAATTCTTAAATAAGAATAAAAAATAAATTTACAAAGATTTTCTTTGTTATGAAAACAATTAGGTTTTCCAAGGTGTTTTATAAACAACTTCATTTCGATAATGATCACTTATAAATCTCACTTTGAATAATCCTTATAGTGATGAAAATTCAACTTTTCTCTAGGGATACTGTTTTATCTTATAAAAACAATGAGTGATCTGCAAAAGTGTGATGAGAAGTTGTTCACCAAGAACTAACTACAATACAATAGGAAATGAGCTTTAGCTAATTAATCATGAGGTTCATGACCTTGATGGCACTCAAAAAAAGAATAATCCACAACGTAACTCAAATCGAGATGAGTACTTGTTCAATGGTTGCATCACTAATGCGAACATTTGGATAAAGCAATAAAAGATAGATAACATCGATACATGTAGAATTTAGCAATCAAATGTAGTCTTTTCATTAATCACAAACAAGTCAAAATTGTACCGTAACACATTATGTGTCACTATGTCATACAATTCCAAGAACTCATCCTACCAACTGATGTCTCAGTTAAGTTAGGGATTTTTAAAAGATACCACAATGAATACTAATATACAAGAGTCATGGGGTGTCCCACATGTCCTGAAAGATCCATCGGTCCCAATTCAGAAGAAGATTTCTTCAATTTATTTCTTGGACAATGGGCATCCTCGTTTGTGGACAATGGCCTAGGAACAACCCTTAACACAAACTAACAATCATTTAAAACCTTATAATTCAATCACAGAACATAACAGATTCCTCCTAATAATTTCATATTCCATATGGGTTAAATTTTACTTTATTCAAATTTCAACCAACTTATACTCAATGCAACATCCTACCTCATATTCCAATATTTCAACCTTATTTTTAGACCTTAATAGGGCAATGAAAGTTCAATATGAACAACACTTAATTTCTAATCCTATAACTCCTTACAACAATACTTATCAAATGAGTCACTAGTATGAAATGACTCACACAGTCAATTAGACTTCTCGGAAAGGTACTAGTGGCATGAGGCTTTTGGGTAATGGTTCCAATGACAGCCTCAAGTGCAACATTAACTCTTTCGATTTCAAATTAAAGAATTGGGTTACAACAAATCAGATGACACCTTTCCAGGTGGTAACGTTTTTTCAAACTCTACTCTATAAGGAAAGATCGTCATGACAGCGATATCAGATTTAATCTCGCCAATTCTTCTTCAATATTACGATAAACTAATATCTACATTTCTACGAATATCAACCATTTTGTTGGGATCATAAATATCCACAACTTGGTTTAGATCTGGAATAGCTAAAATTCCTACGGGAATAGCTTCTATTGATTTGCTAGGGGAGTTAGGGTTCCTTGTGACAATCTACGTCGTATAAATACCTCGTATACATATTAAAATAATCATCAAACAATCATGTAATCAAATGGCATCATATATATATATATATATATATATATATATATATATATATATATATATATATATATATATATATATATATATATATATATATATATATATATATATATATATATATATATATATATATATATATATATATATATATATATATATATATATATATATATATATATATATATATATATATATATATATATATATATATATATATATATATATATATATATATATTAAAATAACACTTCTCCGTCTGGCCTTGTCAGTAACTCGAGAATTCTTTGGCACCGTTATAGTCAAAAGATTTTTAGAAATTTTTAGAAAAATGTTTATAGTTAAAAGATTTTGAAATGTTTTATTCAAAACCTTGGTTTTAAAAATCTTTCGTTCTCTATAACGAGAGCTCTGGTACCAAACTATAACACCCCCAAATTTACACAATTCAATACAGCGGAAGACTCGTTGGTGTTACGGGATATCACATTACTCACATCATAGACAACGCCTAAAAATCGCGTCGTTTAATAATAAAGCATTTCCATTCATAAATATCAAATTTACATAGGTCCCAAGTCATATTATTTCATACAAATTTTACAAAGCATTTGAATGGAAATTTGTTATTTAAGTGCGGGCCATGAATTCTTGTCGTCTTCCCGAGAATTACCTTCAAGTATCTGAGATAAAACATGTTAAAAAAAAGGTCAGCGATAACGCCGAGTGAATTCATAGAGTTTAATAAAATCCATCAATATAACATCGGTATAAAATTATTACCGAAAATAATTTTGTACAAATCTTTGTAATAGGCCATAAAATAGCCAAAGTCTTTTTATACAAATCCTTATCAAAATCATAATATAGGCTTTTGCCTTCAAAATCATTATACGAATCATTGTCGTAAAAACATCATACAATGCGTTTTATAACGTTGTGTAGATTAAATAAAAACCGTTATATGATTATGGTTATATAAAACCAAAACACGAACATAATATCAATAATAAGAACCCGTATTGCTAGTCAGGCAATATATCGTAATTCAGTGCGTATAGCAGTATTTCGTTATTTTTGGATTATTATAAGCCGCATGACATTGTTACCTTACTACAACAAACAACGGGTAGCTAACCCGAAACTCATTTGCCCATCTAAATTAGCGTGTCGTCACAATAATCATGCTTGTGTAAATCTCCTCATACATAAATTCGCTTACCAATCAATGTGGCATGACGGGGATCAACCGTCAAGGCGCGAAGTGGGGTGATCGTCCCAAAATAGTACTATTATATGCATAAGCGTCTACCAAATCCCGGCAGTTCACAATTCATGCTAATGGGACTTTTAGTGACATAACCTAACTTTAATAATCCATTTCATTTCATTTATCGGGTCATATATTCATTCATCGGATCATACAATCATTCGGGTCCAAATCAATAAACAATTAATCGGGACAAATGGTGTCCTATTTTATTAAAACTAACATGGTATCTCCCTTGCGGGTTTATAAAACATTTCATAAAAACATTTAAAAGAGTGCGAGGCTATGAACTCACGTTGATTGGGAAAGGCGGTTATCGGCAATTCGGATGTACGGTACGTGCTTCAATCACGGAAACCTAGACAAATAATACTCGTCTTAGACTTTTGTCCAATGACTTTATAAAAATAACAATTATGTATACATATGATGATTTTATATGATGATGATCAAGTAGGTTTATACATTCTCATTTACTCATTCATTATAGTGTTTATATGTTGGTAACTTTTATACTAGTTTACTAGTTTTACTTATTTACATGTTTTAGGCCCAATAGTTATATTACAAGCCCAGTACTTTTCATTAGCCCAATTACACTTTTAATATCAGTATTACACTTTACATTTTGGGCCCAAATGGGTTAAGCCCAATAAGTAAGTTTATAAGTGTTTTCCCAACTAGTCGGGTTTATAGTCCAATAAGGCTAACTTAGCCCGTTAATGTCCATATGTTATATAGTTCGGGTTTTATCAGTTTTTACTTGTATTAAGTACTTATATATCAGTATATGACTTTTAAAAAGTTTACATTAGACGGGTCCGATCGTCTAATTTTTAATTGACGAAAAACGTTAATTTTACGGTACTAGCCGAAAAGACGTAAAAATCATGTTTATACTTTTTATAACTTATAAAACTTATCAAACTACCATTTTTATAAAATGTCCATTTATTTATCCTTATACATATTTATATAAATGTAATATATAAGTTAGCGGGTTTTAATTCACATTTTATATTATATTTATTTGAGTGCTTATATAATAGTATTAAACTTTAATTTCACAAAAAATCAGTCCTAAATTTTAAGTTCACTAAAATGTCAATATCTAGAGTTCTATAATGAGATAGGACCTCAAATGTTTATGACAGAAGCTACATGATATGTACTTCATTTTATTCCTGTATAGCTACTGATGAATCAACCTCTAAATATTTTAATAAATTCGTCCAAAACAACGTAGGCAGATTTTCACTCTAAACTTGTTTTGATCATATCTCACTTATTTTGATGATTCCATTGCATGGCCAACTCTCACATGTGTATAACAACTAATACTTACTGTGAATTGATTCAAATATGTCATTTTATCAGTTTATCATTTGGTTACTTACTGTTTTTATACAGCCATCATATTAAGCAAGATTTTAACCATTTTACATGTAGTTTTCCATCTTTTTACCCATGTTTATCAACACCAAATCCCCACATAATATTTTTATCATCATTCATCATCATATACATATACATAAATAAAGAAAATACAAGATTACATAATCAAAATAACAAGAAGATAGGAAGAACGATCTTTATACCACCAAGATTAAGTAGTTTATGATCAAGGCTTAGATTTTTGATGGCAAAACTTGTGATGGATCAACACCAATCTTCAAGACCACCAATACTTGTAAATTTCTTGTAGACATCAGCCCTTGGAAATCACCAAATCACCTACTTGGATGTTAGAATCACCTCCAATCTTCAAGTCTTCAAAGGAGCATCATCATGTGTATGAATAACACATGATTCTATGGATAAAATAGATCAAATGAGGGTATTTTTAGAGAGAGAGTAGACGAAAATGGGGAGAGAAAGAGTGTGTTTTTGGTGGTTTGCATGTGATGAAAATGAGGAAGTGGTTTAGGGAGGAATGGTTTTGATGTGGTAGCTTGTTTACAAAGTCGCTAGGACAAGTGTCCTAGCTTACTTTGTAAGCTTTGACACATATCAAATGTGTTGTTAGCTTAGTTAAAACGTCCCATATTGAGTAGGGTGGGGCAAAACTTGTTTTGTCTCATCCCACTAATTTACGGGTATTCCTCGATTCTAGTTTCCTCGATTTGCGTGCCCTCGGGTCGTTTTACGAAAAACGTTGTTATAAATTATGAATCAACGGCACAAAGTAAATACGTAATCCTAAGGTTTCCGGTTTAGTCGTAAAGGACGTTAAATTATTCATGTAAGTCCTAATCTCTTCTGGTAAATTTGTGAGTTTATAAACCAACTCAAATTTAAAATCCCAAAATAATATTCACGAATAAATTAATTTCCTGAAATGTCGGACTGTCACCAGAAACGGTGTATGTAAACGTAAGCACGTAACGTAGAATCCTCCGGTTTAGACGTAATCGATGCTACTTCAAGACGTAAACCCAAATTTCTTCCCAAAAATAGATGAGTTCATAATATAACATTAAAATAATGTTTTTAAATAACACTTGAGAATAAAATATCAACCATAAATTGACGGATTGTCACACCTTGTATCTTGACATCCCGCGTGGTCTGCATCTGCATATGCTGTCAGTGCAATGGAAGAGTCCTTCAAATACCATATTCCCCTATTAAAGGTTCGTTTGAGATAACTAAAGATCCTTTTAACGGCAGCTAAGTGTAACTCAGTAGGCCTAGTTTGATATCGAGCACACATACATATAGCAAATTAAAGGTCAGGTCGACTAGCTGTAATATACAGAAGGGTACCGATCATTCCATGGTAAAGTTTCGGATCAATAGAAATCCCATTTATATCTACACCTAATTTAGTTATTTCCACCATTGGAGTATCCACGGGTTTGTAAGGTTCCATCTTATATTTCTTTAGCGATTCAAGGGCATATTTGGATTGGTTAATAAATATGTCTCCGGGACTTTTAGATATTTGAAGTCCTAAGAAAAATGATACCTTATCCATCATTGACATCTTAAACTTGGAATACATGAGTGTCCCAAACTCATCTGATAAGGTTTCTGTCGAGGCTGCAAATATAATATTATCACATATATTTTTACCATAATCATATCTTTACCTCGTTTTAGAATGAACGATGTTGGATCCACGTTGCCTTTTGTGAAGCCTTCCATAATGAGGAATTGTGAAAATAGATCATACCACGCGCCGTAATGAGGAATTGTGACAATAGATCATACCACGCGCGTGGAGCTTGCTTTAACCTATAGATATTTATAATTCACATAACTATGCGGTTGTTAAACATAGACCTATTCCTTGATTTCACCATTAAGAAACACCATCTTTACATCCATCTGAAAGACGATCATATTCATTTGAGTTAAATAAGCGAGGCATAGTCTAATAGCTTCCAAACGGGCAACGGGTGCAAAGGATTCCATAAAGTCGATACCTAATAATTGTTTGTTCCCACAAGATACTAGACGAGCTTTGTTTTTCAAAATTCTGCCAAACTCGTCGAGTTCCACCTTATAATTCCATTTCAAAGTGAGTAACTTCACTTGATTCGGGCATGGGACAAGCTCCTATACATCAAGACGTACAAATTCGTTAAGTTCTTCTTACATAGCTTCTATCCAATGTGATTGAGTAAAAGCTTCTTGCCATGTCTTAGGTTCAACTTCAGAGAGAAAGGCATCAAAATAGAAAAACAATGCACTTTCTTGTAACTGACTTCGTGTGGATACCAGGCGATTAGGGTCACCAATAATAGAGTCTATGGGATGATCCTTTTTCTACTTGCTGTCATGTTCACGTATCCATGGATTAGAGTAGGCCATTGTAGGAGCTTCCTTTGAGGTGGACGACCCGGCTTGATTAGGGTCGGGAATTGGTACACCAAAGAATGGAAGTTCATTAATAAGTGTGTAAACACTTATCCTTTTTCCACTAAAATCAAGGAAAAAAACAAGACCGAATCATGTGTTTATTATCATAAATGTCGGAATTACGCGTGGTTTTGTGTTTTTGTGTTAAAATAGGTACAAATGATCAAAAGAAGAGAAAACACGGGATTTCACGGTCAAATGTTGAAGAAAAGTTCAAGAAAGAGACAAAGACGAAGTCAAAGACCAAAAGTGTGCCCAAGTTCACGTAGCCTGACACGTTTTTGAGGAAATGATCAAATTAGACGAAATCGAGCTCATTCTTAGTGGTTTTAATATTATTCGAGTTTAATGGGCCTTGTGGGTCCCACATTTGCTTATTGGGCCCACAAGCCCATTTGGAAATTGGAATTATAAGCTAAATGGGTAAAAGAAGGCTAACTTAAGCCCATTTAGTGACCTTAGGGCTTGATTAATAAAACGGATGGAGAAAAGAAAAATTGGGCCTCAAGCCCAAATTAAGTGACAAGGAACAAGAAACGAATGAAGTAAATTTATTCACTTTTGCTAAATAGGGGACGGATGAATGACCATTAATTGGGCCAAGCCCAAATTCCCTAACAAAATAAACGAATACTGCTAGTTTTTTTTGGTCAACTTCCCAGTAAATATTAATTCCCAATCAACCTTTACCAAACGTAACACCTACTCACTCCCCACATGTGTACCCATTTACTTCACCTCACCCCAAATAAATAAAAAGACGTTTACCCATCCCATTTATTAACGTGACAATCTATGTGAAATTTTCTCTCACCCATTCCTTCTTCCCCACAAAACTCGTAGCTTTCCCACAAACCCTAATTTTTACTGTTGAAAATTAACTCAACCAAATTTGGGGATTTTACCCTAAAAGGTTAATTCAAGCCTATTGGGATTAAATCCCCATGAAAAACGGGGTTAACACTCACTTGTGGTCCTCTTTTCATCACTGACGTGGCCATTCCTATGGATTTGATTGGTGGAAACACCACATATCACCAATCCCACCAATCAATATCATCCACATCACCAACCAACTAACACAAGAAACACTGATTTAGCCAGGTTGGCAATCCGTGTGATTAAGATGGACTCTCAGCCGTTTGATCAAAAGTAAAAGAGAGAGAAGAAAAGAAACGGTCTAGATGGAAGAACTTGGGCACCAAGGAAAGGGTTTGAGGGTTTGCCTATAAAAACCCCCCACATCTTGTAATTTGAGATAGCTTTTTATTTATTTTTCAGTTTTTTAATTAATTTTAGGAGTAGGGTAATTTAGATTTAAATTTCTAAAAATTAGATTAGGTTTAATATTGTAATCTTAATTTTTCGGTTGATGTAATTTTTAATTTTAATTAATGAAAAAGTTATTTAATTAATTTTCGTGGCTCTTTTTAATTCCTATTATCAAATTACTGTTCGTTGAGTTTTTTTATAATCTGCTTAAATTTTTATTTGTTACTGTTCGTTTAATTAAAGTAAAAAAAAAGAAATAAAGGAAAGAGTAAATAATCTTCCCACTGGGAGATTAAAAAAAAGGGGTACTGTTCAAGAAGTTGCTATTATTCGGTTACTGTTGATTCGTTTGGACGAGTGAGATGTTCGAAGGTTGATCTAAGGTGGTGTTCGGTTTGCCATTAAGACGGCTCAGTGCCGCTCTTCGACCCAACGGAAATCGACCATAGGTTCTTCTTCCTTTAAACTTTTGTTAAGTTTTATTTAATTTAGTTAATATTAATCTGCTTATGTTTGTTTGCTCAAGTCTACTTAAGTTAGTTTTGTAGTACTAGTTTTTAGATTGGATTTTAGTTTGTTTTAGTCTGCTTGTTTGGATCTCTTTTATTTCCTTGATTATCTGAATTAATTTTGTTTAGTTGTTAGGATTTGCTACTGTTTTAATGTTTATTGTTGATTCTCGTTGATTTATTTGGATTTGCTAGGACTCTGCTATAAATCTGCTTTTTAGTTGCTTATTTTTAAGTATGCGTTATCAGTTTGTTTTTGCTCTTTAGCTTATTTGTTATCAGCTTATTATGCATTTTGTTAGACTGCTTAATTGGTTATATGTGCTTATTGATTTATTTTTCCAAATTTTATTCGTTTCAGCTTTTTATTAGCTTTTCAGCCTTTTTGCTTACTTGTTTTTCAGCTTATTTAGCCTTATTTTTAGACTGTTATAGCTTAAATTGGTTCAGCTTTTTTTTGGTTGGTTTGTCTCGTTGGCTGATATAGTTGGGTAACTCAGACTCTTTTGGTCTGAGTTTTATTTGTCCAAAAATTTAAATACCAAAAAAAATAGGGTCTACTGGGGATTGAACCCCAGACCCATCGCATCACAAGCCAACGCCCCAACCACTTGATCTAGTAGTCTTTTTATGTTTACCTTCGCACCATTAAATTAATATAGGGTTTTTATATGTAGCTGGCAGTTTTATTTTAATGAGTTTTATTAAGTTTTGTTAGTTTGTTTTAGTTAATCTAAATTTAAGTTTAGTTTTATTTAAAAGTTTTATATTATTTTACTTTAATTCAGTTTTTTTATAAAATATAAAAAGTTTAAAAAAATATTTTAATTTTATTTACTTTTATGTATTTTAATTTAGTTTTCATTTAATATTGTTTTGTTTTTAAAATTAAGTTTTCATAAAATTAGTTTTCATAAAATTTACTTTTGTTTAAAAATAAATTTTTGAAAATAGTTTTAGTTTAAAATATATTTTCTTTTAATGTTTTTAAAAGTTTTTAGTTTATTTTATAAAATTAGTTTAAAAGTTTTTAAGTTTTCATTTAAAATTTTTATTTAAATTAGTTTAATCTTGTTTAATTTTTAAACTAGACTTTATTTTAAATAGATTAGTTAAAAATATCAAGTACGATTTACCAAGAACAAATTAAGTTTTACGATTAAACGGAAATCAATTTCGAGTGAGTCGAGGAAAAACGAACTTTAATAGGATTGCAAAACCCTAGTTTCATTCATGCATTTGAGCGAATTCCAAATCGTGATCATCATCATCCTCTTCATCATCAATAGGCATGACATGGGTAGTTGATACATGTGTTGGTTGAGAATTACTCGTTGAAGGCGTATCTTGAACAATTGATATTGTAGACATATCTGATCATGCTTCATTTGCTGGAGGGATAACATCATTGACTAGAGCTATTACTTCATGTTCTGGAGCAACAATACTGGAGGAGTAAAGAATTCATCAAAGAACAGTTGAAACAACATATCCCATTCATTCCTAGAAGGTGGTGTAAATGATGATGAAGTGTGGTTGTTTGGGACAAGACAAGATCTAATGTTACTAGATCCTATTTCATGAAGTGCGGTGGTTGTAGTGTTTTGCAACCCTTTAGGAAAAGAGAGGCAAAGTAGTGGTAAGCGTTAAGTGTCGGTTTAGGAAAACCGAGCACTAATGACCAAACAAGTTCGTTTCCCAAGGAGGCAAGTGCGTTGTGTTAAGAATTGATATTGATTTGTGATTATATTGATTGAAAAAAGAAATGGGATTAGAAGAGAAAGACGGTTACAAAGACGGATTAAACTACGACGAAAAAGGCGAACACGTAAAACCGTAAATAGTGCCAAAATTAAAATTTTAACCTAAAAATTCCTAAAAATTACTAAAAATCCCCAATAATATTCTAAGAGTTTACAAAAAATCCAAACTTGCTAAAACCTTTTAATTAATTCAATAATGACTTTTTAATGCTAATTAAAGCCCTAAAAATCACAATTAAATATTAAAAAGCCTTAAACAAGATCTAATAGTTTGTAAACCTCACAAATGACCTAATTAAGCTAAAAACTATTTTTAAAAATTTTAAATCCAAATTAAACTATTTTTAAACACTTAAAAACTATTAAAAACAATTAAATCTTAAATTAATTCTAGAAATTAATTGAAAAGTCTAAAAAATATTTGGAAAGTGACGAAACTCCTAATTAAGTGTACTTAACCTAGGAAAAATGTAAAAACTAAAAAAAACAAAACTTCAATTTTTAATAATAAAATAATATTAAAATATTCAAAAAAATAAAAAGTTTGTAAATAAATTCTAAAAAATTACCAAAAATCCTAAATAATGTAACTATAACAAAAATGCAATCCAAATTTTCTGAAACCTATTTAATAATTTTATATTATATTTTAAAGTTGCTTAAAAACCCTAAAATCCTATAAAATCAAAAATAAGCTAAATTGAAAACTTAAAAAGCTGTAAACCTCAAAAATATGATTAAAAACCTAAAAACTATTTTTTCAGATTTTTAAATTACTTTTTACTATTTTTTAATGACTTTTTAAAATTAAAACTTAAAATAATCCTAATAAATTAATGAATAAAGGGAAAAATTTGCTTTTTGCTCAGAAAAGTCAATCAACCTTAGAAAAACCTAGGAAAAATCTTAAAAAGGAAAAAGCTTAAGGAAATAAGCTAGAAACACCTTATTTACAAGCTGTTATCTAAATAAGCTATAAAACAAACACTACATAAATAAGTAATGAAATGAAATGTAAACGTAAAAAGCCATCCAAATCACTGGTTAACACGTTATTCCTTGGAAAGCAAGGTCGCGTGTTCGAGCCCAGGCAAGGTGAGCTTTTTACAATTTTTTTTTTCTTTTTTTAACTTTTAAATACACAAACAGTGACCTTTAAACTTACAAAAACACAAACACAATTCAAATTAAACAAAGATTAAGCTAGATTGAAACCAAAACGTGCCCAGGTTTGCACAACTTTCTGATGAACACAAGTGAAGTTTCTTCACTTGTGAATAAATGATCAAGAGGTCTTGATCCTTGCTTTTTGTGGATGATTGTTGGATAAGAAGGCACCCTTATACTCTTTGGAGTATAAGGAGTCAAGAAATGCACAAAATCAAGCAAGTACAACACAAGATCAAACTCAAATAGCACAATGAAAGTTACTGATGTAGCTTAGGTTTCTGATGAGTATTATGCTGATGCACTTAGCATAATAATGAAATTCAACCCTCAAAATCTTTCATACAAGTGTACCAGATCACACAAAAACCATACACAGTCCTAAACAAACCTATAATCTAGCAATGGTTCAGATATGATGCGCAAATTCCAACAAAATCAAGCAGAAAAATTACTTGGCAGATTATGCTTCTTTTCAACTTTTTAGCATGCAATTTGCTTCAAAACACTTCCAAACTAAAAACCAGTCACACTTAGCACCTAATAGCAACCTAAGAGTAATGTCTAAACAGGTTTTACCCCAAAAACTCAACACTAATCCTGATTAAACTCTAGATCCAAACACTCCTTAAAAATTCAGAAACCAAATTTAACAAAGCAAAATAACTTAAAACTTAACCAAACTGAATCAAATCATTTCTAGCCTGCATACAACCCTATTTTGAGAAATTACTAACAGCTTACACAAACAAACAACACCTTTCAAGAAAAATCACAAAAATCACATAAATTTCAGAAAACTAGAAAATGAAATAGGAAACAATAACTACCTTAAGGGTCCTACATCCAGGACCCTTAGTGGTTGAAAAACCACCTCCCTATAGGCTGGGGCCTATGCAGAACTTTGTTGAGATGAATATGAAGTTTTCCTTAACCAAAATGGATGAAAATGTTCCTCTTTGAATCTGCTAAGAGAAAAGGGAACAAAGATTGTGTAAAAGCATAAGGGCTTGCCCCTAGCTTATAGATTAAGCTAGATGGAAACCTTAGCTTATGGGTAAGATTCTGATAAACAAAAAAAAAGGAAATGACCAACCAATGGCTATTTTAAACTTGGGTACCCACTACACCAGAACAAGCCATGGTGTTATGGACATACACAAGCTCAAATACCATCACACCAACACACTTAATCACCATTGTATCAGATTTGTATGAATTTTAAGATTTTAGAAAAAAGCTTAAAAAGAAAACAGAAACTTGGAATTTTGAAACCTTTGCTGAAACTTAACCCAAACTCAACATGAAATTAAATCAACATAAAATATAAAAGGAACTCAATTTTTTTCACATCAACAAACACTTAAACCATTTATATTCTTTAATAAACTGGATTTACAAAGCTTGTGAAAAAGGATAAAAAATCAAGAACAGATTTCTACTATGTCCTACAAGGCCTTTATATAGAGGCTACAATGTGATTCTAGAACTGATAAGAAGCTAAAAACCCTATCACTTGAACTTCCAATCTTGCCCTTGGACGATTTTGAATTTTTCAGTCAAAACTAAGCCATGTGAAGATCTTTGGCAGTTTGTGAAGATGCCAGTGATGAAAAAGAGATCTTGGACGTCCATTTAGCCTTTGGGAACACGAAATTGTTGTGGGTTGTTGATTTGCTGTCCTCATTTTGTTTGAGAGTGAATAGTGGGGCAGGGGAGGGTTGCACAAACATGTGAGGTGATGGTGATGGGAGTTTAAGGGTAGTTTTAGGTTTAAGTGAGGGTTAATCATGGATCTGGAAAGATTTACCCAAAAACCCCTTGTTTTAATTGATGTTCTTCCTGGAAATATTTAGGGTTTAAGGGAAGATTAAGGGGGTTTTAATCCGTTTGTGGATTAATGACTTTTTGAAAATGTGTTTAGGAGGGAAAGGTTTATTAAATGGGTTTAATAGCTGGTGGAATGGTGACGTGGTGAAGGGAAGAGTGGGGATTGGTGGGATTTTTGGATGGGGTGACGTGGCAAGCAGGGAGTGGAGGGTGAGAGATTGTTTGTCTGGCAGGTTTGCCCCCTCTCTTTTCAAACTTGTTTCACTTTGTATTAAAACAGCAAATAAGTCATTTCCTTTGAAAAACATCTTTGGCAAGTTGGCAGTTTTGGCACAAAAACTTCATAAGCTTGAAACAATGACTAAACATGCATTTTCTTCATTCTTCAAGGACTGATTTTGACATTTCCTCATACTTCAAGGCTTTTACTTGTTTGTTGACTTCTTGGAGGACCAATATTGACAATTTAGATTTGTTGAGGGACTAAATTTGCCAATTCTTCAAAGTTAAGGGTCCTTTTTGTAATTTTGACAAACTTTAGGGACCAATACTTGTAATTATGAAGATACAAGGGTATAAAGTGTCAATTCTTCAAACTTGGAGGACCAATCTTCATAATTCTTCAAATCTTCAAGGGTTTTCTTTGAAAATTCTTCATTAGGGCTTGGTTCATCGTGCGGCTTCGTTTCCCGTGTTCGTTTTTGAGTGATTCTTGTGATCTTTTGTCATTTTCTCAATATCCGTACCTAAAATACACAAGCAACAAACACAAGCATGTATTTTGGTATTTTGATGATATTTAATGCATTTTAAGCCCAATTTGGACGATGAGACTATGTATAAAAGCAGTCTCATCACTCCCCCATACTAAACCATTGTCGTGCCCTCACGCAATGCTAGAATAAAGTATCATAGCACCTCCAAAATTCATTTTTATTCACTTTATTTGGAATGATAAACTAGCTACACTACTACTATTACTACTACCTGCGTTTTAGACATAATGTATGATTTTCATCGCAAAATGGGACGTTTAGGTTCATAGAATAAGAACACGTGAATGCTTCGTTGGAAATAATTTCATCGTCCTCGATTTTCACTCCAATTCCATGCCAAGCGTGCAACGAGATCATTGTCATTATAAGTTAGTAATGCTAACGCTACTCATATGCCCTAATCACGTACTTATCTTCCCATTATTCCTAAGTTGTATCTCTTATATTTTATTTTGTCTTGAATGTTTCACGAGGATACATTGTTGACTTATGCGATAATAGAGATTTTGGTCTAAAAATAGAGTCCTAACGGTGTAACTAAGACCATCAAATCAATAACCCCTCCCAATAGACAACGATGTTAAAAAATTAAGTCGACAAGAAGAATCGATAAACACGGTTTTATAACGGTTCTGGACATGAGACTTATTACCAATACTTTTATACGCCCCCTAACGGAAGGGCCTTATTATCTTTGGTTTACCTCCATCTTTTATTCAACTTCGCCATGAAGCTTTTATTATGACTTTGGTCTTGCCTTGCCTTTTATTATCCGCCTCATCGGTGGTTTTATTAGCCAAAGACGTATATCCTCACGCTAAAGCGAATTTTGGATCTTTAAAGCTTCGAAGATTAAGGCTTGATTCACTTTCAATTTTGCATAGATTTTTTGCCTTGTGGGGCTTCAAATTGTTTGCTTGATTTAGGTGAGCACTTGAAATCTTATTATTGGGTGAAGCTTTCGATTATTAGGGTGCCAATACTTCAAAACCGTGACGCTGGCGATACCTTAATGTCTTCCCAATTTAATTACACGGAAGCTACTAGAAAAGACTAGAAACCCAACAATCCTAACTATACCGCTAAGTCAATATTTATTAAGCAAAAAATATTTACATGCGAAGGGAGAATAAGCAAACAACGAGAACACATGAGTTTTTGAAAGAATACGAGTACTCTACGTTTAGCATAGTAACTTATAATTAACCCTATCATTTCTCGTCCTCATTTAAGAGACTTAGCCTAATGTGTAGTTAAGGAATCGAAGCTAAGTGCTCAACACGCACGGTCGAGTCAAAAATTACTCTTATTCTCGCCATCGGAAAACCTACATTCGTGTCTTCAAACACTTATAAAACATGAGAAAAAATTTAAAATTTGGCCATTTTTAGCCTTATTTTGCAACAAAACGATAAACAAAACGATAAACTTTGGAAAGCGTGAAGGTTTGGCAAGGCAAGTATCTATTCACCCCCCATACTAAAGTTAAACATTGTCCTCAATGTTTCGAGTCTAGGGGTGCAAACACCCCCATACTAGAGATGTAGTCGAATGCCTAATCTAGCATGGAAAGGGTGTAACCAATAAGTTTAAAGCCGTTTATGAAGTGTGCTAAAAACCTAAGGTTAGAACATCAAAGGATATATCATGGATATTGAGAAATGTCTCCAAAGCAAACGATCGAGTGCTCCCTGAACACGAGTGGCTCCAATCGTGAAGATCATGATCTAAAGTTCACAATTCACAAATAACCACGGAACAAAAGTTAGAAGGGCACAAATCCCCATGCGTAAGCTTCATTAGAAAGCGATAATATGTACATAGGATAAGCATGGGACTCCCCCACGAGGCACCTCGTTTTTGATTACCGAGTCATGAGCTTGACTCGATCCCCTCAATACTAATTATCATTGGGGAAGGTGACTTGGTCGAGGTAGTTCAAGGATGGAACTTCCCCGCCAAAGTAGTGCTTCAACCTATGTTCATTCACCTTGAAGTTAGGACCATCATCTTGAGCTAGCTCGATGGTCCCATACGGAAACACTTGAGTCACGGTGAATGAACCGGACCAACGGGATTTCAATTTACCGGAAAAGATTTTCAATCTTGAATTAAAAAGCAAAACTTGATCCCCAATGTTAAAAACCCGGTTTTTAATTTTAGAATCATGCAAATTTTTAGTTTTCTCTTTATAAATTAATGAATTTTCATAAGCAATGTCCCTCAATTCATCTAATTCATTCAATTGCATTTTCCGGTGTTTTCCCGCGGTCTCCATGTCATCATTACAATGCTTTAGGGCCCAATAAGCCTTGTGTTCTAATTCGATAGGCAAATGATAATTCTTTCCATACACAAGCTTATAGGGAGTGCACCCAATGGGCGTCTTATGAGCGGTCCTAAAGGCCCATAAAGCATCGTCTAACTTATCCGACCAAGATTGTCGGTTTTCTCCTACGGATCTCTCCAAGATCCTCTTCAAAGCTCGGTTTGAAACCTCGACTTGCCCACTCGTTTGTGGGTGATAAGCCGTAGAAAGACGATGTGTAACCCCATATTTCCTTAGAACCCTTTCAAATTGGTCGTTACAAAAATGGGTTCCACGATCGCTTATGATAGCACGAGGGGTTCCAAACCGAGAAAACAATTGCTTCAAAAACTTGACTAGCACACGAGCATCATTGGTGGGCAAGGCCTTGGCCTCCACCCACTTAGAAAGGTAGTCAACCGCAACAAGAATGTACTTATTACCACGAGATGATGGGAACGACCCCATAAAGTCTATTCCCCAAACGTCAAAGATCTCACATACTTGAATGATATTTTGTGGAATTTCATATTTTTGTGAGGCTTTTCCTTGTCGTTGGCATGCATCACACGACTTCACAAGATCTTATGCATCTCGGTAAATAGTAGGCCAAAAGAAGCCGGCATCAAACACCTTCTTAGCCGTGAGATTAGCACCGTGGTGACCACCCGTGGGTCCCTCATGTCAAGCTCTATGGATGTTAGAAGCTTCGGTGCCAAATACACAACGTCGGATGATTTGATCCGCACAAGTTCGAAACAAGTAAGGGTCGTTCCAAAAGTAGAACTTGACGTCACGAAAGAATTTCCGTTTTTGTTGAGTCGTCATACCCTTAATGATGAAGTTGCCCGCATGGTAATTTGCAAAATCCGCAAACCATGGGGTAGAAGAATCAAGCTTAGAATTCACTACACCAAGTGTCTCGAGCGGAAATGTTTCGGTGATTTCCTCTGGCTCGTAAACACTTTGGTGAGGATCTTCCAAACGAGAGAGATGATCGGCCGATAGATTCTCGGCTCCTTTTTTGTCAACAATGGTGTGATCAAATTCTTGAAGGAGGAGAATCCAAAGAAGTAATCTCGGCTTAGCATCTTGCTTTGCCATGAGATACTTAATAGCTGAATGGTCCGTATACACTATGTAGTTTGTCAAGACGAGATAAGGTCGGAATTTCTCAAATGCATACACCACGGCAAGGAACTCCTTTTCTGTTGTAGTGTATTTAAGTTGAGCCTCGGTCATCGTCTTGCTAGCATAGTGAATTGGCAAGAAGTGCTTATCATGACGTTGCCCCAAAACGGCCCCTATAGCGTAATCACTAGCATCACACATGAGCTCAAAGGGGAGGTTCCAATTGGGAGCAACAAGAATGGGAGCTTCGGTAAGTTTCCTCTTAAGGATCTCAAAGGCTCGTACACAATCTTCGTCAAAGACAAAACGTGCCTCTTTTTCAAGAAGATGTGTAATGGGTCGAGAATCTTTGAAAAGTCCTTGATGAATCGACGATAAAAGCCCGCGTGGCCTAGGAAACTCCTAACTCCCTTAACGGTTTTGGGATGAGGTAATTTGGCGATGACGTCTACCTTAGCTTGATCTACCTCAATCCCCGCTTTCGAGACCTTGTGCCCTAAGACGATTCCACTCTTAACCATAAAATGACATTTTTCCCAATTGAGCACAAGGTTGGTTTCCTCACAACGTTTTAACATTCTCTCTAGGTTCGAAAAACACGAAGTGAAAGAATCACCAAATACGGAAAAGTCATCCATGAAGACTTCCATCGTCTTCTCGATCATATCATGAAAAATAGCCATCATGCATCGTTGAAAAGTTCCCGGTGCATTACAAAGTCCGAATGGCATTCTACGATAGGCAAACGTTCCATATGGACACGTAAACGTAGTTTTTTCTTGATCACGAGGATCGATGGGAATTTGGAAGTAACCGGAAAAACCATCTAAAAAGCAATAGAAATCATTTCCCGCAAGACGCTCCAACATTTGGTCCATGAAGGGCAAGGGAAAATGGTCTTTTCGAGTGGCTTCATTCAACTTACGATAGTCAATGCACACTCTCCATCCGGTCACAAGTCTATTGGGAATCAACTCGTTGGCATCGTTTGGCACAACGGTCATCCCTCCCTTTTTAGGGACACAATGAATAGGACTCACCCAAGGGATATCGGAAATAGGGTAAATCATTCCCGCGTCAAGGAGTTTAAGGACCTCCTTTTTGATGACATCGTGAATTTTGGGGTTCACCCTCCTTTGACTTTGGATTGTTGGCTTGAAATCCTCATCCATTAAGATTTTGTGGGTACAAAACTTGGGATCGATTCCCTTAATGTCGGATAACTTCCCCGCAATCGCCCCTTTGTGGTCCTTTAGAACATCGACAAGTGCGGTTTTTTCATCATTCGAAAGATCCTTCGCAATAATAACCGGCAACTTGTCGTCCTCCTCCAAATAGACATATTCGAGGTGAGGAGGTAAATCTTTCAACTCGAAAATAGGTGGTTCCTCAAGTGAAGATTTGGGCTCGATACTCATAACCTCCTCGGGTGGAGGAAATGGGAAATCGTTGAGAAAATCCTTGATAATCGAGAAGTCCTCATCGTTGTCGAGGTCTTCGTCACAAGTACGTGGAACATTATATTCTTCCAACGTAAAACCACCACCTTCGAAAGGAGTGAAGGTTGGTGTCGAATTATCAAGAATTGGATCTAACATAGTGGGATTGCCACTAGTTTCTTCATCACCAAACCCTAAAACTTCTTGTGAAAATTCCTCGCAAACCACGTCGATCATATCAACGAGGTTTACGGTAGCAACGGAATAAACATGAGAAAGTTGAGAATTTTGAGTTGCGTTTATAACAAGTTCCTCGTCGTTGAAACGTAAGGTGATCTTTCTAGCATGCACATCAATTAAAGCCATAGACGTATCTAAAAATGAACGACCTAAAATAAGAGGAACTTGAGGATCCGTGGGGATATCAACAACGATAAAGTCTACGGGATAGTAGAACTTCCCCACTTTCACAAAAACGTCTTCCGCCAAACCACATGCGAGAATCGTGGAATGGTCGGCCAACTCAATAGACATTCGTGAAGGAGTAAGATTAGGAAGATTGAGCGACTTGAAGATTGCAAGTGGCATCAAATTAATGCTAGAACCAAGATCGGCCAAGGCATAGCATTCTTCCATATCTTGAATTGCACAAGGGATCGAAAATTTACCGGGATCACCGACTTTTTGAGGTATGCGATTAAGATAACCCGACGAACAACTAGACATTTGGTGTAATTTCTCCTTGTTGTTCAACATACTCTTAAAGTTAGCGGCAAATCGAGGCATCATGACCAAAGCATCGGCGAAACTCACATTAAGGTGCAACTCACGAAACATTTTCATAAAAAGCTCAAATTGGTAGTTATCGCGCTCTTGTCGTTTCTCCTTCCTAAGTCTCGATGGTTAAGGCAAGGGTGGTGTGGGTTGGGGCGTAGGCATAGCCTTTGGAATCTCGGGTTCCAAAGTTGGTAATGGGTCAACCGTAGGTGTGGCATGAGCGGTACTTTGTGGGATTGAAATATGCTCCTTTTCGACCACCACCTCGGGTTCTTCCTCAACTTCTTCCACCGTTGGAGTAATTGGTTGAGGAGTCGGTTCTTTAATTGTCTTACCACTTCGTGTGGTAATCACTTTCATCTCTCCCTTCGGGTTTGAAACGGTGTTACTAGGTAGACCACTCGAAGTAGAGGCTTTGTTTCCCATGACGGCTTCTAAAATTGCATTAAGCTTAGCATCTTGACTATTAAACTTCAAATCTTGACTAGCGGCTTTTTGGTCAATCCTTTGTTCAAGCCTAGCATGACTTTGTTCAATCTTATTGTTTTGACCTCGAATTTGATTAGCAAAATCATTTTTTAATTCATTCCTCATGTTAAGATTTTCTTTCACAAAGTTAGCCAACTCCTTAGTGTTTTTAGCCGTGTCCCTAGCTTGACTAGCCAATTGCTCTTGAATGTTTTCAAAAATCTTATCATTTGCCGTGGCGTAATTCAAAAAGTCCATTGGAAGTTATTTTGTGTAAACATTTTGAAGACCTTGACTTGTGTTTTGAAAATTACGGTTTTGATTTTGATTTTGCAATTGGCTACTAGTTCCTTGATTTCCATAGTTGTTATTACCCTTAAAATTGTTCCTTTGATTGCTTTGGTAACCAACTTGATTGTTTCGATAATTGTTAGCTTTTTGATTTGGTGGAAAACCCGGTGGAGTCAATTGATTAGTGCGAGGAACTTGACCGTTTTGGTTATAAGTTCCCGCGGCCGCGAAGGCACTCGAAGTGTTACCACCGTTGGTAATGCACTCGGAATAATCGTGAGCTCCACCACAATACATACAAGAAACCTCAACCACTTTAATCGTAGCGGGAGCGGGTTGTTCACCAACTTTAAACTCAATTAACAATCCTTTCAATTTATCAAAAATTTTGTTCTCCAAATTAGCCTCGATTTGACAAGCATCAACGGTGTGTGACAATGAAGGCGAAGACAAAGACGAAGTCTTACGAACACTCGACGTGCTACGAGGACTATACACCTTAGACCTATTCTCAATGATTAACAATGCTTCCTCGACCGTCTTACACAAAAATTTACCACCCGCGGCGGCATTAAGATAATCACGCTCATGATCGTTCAAGCCATTATAAAACGTGTCTATTTGATGCAAGTCGGAAAAACAATGATGAGGACATTCGTGCAACATTTCCTTAAACCTATTCCAAGCCGTTGAAAACTCTCATTATACTCTTGTGAAAACTTTGAAATCTCGTTTTTCAAATGCGTAGTCTTAGAGGGCGAAAAAAATTGGTTCACGAATTTTGAAACGAGATCCTTCCACATCAATATAGAATTGGGTGGCTCTTTCTCTAACCAAATTTTTGCGGGCCCCGCTAAGGAATACGGAAAAAGCATCATCTTAATCGAGTCGTTTGAGACGTCCTTAAACTTGCATGTGGTGGTGAGACGATTAAATTGGCGAATGTGGTTATGAGGGTTGTCCTTTTCGTCACCTCGAAACTTGTTGTTTTGAATCATGGACAATAAACCCGTCTTAACCTCAAAATTCTCCGCAAGGATAGCGAGAATCACAATCGCTTCTCCATAACCCTCGGTGGGTGCTTGAAGCAACTCTATCATAGTTCGATTAGCCATGGGTGCTTCTTTCACTACAATGGGTTCGTCAATAGGAGACTCCTCACTAGTAGGAGTGATGGATATGTTTCTTCGTTTACGAGAACGTCTTGCTTTAGAGCGAGTTTGCATAAACGTCACGTACAACGAGAAGGCGAGCAAAGAAGATTCTTTTTAGTGTTTTTACTTTTTCAATTTTTTTGTGGTTTTTGATTGTTTTTAACTTTTTTTTTTGATTTTTGGAAATATTAGGTAGACACAAATCTACAAATCTCCTCCTTAATCAAATCTCTCGATTAAAGAAGCCTCAAAGAATGAAAACGATCACGTGAAGTGAACGCCTTCGATGACTTTAGAACGATGGTGGAACACCAAATCGTTCAAGAGGGTTTAATCAATAGAAACCAAGAAAATATATATGATACTTAAGTAATACTTTGGGCGGCAAAACCCTCGATTGGCTTTCAAAATCAAAATACGCACAAGCAAGCGGAGGAAACGAGGCGGCGCGAAGCACTTAAGAGCCTTTTTCCTTTAGGTCGTGAAATACAACCGCCTTATACCCACCTTATAGTTTGTATTTCTCAAAATCGAGCTTCTCGAAAGTATTTATCTATTTTTGCCTTTTTCTTTGGTTTGAGATTCGAATACAATGATTGGGTAATGACCTCCCAAGTCAAGGTTGTGATTTCTCACGTATTTGGAGTACTTGTAAATTTATTGTTCTACGTATACAATATAGTAATAGTATTCACACAAAAAAACGAAAAACCGATAATACATATTAGTAGAGTGCTACTAATACAATTAGCTAATTATGGCTATATAAAAACAACAATTGTTCAACCAAAACACAACACGCCTCCCCGGCAGCGGCGCCAAAATGGTTGTAGTGTTTTGCAACCCTTTAGGAAAAGAGAGGCAAAGTAGTGGTAAGCGTTAAGTGTCGGTTTAGGAAAACCGAGCACTAATGACCAAAAAAGTTCGTTTCCCAAGGAGGCAAGTGCGTTGTGTTAAGAATTGATATTGATTTGTGATTATATTGATTGAAAAAAGAAATGGGATTAGAAGAGAAAGACGGTTACAAAGACGGATTAAACTACGACGAAAACGGCAAACACGTAAAACCGTAAATAGTGCCAAAATTAAAATTTTAACCTAAAAATTCCTAAAAATTAATAAAAATCCCCAATAATATTCTATGAGTTTACAAAAAGTCCAAACTTGCTAAAACCTTTTAATTAATTCAATAATGACTTTTTAATGCTAATTAAAGCCCTAAAAATCACAATTAAATATTAAAAAGCCTTAAACAAGATCTAATAGTTTGTAAACCTCAAAAATGACCTAATTAAGCTAAAAACTATTTTTAAAAATTTTAAAACCAAATTAAACTATTTTTAAACACTTAAAAACTATTAAAAACAATTAAATCTTAAATTAATTCTAGAAAATAATTGAAAAGTCTAAAAAATATTTGGAAAGTGAAAAAACTCCTAATTAAGTGTACTTAACCTAGGAAAAATGTAAAAACTAAAAAAAACAAAACTTCAATTTTTAATAATAAAATAATACTAAAATATTCAAAAAAATAAAAAGCTTGTAAATAAATTCTAAAAAATTACCAAAAATCCTATATAATGTAACTAAAACAAAAATGCAATCCAAATTTTCTGAAACCTATTTAATAATTTTATATTAAATTTTAAAGTTGCTTAAAAACCCTAAAATCCTATAAAATCAGAAATAAGCTAAATTGAAAACTTAAAAAGCTGTAAACCTCAAAAATATGATTAAAAACCTAAAAACTATTTTTTCAGATTTTTAAATTACTTTTTACTATTTTTTAATGACTTTTTAAAATTAAAACTTAAAATAATCCTAATAAATTAATGAATAAAGGGAAAAATTTGCTTTTTGCTCAGAAAAGTCAATCAACCTTAGAAAAACCTAGGAAAAATCTTAAACTGGAAAAAGCTTAAGGAAATAAGCTAGAAACAGCTTATTTACAAGCTGTTATCTAAATAAGCTATAAAACAAACACTACTTAAATAAGTAATGAAATGAAATGTAAACGTAAAAAGCCATCCAAATCACTGGTTAACACGTTAGTTCTTGGAAAGCAAGGTCGCGTGCTCGAGCCCGGGCAAGGTGAGATTTTACAATTTATTTATTTTTCTTTTTTTAACTTTTAAATACACAAACAGTGACCTTTAAACTTACAAAAACACAAACACAATTCAAATTAAACAAAGATTAAGCCAGATTGAAACCAAAACGTGCCCAGGTTTGCATAACTTTCTGATGAACACAAGTGAAGTTTCTTCACTTGTGAATAAATGATCAAGAGGTCTTGATCCTTGCTTTTTTGTGGATGATTGTTGGATAAGAAGGCACCCTTATACTCTTTGGAGTATAATGAGTCAAGAAATGCACAAAATCAAGCAAGTACAACACAAAATCAAACTCAAATAGCACAATGAAAGTTACTGATGTAGCTTAGGTTTCTGATGAGTATTATGCTGATGCACTTAGCATAATAATGAAATTCAACCCTCAAAATCTTTCATACAAGTGTACCAGATCACACAAAAACCATACACAGTCCTAAACAAACCTATAATCTAGCAATGATTCAGATATGATGCACAAATTCCAACAAAATCAAGCAGAAAAATTACTTGGCAGATTATGCTTCTTTTCAACTTTTTAGCATGCAATTTGCTTCAAAACACTTCCAAACTAAAAACCAGTCACACTTAGCACCTAATAGCAACCTAAGAGTAATGTCTAAACAGGTTTTACCCCAAAAACTCAACACTAATCCTGATTAAACTCTAGATCCAAACACTCCTTAAAAATTCAGAAACCAAATTTAACAAAGCAAAATAACTTAAAACGTAACCAAACTGAATCAAATCACTTCTAGCATGCATACAACCCTATTTTGAGCAATTACTAACAGCTTACACAAACAAACAACACCTTTCAAGAAAAATCACAAAAATCACATAAATTTCAGAAAACTAGAAAATGAAATAGGAAACAATAACTACCTTAAGGGTCCTACATCCAGGACCCTTAGTGGTTGAAAAACCACCTCCCTATAGGCTGGGGCCTATGCATAACTTTGTTGAGATGAATATGAAGTTTTCCTTAACCAAAATGGATGAAAATGTTCCTCTTTGAATCTGCTAAGAGAAAAGGGAACAAAGATTGTGTAAAAGCTTATGGGCTTGCCCCTAGCTTATAGATTAAGCTAGAAGGAAACCTTGGCTTATGGGTAAGATTCTAATAAACAAAAAAAAGGGAAATGGCCAACCAATGGCTATTTTAAACTTGGGTACCCACTACACCAGAACAAGCCATGGTGTTATGGACATACACAAGCTCAAATACCATCACACCAACACACTTAATCACCATTGTATCAAATTTGTATGAATTTTAAGATTTGAGAAAAAAGCTTAAAAAGAAAACAGAAACTTGGAATTTTGAAAACCTTTGCTGAAACTTAACCCAAACTCAACATGAAATTAAATCAACATAAAATATAAAAGGAACTCAATTTTTTTCTCATCAACAAATACTTAAACCATTTATATTCCTTAATAAACTGGATTTACAAAGCTTGTGAAAAGGAGAAAAAATCAAGAACAGATTTCTACTATGTCCTACAAGGCCTTTATATAGAGGTTACAATGTGATTCTAGAACTGATAAGAAGCTAAAAACCCTATCACTTGAACTTCCAATCTTGCCCTTGGACGATTTTGAATTTTTCAGTCAAAACTAAGCCATGTGAAGATCTTTGGCAGTTTGTGAAGATGCCAGTGATGAAAAAGAGATCTTGGACGTCCATTTAGCCTTTGGGAACACGAAATTGTTGTGGGTTGTTGATTTGCTGTCCTCATTTTGTTTGAGAGTGAATAGTGGGGCAGGGGAGGGTTGCACAAACATGTGAGGTGATGGTGATGGGAGTTTAAGGGTGGTTTTAGGTTTAAGTGAGGGTTAATCATGGATCTGGAAAGATTTACCCAAAAACCCCTTGTTTTAATTGATGTTCTTCCTGGAAATATTTAGGGTTTAAAGGAGGATTAAGGGGGTTTTAATCAGTTTGTGGATTAATGACTTTTTGAAAATGTGTTTAGGAGGGAAAGGTTTATTAAATGGGTTTAATAGCTGGTGGAATGGTGACGTGGTGAAGGGAAGAGTGGGGATTGGTGGGATTTTTGGGTGGGGTGACGTGGCAAGCAAGGAGTGGAGGGTGAGAGATTGTTTGTCTGGCAGGTTTGCCTCCTCTCTTTTCAAACTTGTTTCACTTTGTATTAAAACAGCAAATAAGTCATTTCCTTTGAAAAACATCTTTGGCAAGTTGGCAGTTTTGGCACAAAAACTTCATAAGCTTGAAACAAGGACTAAACATGCAATTTCTTCATTCTTCAAGGACTGATTTTGACATTTCTTCATACTTCAAGGCTTTGACTTGTTTGTTGACTTCTTAGAGGACCAATATTGACAATTTAAATTTGTTTAGGGACTAAATTTGCCAATTCTTCAAAGTTAAGGGTCCTTTTTGTAATTTTGACAAACTTTAGGGACCAATACTTGTAATTATGAAGATACAAGGGTATAAAGTGTCAATTCTTCAAACTTAGAGGACCAATCTTCATAATTCTTCAAATCTTCAAGGGTTTTTTTTGAAAATTCTTCATTAGGGCTTGGTTCATCGTGCGGCTTCGTTTCTCGTGTTCGTTTTTGACTGATTCTTGTGATCTTTTGTCATTTTCTCAATATCCGTACCTAAAATACACAAGCAACAAACACAAGCATATATTTGGGTATTTTGATGATATTTAATGCATTTTAAGCCCAATTTGGATGATGAGACTATGTATAAAAGCAGTCTCATCATGCGGATTCAGAGCTACTTTGCTCAGAAGCCATAGCCGTCAGCTCATCAAAATCAACATCGATAGTTTCAAGGATTTTACGAGAATTTGGTTGTAGATTCAATAAGTCTTCTTCGCGGGTGCATAACCAATGAAATACCAATGTCCACCATGGGCTGAAACTTTCCTAAATTGTCACCATCATTATTTGAATAACAAAGAGAACCAAATACATGAAGATATTTGATGAGGTATAGTCCCTAGTCGGGTTGGATAGTCTGAATCACCGATACTACCCGCATCCATCAGGGATGAATTGATACTTATGCAATGTGCGCACAGCCAAGGAACCCTGGTAAGTCGCTGTCGCACATACGGTTCATTGCTTAAACCGTGTCCTCGTCGCACTACGACAGGATCAAGCAAGAATATAATCAATCATATAGATATATTCGCCTAAGGGAAAGAGATATACACTTACCATAGTTATACGATAAGGATCAAACTATTTTGAGTCATTATCTCTTCCTTAGGCCGCAAGAACACGAAGCCCAACCTGGAATCTCTCGGGTATAAAAGGAACCCCATGGTTCCACAAAGGTACGATACACACAATACCCTAAACACTATACACTCAAATCGATTACTTACTCTCCGCTGGAGTCTAATCATGGGTCACAAACCCATGGTAAGTCTAAAGGTGTTTGTTTAGTGCGTAGGGTCCTCAAAGAAAGTTTCACTTGGTGCAAGAGCCGGAGTCCACATGACCCCGAGTTAAGCCTAATTCGGGTAAAGCTCGATCCATCCAACATTTGTATCAACAAGTTGGCACCATCTGTGGGACCCTACACTAAATCTCTAAGCAATGACGAAAAATAGTATGCATGAAGGCCATCGAAGGTACTCGACGGTAGATGGTCATATCACATCCGCAAATGTTACTCCTGGATTTGCCAGGGAGGCAAACACTCTGGATGTAACAAATCCACCTTTCAAAGGAACAAATGTACTATTCTTAACTCCCCTACCTACGGTGGAGGAAAGAAAAGTAGAGCGAGAGTCAACCCAGCCTCCTCCTAATAAACAAAAAAGAAGGATACTCCATGAAGAAAGCGAGGAAGTTGTTTCTACGAAGCACAAGCAATGGAGGAATATGTAGCCAATAACCTACAATCCCTCGTACCGCTGGTTGCCAAACACAAAAAGAACCAGAAGCGAACAAAAGGAAAGGAGCGCGCAGAGCGCGGAGAATCCTCTGAAGGCAGTCCATCAGGATCAAGTGATAACCACCCTGAAAAGCGCGGGCGCGAATATTACTCCTCAGATGACCAAAGCTTCTCACAACCTTGGAGAAGAGCCAGAAAAAATTCTTTCACAAGACACATACAATATTACACGGATATAAGAAAGCGCCGCATGCCAGCAAACGTGAAAACGTATGATGGCACCTAAGGTACGAAAGACCACTTAAAAGTCTTCTAATCTCAATATGGCATTGAGCAATGGCCAGAACCTGTATGGTGCAATATGTTCAACTCTATGCTCGTAGGAAATGCACGGATCTGGTTTGCTAGACCTTCACCGCGAGCAATTAATGGGTATGAAGTGTTGCAGAAAGCATTTAAAAGAAACTATGTGCAACAGAAAAGACATGATAGGAGTGTTGTATCACTTTCCAGAATCAAGCAGAACTAGGGCGAGTACCTGGAGGATTTCCTTGAACGTTTCAAGGGCGAGTGTCTTCAAATAAATGAATGCCCAGAGATCTTGAAAGTATCTTGCTTCATGGCAGGTATACGCAACACTGATCTAATAAAAAAGCTTAATGAAAGAACACCATAAACCTTCGATGGAGTACTAAGGCGGGTAAGATCCTTTGTACATGGGGAATACGTTGTCTCGGAAGTCATACAAAACGCCCATGGTTATAGATCTCGCGAAGCGCCTAATAAAGGATTTATCAGGCAAAGCAGGCCTAGGGGTCTCGACTACCAAGGAAATAAAAGAGAGAGGCGGGCCAATAATTTCAGGTTTACGTCCCTTAAGTTAACTCTGAGAGAAATCCTTATATCAGAAGGTGAGAACTTCTCAAGACCTTTGCCAATGAATACCCCGGTAGAAAGGCGCATTGGCAACATATATTGTGAATATCATGATGAGAAGGTTCACACTACGAACTAATGTATTCAGTTGCAGAAACATATTAAGAATATGGTAAAAGAAGGGAAGCTAAAACACCTTGTCAAAGAAACCGTAGAGGGCGAGAAACAAAAAACCGCTAGCGCACATGTTTACATAGTGGAAGCATGGCAGCAAAGGACAAAGCAACAGGTGAGCCAAAAATTCTTGAAAGGAAGAGACATCTCCTTCCCCCCCCCCCCCTAAGCGCCAGGAATGTGGCAGAAGGCCCGTTAGTTATAGAAATTAACATTGGCGAACACAACATACATCGTATGTATGTTGATGGAGGCTCATCAGCGGAAATAATGTATGAGCACTGTTTCCTGAAACTCAGTGCAAAAGTAAAGAGCTAAATGGTCCCTGCAACCTCCCCGCTCATTGGATTCAGTGGGGAAGCGGTGTGGCCTTTAGGCAAACTGAAGCTAGTAGTAAAAGTGGGAAACAATGAACATTCAACAAAAGTTTCCATGAACTTTTTTTTCATACGGTCACCAGTATAACGGAATAATTGAGCGACTTGCCATACTAGCAATGCGAGCAGTACCTTCTACGGCTCATGGCATGATAAAGTTCCCAGTGGATGGAGGAGTCGTGAAAATCTTCAACACAACGACAACGCTTCCGGAGTGCAACACGATCACGGAACCCCCTCGGGTTACAATGGAACCCAAGGTAAACTCGCCGCCGAATCTAAAAGTAGCAGTCCATCCACAATATCCAGATCAAGAGATAACGATCGGGGGAACATTTTATGACAAAGGAAAGGAAGACATGTGACTCCTCTTAAAGGATAACCTAGACGTATTCGCATGGGAACCTAAAGACATGATGGGGGTACCAAGGTCAATAGCTGAACACAAGCTTCAAATCCGCGAAGGATACCCCCCCCCCCCCCCCCTTCCCCCAGTTAGGCAAAAGAAGAGAGGACAGGCCCCAAAATGCAACTAGGTGATACTTGAGGAAGTAAAGAAATTGGTAGACGTAGGAATCATGAGAGAAGTTTACTACCATGATTTGCTAGCTAACCCTGTAATGGTTAAAAAAACATGATGGCAGCTGGCGCATGTGTGTTGAATTCACAGACCTTAATAAGGCTTGCCCACAAGATTGCTACCCACTCCCGAAGATAGATTGGAAAGTAGAATCGTTGTGTGGATATCTATTTAAGTGTTTCCTGGACGCATAAAAAGGATACCACCAGATACAAATAGCAGAACAAGATGAAGAAAAAACAACATTTCATACAAGCCAGGGCGTGTATTGCTATACAAAAATGCCATTCGGACATAAGAACACCGGGGCCACGTATCAACGGTTGGTTGATAAAGCATTTGAAGGTCAAATAGGGCGAAATTTGGAGGTGTATGTTGATGACCTGGTAATAAAAAGTCACACGGAGAGTGAACTTATCCGGGATATTGAGTAAACATTCTCAACACTTAGGAGAATAAACATGAAGTTCAATCCAAAGAAATGTAATTTTGGGGCCACAGAAGGCATGTTCCTAGGATACATGATTGAACCTAATGTCATCAAACCCTGCCCGGAAAAGACAAACGCGGTCATCCAGCTTCAAAGCCCTAAGACCAAAAAGAAAGTACAATTGCTAAATGGGAAGCTCGCATGGTTGAATAGATTCCTGTCCAAATCTGTGGAGAAGTCGCTCCCTTTATTTATAACACTCAAGAAGTGCATCAAGAAAGGAGACTTCAATTGGACATAGGAAGATGAGAAAGCCTTTGAGGAACTGAAAACACATTTAGCTTCACTCCTTATGTTAGTCCCGCCACGTCCTAAAGAAGAACTGATAATGTATTTGTCTTCCACACACGGAGCGATCAGCGCGGTGCTAATGGTGGATAGGGAAAATATGTAAATACTAGTATACTTCATAAGTAGAGCATTACAGAGCTCGGAACTAAATTATACCCCAATGTAGAAATTGGTAGTCACACTAGTATTTGTAGCAAAAAGGTTACGCAGGTACTTCCAAGTGCATCCGATAGTAGTGATAACGGATCAGCCCATAAAATAGATAATATCAAAACCGGACGTCGCATGTAGATTACAAAAGTGGAGTGTTCTACTGGGGGAACACAACATCACCTATAGATCGTGCAATGCCGTAAGAGGACAAATTCTGGCAGATTTCATCATCGAAAAACCAGAAGAGGACATTCAGGAGTTGGGACAAAGGGAAGAAGACCAAGACCCATGGATCTTATTTACTGATAGGTCCTCTTGCACTGATGGATCTAGCGTAGGGCTCATACTCACCAATCCTGAAGGAATGGAATTCACATAAGCACTACGCTTTGAGTTCATAGCCACAAATAACGAGGCAGAATACGAGGCGCTAACAGCAGGACTGCGAATTGCAGAACGAATGGGTGTGCGCAATCTCGAAGCAAACGTAGATTCTCGCCTGGTAGAAAACCACATACTTGGTGAATATGAGGCGAAAAAAGAAAACATGGTACAATACTTGCAAAAATCCAAGACGTTGATTGAAGGATTCGATAAGTTTCTAATACACCAAGTACCTAGGGGGAGAACAAGAAAGCAGACACACTTGGCAAAATAGCGTCCACCAGTTTCGCACACCTATCAAAACAGGTCTTGGTAGAGATCAAAAGACAAATCTATAAAAGAGCAGGAAGTCACATCGGTGGTAGAGGAAGAAGGTCCTACATGGATGACACCGATTGTGGATTATTTGAAGAATGATTTGCCCCCGCATGACAAAATCGAAGCGCGGCGAATACGAAGACGCTCGAGGAAACTCGAAGTCAGAGACGGGACCCTTTACAAACGAGCATTCTTTCAACCATGGCTAAGATGCATGGAGTCGCGGCAAGCACAGTATGCCATCAGCGAAATACACGAGGGATCCAGTGGCATGCACGCTGGACCAAGGTCCGTGGTGGCAACAACATTGCGCAGTGGATATTACTGGCCAACCATGCACACGGATGCACGAACGCTCATTAACAAATGCAACGACTGCCATGTACACATGCCGATACCAAGACAACCCTAAGAGGAACTGACACCCATTACTTCTCTGTGGCCATTCTTCAAATGGGGAATAGACAATGCATGACCTTTTCTCGTAGCTACAGGAGGAATTAAGTTCCTAATAGTCACGATGGATTACTTCAGAAGGTGGATTGAAGCAAAGGCAGTCACAAAAATCACAGGGAACCAATTAAAAAGGTTCGTGTGGGATAATATAGTATGTCGCTTCAGACTACCTGGGGAGATAGTTTCTGATAATGGAAAACAATTTGCGGAGAACCCATTTAAAGATTGGTGCGCGAAAAATAACATACACCAAAGGTTCGCATCGGTAGCCCATCTCCAAACAAATGGACTCGTGGAAAGAGCAAATAGGAGTCTAGGAGATGGCATAAAGGCGCGATTAGGGGAACACAATAAAAAATGGGTCGATGAGTTATCACATGTCTTGTGGGCACATCGTACAATGATAAAAACAGCTACGGGCGATACCCCTTTCGCTCTAACATACGGTATAGAGGCAGTTATCCCAGCCAATATTGGATTACAAACACTTCGCACAGCAGAAGTGGACATGTTAAAAAATGACGATGAATTGCGATTGAACCTAGACATAATCGAGGCGCGGAGAGAGTTGATAGCTATCCACGAAGGCAAGTCAAAGGCAAAAATGAAGGGTTACTACGATGCTAGGGTACGAAAGACTTCCTTTAGGCCGGGTGATTTCGTGTATCGCTCAAAAGCGGCAACCGCACTGAGAATACAGGAAAACTTGGACCCAAGTGGGAGGTACCTTACATGGTGACAGATTCATTGGGGAATGGCGCGTATCGACTACGTGACATGGATGGTCGCGACCTACAACGGCCTTGGAACATATTCCACCTAAAGAAGTGCTACCTTTAGCGACAAACTTCTGGAACCAATGTCTTTTTTTTTCTTTTTTTTCATGTATTATATATCTTGCAAGTATTAATAAAACTTTCATGGTCCCTAGCTAGTTCCGTGGCGCATTAACAAAACATTTATTTTTGTTATACATTTTTTTCTATGTTAAATATTGCCTACTGGCGCACGCGTGCACAACGTTTCCAGGAGAAATAAGAGGAATGAGCCTACCCTACTAATTAGACTCGTCGAGTAAGAAGGATGCAACCCCATCGACCATGGATCATGTATCCTTGTTAGGCCCCTTGCTATTAATGACGTCATAGCAAGTTATGCAACCAGTAGACTCTGAGACTGTTAAGACACAATCGTGCACACCTAACAATTGATCAGCCTTACCTGGCCGCCCTTATGGTAGTAGCGGTATACTGTACGTAATGAGCTTGCCTCACCCATAAGGACCACTCATGAGTTTACATTAACTCATTATACGAATTTGCGCTATAAGCATTAAACATAATTATCATAACAGAAAATATGAAGTGTTTATTACAAGTAAAGGCGCACATTCGTGCATAATAGTCAACAACAAATTTACAAGCCAGACAAGTTGTTTGAGAGCAAATTAGTCTCCGACGAGGACCTCTTCAACTTCAGCAGGGGGGAAATAGGCTATGGCGCGGTGCTCTTTCATAACCTTCTCCAATCGGACCGCACACGCGAGTCCCTCTCTAGCAACGGTAAAGGCAGCACAGCGATTGAGGAGGCAAGCTGGGCCGCACCAACAGAAGGTGCAGCCTCTATGTTCAACATGGCCTTCTTGGCAGTAGCGCGACTTTCATGAGCCGCGAGAACCTCAGACAACGTCACTTCCTTCTCAACCCTAAAAGGGTCAAGAACATCCATGGGATGAGAAAATATTGGCATTGTTAGCTGCTTTGTGGAAGGCGTTAAGTGGAAATCTGGCTCTGCTTCTGCGCCCACTGCCTTGTGGTGCGCTAGAGTGAGGCCCTCCATCACAACCTCAAGGGGTAGCTCGTGGTCCTTGTCGCCAAGACCAAAGGAAGGCAACATACAGACACTCATCTCATTTAGGCCTGTTGTTATCTCTTTCTTCAACAAATCCGCCTTGTGCGCTTTCACCAAACCTTTGGAAGTACCCTCATTCATCGTGGCTATGATGGACTGGGCAAATGTGGCCTGTAAAGTTGGGTATTCCAAAGCACCCATAGCGGCTAAGCGCAAACCATAGCGTACCATCCATCGCTTCTTGGCTATCTCCTTCATCAATCGCGGGTATAGGTCTTTATCAAACTCAATACTCAACCTCTTTAGGTGGTTGCTGAGATCACTCACATCCTCTTTAACCCTTGCGCCTAACGCATCAACATGTGCCACAAACTTATTCTTCCCATCTTCAAAAGACCCCATTGCAGCTTGGTTGGAGGTCTTCAGTTGGTTCAGCTGGGCGCGCTCTTCTTCTAGTACGAAGGCTAGTTTGTTTTTCTCTTCTGTCAAGGAGTGGATGAGGGACGCGTCTTGTCGGCCTCTCTTGACCTCTTGGGTTATTTTCTCTTGCAATTTCCCTAGGGTGTGAGAATTCTCCTCAATAATTTCCCAAGTTTCTCTTTAGTAGTCCAAACTTTGGTGGACAGCTCCACAAACCTCTTCTTGATGCGCGACATCAATGTCACGTTCTGCGACAAAAAATAGCTAACTTCGTCCGCCAAAACCGCATAGCTCATCCCCTATAAAATCGTAGCTCGGCCATGAGGCATGATGCTGTCCAAAAAGCTGGAGTAATCGAACGCCCTAGTCAAATCTGAGGACACGGGCAACTGCCATTCAGGAACGAAGACACTGTCTTGGGGACACCCGCTTCCCCCCACCGTTGAAGTCTCCTTTTGGGGGGAAGGTGTAGGGTCAGCCTTTGTAGAGAACTTCTCATGGTCATCGCTGATACATAAAATGATGGTAAGATAGATATAAGGGGGTGTATGGATAATGGCTATCGCACGAGAAAGGGTGTTCACCATAAATTAAAGGTAGCAAGAGGAGTACGGGGAGGAGTCCTCGCGAGATTCTCCTCAAATTGTTCCTCAGTTGCGCTCGCCTCTGTCCATGAGGGGTCGGCTCCTATGTGAGCAGCTTAGCGCGACGATAATAGGGGGCTCCTTTGCCTTTCCCTAATGCAGAGTTTTCTTCTTCCTCAAATTCCTCTGCGGCCTTCCCAGCTTCCTCGTTAAGATTATCCGATGACTGTGAGGAGGTGAGGAAGGGTGGCGGCTGCTGTTGTGCTGGTGGTTGTTGCTGTTGTTGATGTACTGGTGGTGGCTGGTTTGCGCCAGTATCTTCATGCTCTTGTGCGGCTGACGCCTCCCAGATTTCCAAATCCATGGTGTTCTTCTGCGCACGTTCTTGGATCGACTCCTCATTCTCCATCTCAGGGCGAGAGTATACTATCAGATTTTCAGGGAAGGCACCGCGGACGAGGTTGAGAATATCCATAGCTGCGAAGGAAACAAACAAACAAACAGAATAATGTATTTTATTTTTTGGCACAAGATGGTACTTACAGAATGATACGAAGAATGCGAGAAGAACCACTAACCCTGGCCACTCTCGGTGCAGAAGTATGGTTGATACTGGCTTTCGCCCGTATAAAAAATAAGATTACATTCGTTGTTCTGGTCTAATCGAATTGATCTAGGCTCTCTATGTGACTCTATTGTTTTTGGTGGAACAAAGATGTGTCGTTGTAGTGTTTAAAATTAAAAGGTGCAAAACTAGTAAATGGGCACTTAAAGTAAATCTAAGTCTAATTAAAGTAAAGGTGCAAGTATTTAAAAACGTGACTGAAGTTAAAGGGCACTAAAGTAAATGACGTAAACTTAAATCTATCTAAGGCAAACTTAAAGTGCGACTAAAACTAAGGCAAGTCTAAAATAAAACTAAGGCAAATAATCTTAAAGTGCAATTAAAGGCGGGAAAAATAAAGCTTGAAAATAAAAATCAAAGACAAAAACTAATAAGAACCTGAATACAGCTCATTCGGAATAAACCTTCGTTTGGAATAATCACTCGTCCTAAATGTCACCTTCGGTTGAAATGATTCTTCTTCACTTGGAATATTACCAAAATCCTTGATCCCGAACAAATTGATCTGAATATGTCACTTATCCAAAACAATCCTTCGTTCAGAACTTTACTGATTCGGAACTCTAAATCTTGCCTTGATTCGGAAATATTTGGTCACCCCTTGATTCGGAAGTTTCCGAATGAAGCCCCTTGATTCGGAAGTTTAGAACTTCCGAATGAACACCTCTTGAGTCGGAAGCTGACCCTTGACCCGAAACTTTTAAGAAGTTCTGAATGAAGCTTGATCCAGAAGTTTAAAGAAGTTCCGAATGAAGCTTGATCCGAAAGTTTAATACTTCCGAATGAAAAGTCTTGATGCGGAACTTGATCCTTGATTCGGAACTTTGAGTTGATTCGGAACTTTTGAGAAGTTCCGGATGAAACCCTTGGTTCGGAACTTTGGAGTTCCGAATGAATTCTCTTGACTCGGAAGTTTTCACTTCGTCCGGAACTTTGAAAGTTCCGGATGAACAAGTTTGGCTCGGAAGTTTTGTTGAGTTAACAATGTTCCGGATGAAACCTTGATTCGGAACTTTGGAAGTTCCGAATGAGCACTTCCCTCCTTCTTGGTTCGGAACTTTTCCTGGAAAGATCAGAAACAAAGCAAACACTCCCGAAGAACAAGGAGATACAGTAACAGTAGAAATAATCACAAATTAATCAAAATCAAACACACGGATTAATCTAAACAGTAACGAATCAATAAATAAACATCAACAAACAGTTAAAAACACGAAATCAAACAACTTTTACCACAATAATCAAAAACCACTTGGATCAAAATAAAAGCATGAACATGAACATAAACATGAACACATAAATCAAAGATTAAGAAAGGTAGATAAGAGATTTGACAAGATAAAGTAAAGATTGACAATAATTAAATGAAAACTTACTTGAAATTAAATGAATTTAAGGTGCAAGACAATGTATTTAAATTTGACAAGAAATTAAATGACAAGGTATTTAAATGGTGGAAGAGCTAATTGTCACACTTAGCCAACAAAGTGAAAAGTGAACAATCCTAATCTATTTATAGGGGAGGATTAAGGAAGCTTCCTCCCCTCCTTCATTTCTTGTTAATTGCAAGATTAAGCCCCTTTCTTCTTAATTCTTCATTAGTTGCGTCATTAGTCCTTTTCTTCTAATCTTCTTTAAACTTGGACTTAAGGGACTTTTGGCTTCGGGATTTCTTCGAACTCGTTTTTAAATTCTTCAATAAAATAGACTTGAATTCTTCGGCTTTTGATAATCCGTCTTTTGACTTTTTCTTCGATAAATCTTCAGAATTGGTCGTGGACTTCCGTTCTTTTTGCACTCTTGACTTCTTGACTTCGTCTTTCATCCTTTTCTTCAATAAAAGTCCGTAAATGCCCGTGAATGTCCGTGTTTTCTCCACTTTTCACCTTTTCATCCTAAATCACAACAAAAACACAAACCACGCATAATTCCGACATAAAAGACATAAAATACACGTTTTGGTCCGGTTATTATTGTAATTAAGTGGTAGAAAAGATGGGTGTTTACACACCTATCAAATCCCCTACACTTGACCATTGCAATGTCCTCATGCAATGCATTAGTTACAAAGCAAGATTACACTTTTCATCATAATCAATCCACGTTGGCCTTTATTAAAGAGATAGAAAATTAAAATCATACAAAATAAAGAAATCAAAAGCATACCTTGGGTTTTGGAAATGTCATGAATAATCATCATCCTCAAGTTTTCACTTTCTCCAAACCAAGCTTAAAAACGAGATCATTGTTATTATAAGTTAGTAAACTAACACGAACTCATGTGGGCCAATTATTCACTTAGACTCCCTTATTCCTAGGGGTATCTCTTATATTTTATTATTTGTCTTGAATGATCACAAGGATGCATTTTTTACTTATTTCGGTAGTTATTTAGTCTGAAAATAAAGTGAACGATTTAATCAATAGTTAGCTAAAGGACCAAATCTTTTAAAACTGCTTCTCGGGACCTCATAAAGTTCATATCTTGGCATAACTCGTTTCGCGATTTGAGACCTTTCTCGGACCGATATTTGGCAGCGACTTCATACTTCAAACCTTGAGAGACGTTCATGAAATAATGCTCTTCTCTTCATAATGGAATTTCTTCACTTGAAGTTTTGAGAGATTCATACTTGGACCACGACTTCTTCATTTTTCTCCAATCTTTATTTTGGACTTTGATATACAACGATCCGCCTCCTTTTATGACTTGGATCTATTTATTCTCATACCTTGTTAGGGTCTTTTCGGATACACTTCTCCATGACTTTTGGGGAGTTTTGCTTTACGTCGTGTGTCTCGATCCTTCATATTGATTTTCGATAAATGATTCTTCACATCACTTTGGATCTTTAGCAACAAAACATAGCCCTCATGCCTTGTTAGGGCCTTTTCGGACTCGCCAATCTTCGCGTCCCGCTTCAATAAGCTATGCCTTGGCTATGAACTCTAATCCATACCGAGCAACTTTTAAACGATCTGGGGCTAGAAACTAAGTAACTTTTCAAATCGTACAACCTTATTTATTAGCAGATAAATTATTTAGCAAGCGATGGGAGAATAGGCTTATAATTAACTCACATAAATTCACGAAAGAATAGCGAACTTATAATTGGCTCATTCATCTCTCGTTCTCCACAGTTTAAAATCTCAAGTAATGAGACTCGTGGATACTTAGCCTATTAAATCAAAGTTTTGGGTTTTCGAGTCGCCTATAGGATCTTGCAAATTCTTAAACTTTTTCAAGTTTAGAAATCGCAATTTAAAGTTCCCTTGATAAACGACTCTCTAGGATCAATTATAGGAACTTGCGAAAAGTTCTTGTTCTTAACCCGTGAGAGTTAAGACTTTCGCGTTTTATAGCTCCCTAAATAAAGGCCTAGCAAAACTTGACTTAAAACCGTTAAGGATACTAGCTAGAGTAAACTCGGGTTGAGTCAAAAGATTCACAACGTTTGAAAACTAAAACCACTTATGAAACATTTATTCTAGCAAAGAAAGAAAATAACTATACAAAAGGGAAAAACTAATAGGCCAAAATAGATCAAAACTTTTGAAAAATATCGAAAAAATGATTTTCCGGTTAAAATGAGGACAAATACAAGGAAAAGACCACTTAACTTCGATAGAAGTCCCCCCTACACTTAAGATAAACATTGTCCTCAATGTTTAAGCATGTGGGAGTAAACTCCCCTACACTTAGGACATTGTGCATTTTGTTTAAATCTCGCTAAGGAAAAGACAACTAAAGAGATTCCTATTTAAATATTGAGAAAATATAAAATAGTGAATCGAAAAGAGTTTAGGATAGAACCGGGAAGAAGTAGAACACGGAATCACGGGTCGTCAAGAATCAGCAAGAGTGGATCATTGAAGCTCGAATCCCTGATTAAGAAGTGAGGAGAGGAAAGCAAACCAACGGGTCCCCCTACACTTATGGTAAAGAAAGCGAAAAGATAGATGCATGGGTTGCCTCCCAAGAAGCGCTTGATTTTTGTTAACCGAGTCGCGAGCCTGACTCGACCTTGATCATCAATGGAAGAAGCATGAAACATATCCACCAGGATCAAAGACATAGTTTTCATCCATCAATAAGCAAGAGCTTAAGGCGAACAAGGCAAGCCAAAAGAGAAGTGGCAAGGTTCCCTTAAGCAGCGATGGAGCATAGTGGAAGAAAGTATGGTGCGGTGAAAGCCTGCCTTCAATAGTTCCAAAGATTTTTCCTTTTATTTCATCAGGTGGATACTGAGATGGCTTAAAGACTTCAATACCGGGGTCGAACACCTTTTCCTTTAGGGGAAAATAACACTCAGGCTCAGCCGAGTGTGAAGAAGATCCGCAAAGAAGCACAACCTCGTCCTCAGAAGTGGGACAAAGAGGTGTCAAATCATAAGTGCAACGGATTTCAGTGTCGACCGGTTTCTTTTCCTTGGACAGAATGCTCTTCAAATCCAAAGTAGGATCAAGGCGATAATCTTCAAAGTCCAAAGAAGGAGCATCACTCTCATGAGGGAAGTAAGTGTTGAGAAATTCAGAGAAATCTTCCTCAAATGAATAATCGTCCAAAGTAGGATCGAGTGATGGCGGAGGTTCTTCATCATGTGAAGAATCGCTCGAGAGAGTATCAGCCTCATCAAAATCATCGAAAGTGGGCAGCTCGGGATACTCAGAAGTACAAACAAAATCATCCGAATCTGAGCTAGAATCATCATCATCATAAGCATCGAAGACCGGTGAAGAAGCATAAAAGGGAGAAGCGTCAAAAGTGGAACGAGAATCATCCACATCATCGTCAAAGAGTGGATTATCAATGCAAGAGTCGAATAGAGGATTGTCGTAGACGGTAAAGTCATCGAGCACATTAATCATATTCACTGATTCTCGTCCTCCAAAGGCTTTTCCTGTAAGCTTCCCCATTTTAAAAACTTTTGAATCATCCCCGACTCGTAAGATTATCTCACCTTCGGCCACATCTACTAAAGCTCGTCCGGTTCTCAAGAATGGCCGACCAAGTATTAAAGGAATACGAGGGTCCATTTCATAATCAACTACGACAAAATCGACCGGGAAAGTAAATGTGCCAACTTTGATGAACACGTCTTCGGCTATACCAACGGGGTAAGCGAGAGTGCGGTTTGCAAGTTCGAGAGTCATCTTTGTTGGAATGAGATCGGGCAATGATAGTGTTTTCCAAACACTTAGTGGCATCAAATTAATACTAGCCCCGAGATCAGCAAGGGCAGTAAATTCTTCAGTTTTGTTGAACACGCAAGGCAACACAAAACGACCGGAATCTCCAAGCTTTTCCGGAAGTTCTCTAAGAAGAACTGCAGAGCAGTTTTCATTTAAGCGTGTGTTGGCGAGTTCAATCAGCTTCTCCTTCTTGCTAAGCAATTCCTTGAATGCTTTGACAAATTTCGGCATGTGGCAAAGTGCTTCAACAAGGCTAATGTTGATGGTCATTTTAGATAGCATATCCACATATTTCGATACTTGACAGTCATTCTTGGTTAGCTCGTTGGTCTTGCCTATGCGAGAAGGGTATGGGATTCTAGGTTGATAAGGGGAAGGTGAAGGTGTAGTTGGTGAAGGTTGAGATGTTGAAGGGTCCTTCCGAGATACATCGTCATGACGAAGCGGAGACGGTAATGGTGTACTAACACTAGGTGTAGGAGGAGTTGGGATACATGGTGGTGGAGGAGGTGTAGATGATGGTGGTGGGATAGGTGGATCGACAATGGTAATTCCACTACGCGTAGTTATAGCACTCACATTAGCTCGCGGATTAGTGACGGTGTTTGAAGGTAGAGAACCCGAAGAAGAAGAAGGTTGAGCTTCGGGCAAGAAACTAGCCAACAGATTCTTTAATTCAGTTGTTTGAGTGATGAAGGAGGATTGAAGATTATCACGAACCTCGGTTCTGATGTCATTACCTTGCTTCAAGATATCTCCTTTCAAATTGATTATTTGGCTCTGTAGATTCTTGATTTGCTCACCTTGAGTTCTCATGATGGTGTCAACATCGGGATTAATGGGTGGGTGTTGTTGGGTGGGTGGTTGATAAGAGTTAGAAGCACGAGGTGGGATTTGGTTGCTTCTATTGTAGTTGTTGGCGGGATTTTGGTTTTGAGGAGAAAAACCGGGTGAAAGGTAGTTGTTGGAACGGTAGCTCAGCAGATTTCTATCCCCTTGTTGTCTAGCTTGGTAATTTTCTGGTGAATAATTACCGTAAGCAGCATACACATTTTCCGCATTTCCTTGTGTCGAAGGACAATCGGTGTATGAGTGAGGACCGCCACATGTTTCACAAGGATTAGCAATCGCTTTAACTTGTTGTTGTTGTTGGTTTGAAGCGAGAAGCGTAATACTTTTGCTCATTTCAGCCATCATGCGGGTGAGTTCGGTCATCTCAGGGTTTGATGAGGTAGAAGAAACATTGACTCTCGGGTTGTTCCTTGAAGAAGCAGAGGAATCCTAGTTCTTGTGGTGAGTAGTTATGTTTTCAATTAACTCTCTACACTCCTCGGGTCTCCTTTTCATGAATGTGCCACCGGCGGCTGCATTGATCGTATCACGATCTCGAAAAGTCAATCCGTTGTAGAAAGTATCGATTAAGGTCACAGGGAGCATGTTGTGGTTTGGACATCTATCGATCAAGACATTATATCTCTCCCAAGCGTCAAAAAGAGATTCATCGTGATCTTGCATGAAACCGCTGATCTGATTGCGAAGGCTTGTGACCATGGATGGTGGAAAGTAGCGCGATAGAAAGCGTTGAGTCATGTCATCCCAAGTGTGAATAGAATTCTTCGGGAGACGATCAAACCATTTCTCGGCATGATGCGATAAAGTATGTGGGAAGAGTTGTAGGCGGAGAACATCCATTGTGGCCCCAGGCAACTTCATGCTTTGGGTGATTGTAATGAACTTGTCGAGGTGTTTGTTGGCATCATCATCAGGCAATCCTCTAAAAGGGTTTGTTTGTACTTGCTGAATCATGTGGTGCTTCAACGAAAACTCAGGAGCGTTGATTTGCATCGGCGCAATCGGTCCTCCTTGTCCAAACATTGTTGGTTGACAAAGTTCCTCCATGGTCCGAAGATCGGGCTGTGGAAGAGCATTGTTGTTATTATTATTATTGAGGTTCGGTGGAATGTTGTTGTTGTTAACACCTGCCATATCTAAATATTCTTGAGGCTCAGGCTCTTGATAGTTAGAAGATCTAGTACGCATACACCTGAAAATGCAAAAGAAAACAAAACCAAACACAAATACAATATATATACACAATAAAATCTTTTTGGATTTTTGAAATTTTTAATTTTTTATGGTTTTTTATCAATTTTTAATTTTTATGAGTTTTTGGAATTTTTTATGCAAGAAAAGTAACGCTCACAAGTGAGAGGATCCCAAAAAGCAACGTGTCTCTCACAGAAAACTGTTGATCTTAACGAAAAGAGCCGGCAGCGGCGCCATTTGATACTGGCTTTTGCCCGTATAAAAATTAAGATTAAATTCGTTGTTCTGGTCTAATCGAATTGATCTAGGCTCTCTATGTGACTCTATTGTTTTTGGTGGAACAAAGATGTGTCGTTGTAGTGTTTAAAATTAAAAGGTGCAAAACTAGTAAATGGGCACTTAAAGTAAATCTAAGTCTAATTAAAGTAAAGGTGCAAGTATTTAAAAACGTGACTGAAGTTAAAGGGCACTAAAGTAAATGACGTAAACTTAAATCTATCTAAGGCAAACTTAAAGTGCGACTAAAACTAAGGCAAGTCTAAAATAAAACTAAGGCAAATAATCTTAAAGTGCAATTAAAGGCGGAAAAAATAAAGCTTGAAAATAAAAATCAAAGACAAAAACTAATAAGAACCTGAATACAGCTCATTCGGAATAAACCTTCGTTTGGAATAATCACTCGTCCTAAATTTCACCTTCGGTTGAAATGATTCTTCTTCACTTGGAATATTACCAAAATCCTTGATCCGGAACAAATTGATCTGAATATGTCACTTATCCAAAACAATCCTTCGTTCGGAACTTTACTGATTCAGAACTCTAAATCTTGCCTTGATTCGGAAATATTTGGTCACCCCTTGATTCGGAAGTTTCCGAATGAAGCCCCTTGATTCGGAAGTTTAGAACTTCCGAATGAACACCTCTTGAGTCGGAAGCTGGCCCTTGACCCAGAACTTTTAAGAAGTTCCGAATGAAGCTTGATCCGGAAGTTTAAAGAAGTTCCGAATGAAGCTTGATCCGGAAGTTTAATACTTCCGAATGAAAAGTCTTGATGCGGAACTTGATCCTTGATTCAGAACTTTGAGGTGATTCGGAACTTTTGAGATGTTCCGGATGAAACCCTTGGTTCGGAACTTTGGAGTTCCGAATGAATTCTCTTGACTCGGAAGTTTTCACTTCGTCCGGAACTTTGAAAGTTCCGGATGAACAAGTTTGGCTCGGAAGTTTTGTTGAGTTAACAATGTTCCGGATGAAACCTTGATTCGGAACTTTGGAAGTTCCGAATGAGCACTTCCCTCCTTCTTGGTTCGGAACTTTTCCTGGAAAGATCAGAAACAAAGCAAACACACCCGAAGAACAAGGAGATACAGTAACAGCAGAAATAATCACAAATTAATCAAAATCAAACACACGGATTAATCTAAACAGTAACGAATCAATAAATAAACATCAACAAACAGTTAAAAACACGAAATCAAACAACTTTTACCACAATAATAAAAAACCACTTGGATCAAAATAAAAGCATGAACATGAACATAAACATGAACACATAGATCAAAGATTAAGAAAGGTAGATAAGAGATTTGACAAGATAAAGTAAAGATTGACAATAATTAAATGAAAACTTACTTGAAATTAAATGAATTTAAGGTGCAAGACAAGGTATTTAAATTTGACATGAAATTAAATGACAAGGTATTTAAATGGTGGAAGAGCTAATTGTCACACTTAGCCAACAAAATGAAAAGTGAACAATCCTAATCTATTTATAGGGGAGGATTAAGGAAGCTTCCTCCCCTCCTTCATTTCTTGTTAATTGCAAGATTAAGCCCCTTTCTTCTTAATTCTTCATTAATTGCGTCATTAGTCCTTTTCTTCTAATCTTCTTTAAACTTGGACTTAAGGGACTTTTGGCTTCGGGATTTCTTCGAACTCGTTTTTAAATTCTTCAATAAAATAGACTTGAATTCTTCGGCTTTTGATAAACTTCCGTCTTTTGACTTTTTCTTCGATAAATCTTCAGAATTGGTCGTGGACTTCCGTTCTTTTTGCACTCTTGACTTCTTGAATTCGTCTTTCATCCTTTTCTTCAATAAAAGTCCGTAAATGGCCGTGAATGTCCGTGTTTTCTCCACTTTTCACCTTTTCATCCTAAATCATAACAAAAACATAAACCACACATAATTCCGACATAAAATACATAAAATACACGTTTTGGTCCGGTATTATTGTAATTAAGTGGTAGAAAAGATGGGTGTTTACACACCTATCAATGGTACTTGGTGTGCGCCGCAGATAACTACGCGACTCAGACCAAGGATTACCAACAACGTCTCGGGATAAGGTTGCACAGGGATGCGTTTGTTGTTCAAAGTCTCTGCATCCTCAGAGTTATAGGTATCTGGGCTAGGCATTGGGTCCTTCCTCACCGTTCCAGGGGTCAAAAAGGGGAAGTAGAAAGAAAAGGCGGCTTCGTCAACCCAAAAGAACCTATCATTTCAGTCCTTTAGGGATTCTATCTTTCCATCGTAGCATTGCTATCCACCCTTTCGCTTAGCGAAGGAAACCCAACCATTGGCTAGTTGTTGTTGGTAGAAGACACGAAATAGGTCTATGGTGGGCTCTATATCTAGGGTACGACAATTAATTTTGAAATTCGAAATTTTGGCCGCCCTATACAATGCAACTGGGAGACGTGAGTCTCATAATGGATTAGTACGCTGACAAGGAAACGTGACATGGGTATGCGCTGATTGGCATAGTCAAAGAATCGGGTGTAAACTCCTATCTTTCCTACTGCGCCTAGCTTATATTATGTCGGGGGTTAGGGATTTCTGGGTGTAGATAATTTGGTATATAGTAAAACGACGTGAAGTGGTCTAGCTAGCCTATCGTAAGGATCGATGTGACATTGAATAACTGTTTCACCATGGTGGCGTGTATTAATTTAAGTGGTCGCACAAGTTACCTTCGCAGAAATCTGGTGACCGGTGGAAGGATTTGTTGACGATAATGGAAGCTTGGGAGTTTGACAATGGATGAAACTATCAAAAGGAGGCGTAGAGGGTATATATAGCCCTCTTAGATTACTGTTCCCATCCTAGATGAGTGCCACATGATACCCTCTTGACGGATCCAACGGGGGAATGTGAAGAGGTAACTATGACGTGGCAGACACTTTTCCTGGGATTCAAGGAGGTTAGGTGAATCGGGGGATGAATGTGTTCATGGCGGGAGTGTTTGAATTACTCATGTGTGGTTTATGCGCGTCTTGGTTTTTCGAGCACTTGGACGATTATAGTCTAGTAGCTGTAGTTATCACCTGCGACCACTTGACTGGGGGGACATGATTACGTATAGTCCCTAGTTGGGCTGGATAGTCCGACTCACGGATACTACCCGCATCCATCAGGGATGAATTGATACTTATGCGATGTACGCACAACCCAAGAGGCCTGGTAAGTCGTTGTCGCACATACGGTTCATTGCTTAAACCGTGTCCTTATCACACTGCGACAGGATCAAGCAAGAATATAATCTATCATATAGATATATTCGCCTAAGGGGAAGAGATATACACTTAACTTAGTTATGCGATAAGGATCAAACTATTTTGAGTCATTATCTCTTCCTTAGGCCGCAAGAACAGGGAGCCCAGCCTGGACTCTCTCGTGTATAAAAGGAACCCCATGGTTCCACAAAGGTACGATACACACAATACCCTAAACACTATACACTCAAATCGATTACTTACTCTCACGCCGGAGTCTAATCGTGGGTCACAAACCTACGGTAAGCCTAACGGTGTCTGTTTAGTGCGCATGGTCCTCAAAGCAAGTTTCACTTGGTGTAAGAGCCGGAGTCCACAAGACCCTGAGTTAAGCCTAATTCGGGTCAAGCTTGGTCCATCCAACTTTTGTATCAACAATATGATAAATCTGGTACTTTTCGGTAAAGAAGTTCATAAGGTGTTTTACCATGGCGCTTGCGAATTAGTGACCGGTTTTGGGTGTAAACTGCTGTAGATACTGCTTCTACCCATAAAACCAATGGAGCCTTTGCATAAATTAACATCGTTCGAGCAGTTTCCATAAATGAGTGATTTCGCCTTTCAACGACACCGTTTTGTTGTGGAGTGCGAGCAACGGATGTTTCATCAGATATGTCAACTTCTTCATAATAATTACATATAGTTTTATTAACAAATCCAGTTCCATTATATGTACGAATGTGTGGGACAATAGTATTGAGACACACTTGAATCATCTTGAGAAAGCTGATGATGAATCGAGGTGCCTCATCCTTAGTTCGTATAAATTTCACCCATGTAAACCGAGAGTAATCATCTACAATGACGAGGATGTACTTTTTACCACTAAGACTTTCAACATGCATTGGCCTACAAAGATCCATATGCAACAAATAAAGTTTCTCTTGGTTGGTGTCTTCTGTCTTGGATTTGTAAGATTTCTTAGTGCTCTTCCCCATTGAACACGCGGAGCATAAATGATCCTTGTGAAATTTAAGTTTAAGAAGACCACGAACAAGTTCGTTTTTCACCAAATGATTGATAGCGTCAAAGTTAATATGAGATAACCGTCGATGCCATAACCATGACTTAGTCTTTGATGCTTGGGGGAAAAGACATACGGGAGAACCGACCATCATGTCTTGTAGAGACAACTTATACAAATTATTCCCTCGAGTACCTTTCAATAAATCAACCCCTTCCAAATTACGAATGAAGAAAGCATGCTCTCGAAAAGCGACTTCTAGGTTTAAATCACAAAATTGTCCTAAAGAAAATAAGTTGTGACCGAGACCTTCCACATAATTCACTCTTAATTATAACATTCCCAATATGATATTCACCATAACCCATTATTTTTGCAATATGATCATTTCCGAATCTAATTGTTCCAAGAAACTTGCTGATGAAATTTCTGAGCTGAGAGCGATCTCCGGTCATATGCTTGGAGCAACCAGAGTCCAAATACCAGAGAACAATTTGGATAACCTGCTTTCAAAAACAATAGTAGACAATGCATTGGAAACTATGGGTTTTGGAGTGTTAGCAGATACAAATATATTAATATCATAATTACTTACATTTGTATCATCCTTAGCTTTCTAGCGTTTTCTAATGTGAGTTTTACCAATAACATGTTTTATTGTTCTAACTTCCTGAGGTTTTGGATTATTATCGGGCACTATAGTGGGAGTAGACCTATTTAAAGGGCACTTGGTTCCTACAGTAGTGTTGGTGTTCCTAGGTAAAGGACACGCTTGTGTTTTGGTAGCCTTGGTAATCCTAGTTAAAGGGCACGCTTTCTTCTCTTTAGTGGGAGTGATCCTAGTTAAAGGGCACACATTTCCTACTATAGTTAAAGTTCTACCAGTGGGGCGCCACATCCAACCAACTTGGGTTAACACTTTCCCAGTCGGTTTTGATTCTAAACTATTTTTACGGCCATTCATCTCATTCACATGGTCAATAAGGCAAGAATCATGACAACTAGAAAACATACATTCATTTCAATTTCAACTTTTCAAATTAGAATTCATAGTAGGCTTAGAACGCTGCACAACCGCAAAGCCTTTAGGTTTAGTTACATGATTCTTTTTATTCAAAACATAAGTAACATTCCTAAGGTGGGCTTCTACATTCTTCTTCACACTTGACTACTAGATGAGGGCAAGATCCTATCTTTCTTTGTATTTCCTTTAAGCTTAGATCTTTGATCCTTAGTAGTGGTGCTTACTCTTGTAGAAATCAACATGGGAACATTAGAGGCTGGTTTTAAATTTCCCTTATCTTTTTGTGACCAATGGTTGAGATCGTTTAGTCCTAGGGTCCTTTTTAAATGGTGTGAAGGTGATGAGGTTCCTTTTGATTCCAATAGAGGACGATGCTGAGATGGTGGCTGCGTTATCCATAACATTCTTACCTTTTAGGGTAAGAAGTGTTTCCTTTAAGTTAGGCAAAGACAAATTTTTATCACTAATTTGTTCCTCAAGTCAGATATTTCCACGGACTTTTGATTCAATCGTTCAATCAATGATTGAGTATGTGCAGTGGTATTAGCACATGTGGGCTTTACTAAATCGAAGAGTTGTGTATTTTTTTGTTTTAAGTTATCAACTTTGGAGAAAATCTTGGAAACTTGATTATCTAGATAAAGTTTAAAATTCTTAGCGGCCTCAAGTACGTTCACAGGATGCATCTCCTTAGATTTTTCTATACTTATTTGCAATGATTCAGCAACCTTGTCACTTGTCCAAGGCTGTTTTGATTGTATATTCAATCGAAAAACCTTTTGAAAATTTGGATCATCTATATTAACAGGTTCATGTGATATTTCAAAAATCTATTGAATAAAATTTTTTTCATATTCGAGCGAAATACAATGTTTTTTGCATCTCATCAAAACATTTTGAAATCGAATTATAGGAATCTTTTAGCTTCAAAACTTCAGGTCAGATTTGTGACAATTAATATCTACCACATTATTCACAGATTCAACATTATACACAATAGAATCATTTTCATCACTACTATCCACACAAATGGATACAATATCATTCGACATCACTTGCTTCAGAAGTTGATCATTTTGGCGTGAAATTCGTTCCATTTGAACTAAACTGTTTTCATAAGCATCATCCATTTCATTGAAAACGCGTTGAACTTCATTTTTTTCCAAAACCAAATCTTGATCAAGATTGCTAACAAACTTTTTAATATTTTTCACAAACGGAATGATTTCATGTCGAAACGCGGCTCTAGTGTGTTCAAAATTCCATTCACCTTCCATTATAGCCGTAACCGTACGTTCCTTAATGACCTTGTCGAAATCGGCAAAGTGTTGGTACAACGCATTTAAGTTAGTAGACACCTTACATACCGGTGGAATTAACTTAGTTAAGTCCTTTTTTTACAATTGTAGGAGACGTACTAGGAAGGTTTGCGTTCAAAGAACTTTGAGACACACTTACTAGTACGCAATCAATTTCTTTTGTGTTTTAAACCGATTTTTAAAATCAAGTTGTTCTTTATTATACTTTATATAATCAAATTTATTATGATTTTTCAAAAGCATTTTAATCGAGTTTCTTCCGCAAGTGCCATCGCTTCATCATCCTGAACAAAAGGGAGCCTCTATCAATTTACCGAGTTGGGTCGCATCATAAAGACGAGGAATATATTCCTGAGCTTGTTTTGCGTATCCCGGATTAGGTGGTAATTCTTCTAGACGCTTAAGTTGTAGTTCTTGAAATGAAATAGTTAAAAGATGAACCATTTTTGTTGAAGCATGGTATTGTAAAAGCTGCTAATCTCTCAATTTAATAAGTTTGATAGCATTAATTTCTATTTCAAGCTTTCTAGACTCGAGAGTTTCAAAATCCGTTTTAAATTTTTTAAAATTATTGACAACCAACCCTTTTTCCTTTAATTCATTAGAAAGATTAGCTCTTAATGTTTCTATTACCTTTAAGTGTTCCATACTTTCAAAACAAAATTGGCCAATTTTAGAATAAGTTATTTTCTCTGCTTGAGGGATCATTTCAAAAGTTTTAACCTTTTCCTTATACAACACAAGCTCATAGGCTTGGTTGGCATTCATATCTAAGGTTTGTCGAACAGCCACATTCATGTTATCAGTTATATGTTTAGGCACTATTACCAAATCTTGTTTAGCATAAGACTCCATACCCGTCGTAGCATTTGGTTGAGGTTCACTCAAATGAGTAGGATTAGATGTACCATCATTTGAGTTAGTATTTACCAAAAGCTGTTCGAGGTTGTTATTGTTATGCTCAACTTGATGTGGATTATCATGAACACTATTATTTGTGATGGGTACCTCACTGACGACATTAGAACCCTAGTGAGAGAGATTAGCAATTAGAGCAACTTGGGCTGAGTGAAAATCATCACAATCTATGACAACCTAAAAAATTCATAAGTATGTTATAGAATATGTTTAATGGAAATAGAAAATCCATTAGAAATTTTTTCTTTTTATACATTACTTGGTAATATGAACTACTTTTCCCAACATGGACTACCATATCAACATATTCCTATATGTTGTAAACATAACAAGTACAAGTAATTTAACAAGTATATTTAAATAAGAACATTCCAAGAAATATAATGATACCCTAAAATTCCCTTAGAAACCCTAGAATCCCTATAAATAAAAATGAACTCAAGGATGATAAAAGTATCAATAAGAACAAGTAAACAATGAATAAGAACAAGGATTATACAATCATATGGAAAGTATAAAGTTAAATAAAGAATAAGTAAGAATAAGCTATACAAAGCTAAAGTACAAATAAATGTACATAATAGTCTAGATCATCACCTAAAAACCTTTATAAACAATATTTTAAGCAATATAATTATACAAGAACTATGAATCTATAATCAATAAAATATACTAATTCTAATCTACTATACAAAAAGAAGTTAAGCAATCACAAAGTACTAATATTCATTAATCACAAGCTAATTACAAGAAAATGACCTAAAACTAAGATTATCACATAAAATCTATTCTATAATGAATTAGACCTTAGTCTTTTGCAACTAATTATAAAACTCAACTAATTATCATAATATAATTATACATTTACCTTAAACTAAGTTACAAATTATTAAAGCATAATGTACAAGTTTTTAAAGCATAGAATCTTAAGCTCCTATAAATAACCCTAGAATATGACCAACCTATATAAACCCTTAAACCAAGAATGTAGAACCCATAGAAGTCATAAAAATACTATATGAGACTTAGAACAAGCTTACTATAAGATACAAACCCTAATTACACAAAATAGAAAGTCATTAGGCTTATTGATATAGAAACCCTTAAAGTAAGAAATCTACATGGAATCATAACCTAGTCTTTTAGGACAAGTCTACCAACACTCATAAGACTTCATTAAGGTTATATGATTATGATAAGACAATCTACAAGTGCCCTAATGCACAAGGTACAAAATTTCAATGCATGACTTATAAATTAGGTTAAAATAGGTATTTTTACTGTTTAGACATGTTTACCTAAACTAAACCCTTAAACCAAGTGTAAGAACTCTTTGGACACCTAAGACACAATGTATAGGACCTGAACTAAGTATACATAAATGGCTAAGAGAAGGATAATCACATTTACTAAGATAAAACCCTAGATCATTAGAAAACCCTTATCTACAAAAGTATACTTCCTATTTTCACATCAAACCTTTGTCAAACTTCAAACCAATGACCCAAATCTCTTAAATAGAATCTATAAACCCTGATTAAGCCTTAATCATTCACTAATCACTTTACAAAGTCCTTAATCACCAAAAACACAAACCATAAGTTACAAGCCCTAATTTTTAAACCTAGTTTTGTATTTTGCCTCCAAAAACCATTTTCAAACCATTTTCAAACCATTTCAATCCATTCCAAATTCAAAAAACCCAGATATTATAAGTCCTAATATATTTTAGAAGTTTCTACAAGTAGGTGCATCACCTCCTTGCTTGCTACACATCAAAATTCCTATCCTAATATTGTCGTGACCTTATATTAGCCACAAGTGAAGATAATATCAAAGCTAGGACATATAAACTTGTTTAGATCTTCACTTGCATACCCTAGTCACTCTCCTATATATGTTACAACTAAAAGACCAAAACTTGGAGCCTAAGTAGTTCCATGACTATAAATAGAGCCGTATAGTAACCTTGAAGACTTGCACCTTGTTTTCTTATTATCTCATACCCATTCTCCATATTCACCTCTATTTACGTCCTAGGACATCCCACAAGACCAGAAATTAGGTCTAGAAGGAATCCATTGAAGCTTTTGAAGCTATGATAGCAAGTAGTGTTCATAAGAAGTCATAAGGAGCCATTTTGGAGCTACCTAGGTAATTTCTATGTTAGCTATGCTTTGATCTTGTTATAATGAATTCTTAGACTTTTTATAATGCCAAAATTATGTTATAAAGATAATCTAAAAGAAACTAAGTCATTTCATCAATTTAAATAAAAGTTATAAGTTAAAGATGTCTTAAAACCCTAATTTTGTAACTTACATAAATAAATAAGCAAAAACCCATTTCAAAAGCTATAATTCTGAAGAAATGTTATTATTATGATTATAAATATGTTTTGAAACTTTGTTTTTAAGTTCTAGATCATTTGGTCCGTTTTTAAGGTTGTTATTTGATTTTCACAAGTATAGGGAGTAAAACTGTCATTTTTAAACTATTTAACATTTTGGGACAAAAGTGTCATTTTGTAAAAGTTAAAGCTATAATAATAAATTTTGGAAAGTTTAAGACCCTAAGATTAAATATTGAGGGTTGAAATTGTAAATAATAAAACTATACACTTAAGGGGTTAAAAATGTAAATATGCTAAACTTATGAAATTAAGTGTTAAAAAGGTAATTATTCTTACATTATAAATTTAATGTATCATTTTGGTAACTAATAAAATTATATGAATGAAAACTATATGATAAAACATATTTTCTAAATTATTATAAAGTATAAGGACTATTTTTGCCAATTATGAAACTCAAGGATAAAAGATATAAATATATACTAACTTTTGAATAAGTTTATAAATAATATATTACTATGTATCATGTTAGTAGAGAACTTTTTACAAAGATGTTCTATCTCGATATTACGTTCTGACTGAGTGGTTGGGTTTACGATTTAAAGTGCCTTCGCTCCTCAAACGTTTATAGAATGGCTTCTAAGTATAATGGCCCGAACAATGATGCAATATTATCAAAATTATAAAGAATACATAAATAAATATCAAGAATGTTGAACTCCAAAAATCAAAGACTTAATACTATACCAAATATGTTAAAACAGGTGGTTGTAAGATCAAGTTCTTTCTTTGTTAGCTCAAGTTATTATGTGTGATATAAGCCTGAAAAGATTTACTGGACCTAAGGTGAGTTCATAGCCTCACTAGTGCTGATTTTTAAATGATTTGAAAACCTGTGAGGGGGAATATATGCTAACAATAGAATACAAGTGTTTTTGGTATGATTCTAAGAAATAATTATTGACACAATGTCTACTGGTGCCATGAAAGTCCCTCTTTAATTGTGAACCGTTAATCGTTTTCCTGGAAATGAGCGCTAATATTCTAAATAGTACTATTTGCGGATTGACATCCCCTGTCTGGGCAAGTCCCACTTGCTAGCACTTTAGTGGTCAAACATGCATACTTTATTTTGCTAATAAGGATAGTTTGGTAGACTTCCTCATAAGGGCAATTATGGGTTTTGATATGTCTAGTCACGGTATCATAAGCTTAGCGCATAGATTTAATTGATTTTACGGGCGAATAATAACGTAGCTCAAGAAAAATGATCTTGTATTCAGAATGATTTTTAAACCTATGAAATCACTCAACCTTTGTGTTGACTTTAAGCATATATTTCAGGTTTTGATAATTGATACTATGGAGCAGCAGAATGATGACGTGGAGAGGTATAGACTTGGGAATTTTTTTCATTCAAACCTATTTTCTAGATCACGGGAACCTGTGATTGTACAAAGTATGTACAAGTTGTTTTATTAAAAATCTATGATTTTGAATGATAAATTATAAAAGTTTAATAAAAATTATTTAAACACTCTTTTGAGTTGTTTTCCTATTACTGTACTTTCATATCATGAAGTAATACCCCACAAATATTATTCCGCTGTGCAAATGTAAAAATTAGGGTGTTAAAGAGTGGCATCAGAGCTATAGTTATAGAGAACAAGAAATTAAAATCTTAACTATAACTGATTTTCTTATATAAATTCCAAGTGAAAATCTCCGCATCAAAACCATGCTGCTACAAAAAAAATTTAAGTAATAATTTAAAGTTATGATATTCTATAAATGGTAATATTATGTGATAATATGTGTATGTAATATACTAAATGCTAATATAAATAATTTATTTTATCGACGTCTTCAAAAATATGCCTTCCTATTTTCATCCCATCGTCATATCATATTTGGATCCAGGAAATATTTACCTTATAGATTTACCTAAACCTTTAGTACTATCCCTTTCTAACAATAATTACTGTGACAATCTAACATTTTCAGGTAGTAAATTATTTTCTCGTATATTATTTTGAAACTTATTTTTGTGTTGGTTGATGAACTCACAATTTACGGATTTAAAATTGGGCTTACGTGCATAATTTAACGTCCTTTACGACTAAACCGGAAACCTTAGGATTACATATTTACGTTTTTGAACTTCATTTTTGATGAGACAATTTTTATTAGATTCGTTTTGTGCCGTTGTTTCATAATTTATAAAAATGTTTTTAGTAAAACGACCAGAGGGCACGCGAATCGAGGAAACTAGAATCGAGGAGTACCCGTAAATAACTGGGGATGAGACAAAACAAGTTTTCCCCCACCCCCAATATGGGACGGCTAAACAAAGCCAACAACACCCTTAGGTGTCAAGCTTACAAAGTAAGCTAAGACACATGTCTTGCTTACTTTGCAAACTAGGTACAACTTAACAAAACCATTTACCCAAACCATTCATTCACTTTCATCTCCTGCAAAACCACTAAATCCTCTCTCTTTCTCTCTACCCTTTCCGTCAAAACTCAAGAACAAACACCCCCATTTGATCAAATTTAACCATAATATCTTATGTTATTCACACATATGATGGAAAACTCTTGAAGCTTTATTGATTGGTGGTGATTTTAACATCCAAGGAGGAGATTTGATTGTGTCCTAGGACTGATTTTCTACAAGAAGTTCTTGGAGATTGGTGATCTTGAAGATAGTTTTGGTGTATCCCAAGTGTTGTCATCCAAAGTCAAGTTATAATCTTGGTTGGTAAACAAGATCATCCTACCCATTTTTATTGTTATTTTTTTAGATATAAAATGTATTTTCTTTCCTAATGTATATTTATATGATGATATATGATGATAAAAATATTGTGTGGGGATCATGTGTTGATAAACTTGGATAAAAAGATTGAAAACTACATGTAAAAGTGGTAAAATCTTGCTTAAATTAGTAGGCTGTATAAAAACAGTAAAGAACATTATGTTAAACTATTAAAAGGCTTGAATGAATTAATATACAGTAAGTTATAAGACTTATACACATGTGAGAGTTGGCCATACAATGGAATCTTTATAATGAGTGAGATATGATCAAAACAATATTGAAGCACAAATCTGAGTAGTCTGTTTTGGACGGACTGTTAGGGAAATTTAGAGTTAGATTTAGTAGTAGCTAAATCTAAGTTAATTGTAGCACATAATATGTAGTTTATGTCACCCAAAAATGAGCTTCTATCTCCTTGTAAACTCAAGATATGGTAAAAATGGTGAAAGTGAAAATAATAATCAGATTTGTGAAATAAAAGTATATAGTATAATATTAGCACTCAAGTAAATATAATATAAAATATAAAATTAAAACCCACTAACTTATATATTACACATAAATAAGTATGTACATTAATAAATAAATGATACAATTTATAAAAATGGCAATTTGATAAGTTTTATAAGTTATAAAACTATAAACACAAGTTTTACGTCTTTTCGGCTAAAACCGTAAAATTAACGTTTTCGTCAATTAAAACTTAGACGTTCGGACCCGTCTAATGTAAACTTTTTATAACTCATATACTGATATATAAGTTCATATTACAAGTAAAAACCGATAAAACCCGAGCTTTATAACATATGGACATTGACGGGCCAAATTAGCCTTATTAGACTATTAACCCAACTAATTTGGCTAAACACTAATGAACTTACTTATTGGGTTTAACCCTCTTGGGCCCAACATGTAAGCATAGGACTGATGTTAAAGTGTTAATGGACTAATATAAGGTAATGGGCTTATAATGGGCTTATTGGGCCTTAACATGTAAACAAGTTAAACATGTAAAACTAATCTAAAAATTTACCAACACATGACACTATAATAAGTAAATAAAGATGTACAATCCCACTTGATCATCATCATATTATAAAATCATAATATGTATACATAGTTATTATTTTTATAAAGTCATTGGACAAAAGTCTAAGACCGAGTATTATTTATATAGGTTCCGTGATCGAAGCACGCCCGTAGCCGATAATCTGTCTTTCATAATCAACGTGAGTTCATAGCCTCGAACTCTTTTAAATGTTTTATAAAATGTTTTGTAAACCCGCGAGGGAGATAACATGCTAGTTTTTGATAAAAATAGAACACAAGTAGTCCCGATGGTATGCTTAATGATATGGACCCGAATGATGCTATGACCCAATAAATGAGACGAAATGGATTATTAGTAGTTAGGTTATGTCACTTAAAGTCCCATTTACATGAATTGTGAACTACCGGGATTTGGTAGACGCTTATGCATATGATAGTACTACTTGGGGAAGATCACCCCAATTCGCGCCTTCACGGTTGATCCCCGTCGTACCACATTGATTGGTAAGCGAATTTATTTATGAGAAGATTTCCATAGCGTGATTTTTGAGACGACACTCTAACTTAGATGGGAAAATTGTTTGTAGCGTTCGCGGCCCGTTGTTTGTGATAGTAAGGTAACAATGTCATGCGGCTAATAATAATCCAACACAATCCAGTAATGATACAAATAACGATAATAATGTTACCTATAATGGTAATATTGAGGCTACGGTCTCATGGACGGTTTAAGATGTATGCTTTGCTTTATATATTGTCTGACTAGCAATACGAGGACTTACTTCTGATATTATACTTGTGATCTGATTTCAACGATTGTTTTATATAACTGTTTTATTAAACTCTATGAAATCACTCGGCATTCGCTGATATGATTTTTGCATGTTTTTATCTTAGGTTCTTGAAGGTAATTCGGATGGAGATCGACTCTGATGTCCCACATAATAAAAACTGTTCATTCGATCTATGTTTTGTAAACTTAATGACCTGTGTAAACTAGGACCTGTTGTACACTTAAAACTTTTATTTCTATTGAATGTATGTTAAACCTTGTACAACCATTTTTATGCGTTGTCTATGATTGGAGTTATTGTGTTATCCCGTAACACTCTAATGACTCTTCTGTTGTACCAATACGAAATTTGAGAGTGTTACAGTTTGGTACCAGAGCTCTAGTTATAGAGACCGAAATATTTTAAAAACCAAGGTTTTGAATAAAAATTTTCAAAATCTTTTAACTATAAACATTTTGAGAAAATATTTGAAAAATCTTTTGACTATAACGGTGCCAAAGATCTCCGACGTTACCAACAAGCCTTATGGAGAAGATATATATTTTGATATATATAATTTAATTTATATATATGTATATATCGTGGTTTAACCTGTTTGATAATTATTTTTATGCTAATACGAGATATATATAAATGCAGATTGTCATGGCTGACCCTAATATTCCAGTAGAGAACCATGCTATTCCCGAACCTAATGTAGATGATAACCCTTATTTAGACTTAGTAGATTATGATGTAAATGAGGATATGGATAATGATGAAGAGGAACCATTTGAGGATCTCGAGCCCGAGATAGGACTAGGAGATCATATTGCTCCTCAAGTTGATGTTGTAGAGAATGAGAATGATAATGTTGGTATTGAGAATGATGATGAGATTGGGATAGATAATGTAGATAATGAGGATGACGACGAGGATGTCGAGGAGGAGATAGGTATAGATGATGAGGTTGATGATGATGAGGCTGAGCTTATTTTCCCTTGTGATGTAGCGGAGGGTGAGCCCTTACCCCCTCAAGTTTATTGGTCTGATTCTGAGTTTGAGCTACTTAGAGATGAATTGTCTGAATCGTCTGAATCTGATTCTGAATTAGAGGATGATGAGGATGATGATGCACCTGATGGTACAGATGGGATTGCTACTCGTAGACATGTGATAGGAGAGTCGTCTAGGGTTCGAGAGGCTACTCATATTGATGGTCTTGCACCTTGGGCCTTGAGACGTGATTTAGATGCTTCCCGTGTTTAGGGTAGTATGACAGAGGTTGGATTAAGTGTTGTTCAGACTCATGTTGCTTATTTGGAGTCGAAGACTAAGGTTGGTGAGAAAGAGCGGGAATTGCTTAACTTGGATTTTAATAATGTAGAGCGTGGTTTGAATGAGGCGTTTAGGAGGTTATCTGTGTTAGAAAGTGGTGAGTATGCTGAAATGAAGAAAAAGGTGAATACTATAGAGATTCAGTTGAGTGTAGCTTGTGCGATGCGTGAGAATGCTGGAACAGTAGGTTTTATACTGAGATGGTTGAGAAAGGAGTGATTCGTAAGCGCCCTGCTGAAGATGTGTCTTGTGATCATCCGACGAAGATACCGAAGACGATGGATGATGGACCATCTGGCGGTTCTCAGTAGACCAGTCTATCTTTAGTAGTTACCTTTGTATCTTTTGTATCTTTTGTAACTTTGACTGAACCGACTTATTAGTTAGTAGATCTGGCACGAATTTTAGGCATGTATAGTGCTATAAACTTTGATATGGGATGTAAATTAAGACAATGCGTTTGTTTCTAATCCAATGAAATATGTATCTTGTCTTGAATTCCATATTGTGCCTTATTTTTATCTTGATTATGAATTCAATCCATCTTATATGAATCCCTTGTTGGGTGAATGCTTAATACTTTAAAATTGTGAAATTATAGAACTAGGCCGCCCAAGAAAGCTGTGACTGAGGATGATGTACGTAGAAATATTGCGGAGCAAGTTACCGCATCTATGAATGAATTTATGGCAAATGCTAGAAATAGAGCTGGCGGTAGTGGAGCTGGCGGTAGTGGAGCTGGCGGTAGTGAAGCCGGCGGTAGTGGAATTGGTGGTACTAATGTGAATGTGAATGCTAATGCTGGAGAAATATAGGAGGACTTGGACCTAATGCGCCTGAAGTTGGTGGTTGTACTTATGTGACGTTCATGAAGTGTGAACCTCTCCCTTTTAATGGAACTAAAGGTGATGTAGGATTAAGCCAGTGGATTGAGAAGATTGAGTTGGTGTTTCAGATTAGTAAGTGTAAGGAGGAAGATAAGGTGACTTTTTCTATGGCTACTCTTAAAGGTCGTGCGTTGACTTGGTGGAACGGGAGAATTGCTTTCATGGGTATTGATGTTGCTAATGCTACTCCTTGGGCTGAAATTAAGAAGTGGATGACTTTGGAGTTCTGTCCCGTAGTGTGATCATTAGGATAGAACAAGAGTTGATTCATCTGAGAATGAAAGGTGTGGACATTGATAGCTACACAAACCGATTCCATGAGTTGGCATTGCTGTATCCTCGATTGGTGGAACCCGAATTGAACAATATATTAAAGGGTTGACCAAGAACATCCGGGGGGACGTGACGTCATCAAAACCACTGACCATTGATGATGTTGTTCGAATGGCTTACCAACTCATTGGGCAAATAATTCAGGATAGGGAAGATGAAGCACGTACTGGTGAGAAAAGAAAGGGTGATGGCGATCGTGTAGATAGAGGTGATAATAGGAAGAATTTCAATCACTGTCAGAACCAGAGAAAGGGGAATGCAAATGCTCTTACCAAAAACACACCGCGCAATGATGAAAAGTGTCCTAAGTGTGGTAAGAAGAGGCATGCTGGCGACTACTGGAAGTGCCGAAATTGCGGAAATCTTGGACACAAAGTTGAAAGGTGTAAGAAGGGAATCATTTGCTTCAACTATAATGAAGAAGGTCATAAGAAATCGGATTGACCTAAGTTGAAAGCGATTGTGCTTGGAAAAAACCCCAGGGTGGTGCTTATCAAATTGGAACGGCTGAGGTTAAGAAAGAGGATCTGAATGTCGTTACTGGCACGTTTTTACTTAACAATCATTATGCTGTTGCTTTATTTGATTCGGGCGCTGATAGGAGCATTGTATCCCCTAAATTTAGTGCCCTTATTGATATTGAAACTTTTGAGATAAATGCCAGTTATGAAGTGGAATTGGCTGATTGTAAATTAGTGAAAACTAATAAGCTATTAGAAGGATGCTCTCTAAATTTCTTAAACTATTCCTTTCCGATTGATTTGATGTTGATAGAACTAGGTAGTTTTGATTTATTATTGGTATGGATTGTTTATCGTTGAATAATGCTACTATTTTGTGTGGAGAAAAGAAGTTTAAAATTCCTCTTAGGAATAGGACGCTAGTAATTGATGGTAATCGAGGTGAATCCCGTTTGAAAATCGTTTCATGTATTTAAGTCCAAAAGTACATCAGGAACGGTTGCGAGTTATTCTTAGCTAAAGTGACAGGGAATGAGTCTAAGGAGAAACGATTAGAAGATGTACCTATTATTTGTGATTTTCCAGAGGTATTTCCGAAGGATTTACCCGGACTTCCGCCGATAAGGCAAGTTGAGTTTCGAATCGATTTAATTCCTGGTGCTGCACCGGTGGCATGTGCGCCTTACCGATTAGCACCTTCTGAATTAAAGGAATTATCTGAACAACTTAAAGAGTTGTCTGATAAAGGTTTTATTCGACCGAGCTCGTCGCTTTGGGGAGCTCCAGTCTTGTTCGTTAAGAAGAAGGATGGATCTTTCCATATGTGCATTGATTAAAGGGAACTGAATAAGTTGACGATTAAAAATCGATATCCTTTCGCAAGGATTTATGATTTATTTGATCAACTACAAGGATCTAGTGTGTATTCTAAGATAGATTTGCGGTCTGGATATCACCAACTTCGCGTCCGTGAAGAAGATATTCCTATAACTGCATTTAGAACTCGTTATGGATACTATGAATTTCAAGTAATGCCATTTGGGTTAACAAACGTACCTGCGGTCTTAATAGATCTAATGAATCGAGTGTGCAAGCCCTACTTGGACAAATATGTGATTAAGACGACATTCTAATCTATTCTAAGAATAAAGATGAAAATGGAGAACATTTAAGAATTATCTTGAGTTTGTTAAAGGATGAAAGGTTGTATGCTAAGTTTTCGAAATGTGGTTTTTGGTTAGATTCTGTGCAATTTCTTGGTTATGTGATTAACAAAGATGGATTTCATGTTGATCCTGCAAAGGTTGAAGCCATTAAGAATTGGTCTGCACCGACAACGCCAACGGAGGTGCGACAATTTTTGGGATTGGCTGGCTATTATAGGCGATTCATTAAAGAATTTTCTTTAATAGCTAAACCCTTGACTAAGATTACCCAGAAGAATAAACCTTTGGTTTGGGGAAGTGAAGAAGATGGAGCATTTCAAATATTGAAGCAAAAATTATGTAGTGCGCCAATTCTATCATTATCCGACAGAAGTGAAGATTTTGTAGTATATTGTGATTCATCTCTTAGAGGCTATGGAGTTGTTTTGATGCAGCGAGAAAAAGTAATAGCTTATGCTTCTAGGCAATTAAGGAAGAATGAGGAGAATTATACTACTCATGATCTTGAGTTAGGAGCTGTAGTCTTTGCTCTTAGGTTGTGGAGACATTATCTGTATGGCACCAAGTGTACGGTATTCACTGATCACAAAAGCCTACAGTATATTCTCGATCAAAAGGAATTGAATATGAGGCAACGAAGATGGATAGAACTATTAAGTGATTATGATTGTGATATAAAATATCACCCAGGAAAAGCAAATGTTGTTGGCGATGCATTAAGTAGAAAAGATAGAGAGCTTATCAGGGTACGTTCTCTAGTCTTGACCGTGCATAATAATTTTCCTGAGCAAATTAAAAATGCGCAAATAGAAGCCTGTAAGAAAGAAAATTTTGTTAATGAAGGGTTTCGAGGAGAAGGATATCCTTAAGAGGTTAGAGCTGATGGATTCAAATGCTTAAGAGGTCGTATGTGGATACCTAAGTTTGGAGGCTTAAGAGATTTAATTATGTTGGAATCCCATAAATCTAAGTATTCCATTCATCCTGGATCTGATAAAATGTATCATGATTTGAAGAAGTTTTACTGGTGGCCGAATATGAAAGCTGATATTGCTATGTATGTTCTTCAATGCTTGACTTGTGCTAGAGTCACAGCTGAACAACAAAAGCCATCAGGACTACTTCAACAACCAAAGATTCCTGAATGGAAGTGGGAGCAAATTACGCTGGACTTTATTACCAAGCTTCCTAGAACATCATCTGGAAATTACTCGATTTAGGTCATTGTCGACAGACTGACCAAATCATCACATTTCATTCCGTTTAAAGAGCATTTCTTACTGGAGAAACTGACTCGAATTTATCTTGAGAATGTTGTATGCAAGCATGGAGTGCCTGTATCGAATTTCAGATCGATATCCTAGATTCGCATCGAATTTTTGGAAATCTCTCCAAAGATCTTTGGGAACGAATCTCGACATGAGCACTGCTTATCACCCCCAGACTGATGGGCAGAGTGAAAGAATGATACAAACACTGGAAGATATGTTGAGAGCTTGTGTGATAGATTTTGGTAAGAATTGGGATAAACATTTGCCTTTAGCAGATTTTTCATATAACAATAGTTATCATGCTAGTATTAAGGCTGCACCGTTTGAAGATTTATATGGTAGGAAGTGTAGATCTCATGTATTTTGGAGTGAAGTTGGGGATACCCAGCTCACAGGATCGGAATTGATCCGGGAGACTATGTACATGATAGTTCAGATTAAGAATAGGGTGTTGACTGCCCGAAGAAGACAGAAAAGTTACGCGGATGTACGGCGGAAACCGATGGAGTTTGAAGTGGGTGACCGAGTAATGTTGAAAGTATCGCCATGGAAAGGCGTCATAAGATTTGGAAAGCGAGGGAAATTGAATCCCCGCTATATTGGACCCTTTATGATTTTATCAAGAGTAGGTCCAGTGGCTTACAAACTAGAGTTACCCCAAGAACTTCATGGTGTTCACAACACATTCCATGTATCTAATATGAATAAATGTTTAGCAGTGAGTGATGAGAAAATTTTGTTGGACAAGGTCCGAATTGATGAGAAGTTACACTTTATCGAAGAACCCGTAGAGGTTATGGATCGCGAGGTAAAGCAACTGAAACAAAGTCGGATACCTATCATCAAGATCCAATGGAATTCAAAGCATGGACCGGAATTTACTTGTGAACGAGAGGATGAAATGTGGAAGAAATACCCACACCTCTTTGATTTCAATAAGAAACAAACATCAAAATGAAATGGATCACGAGGACGTTGATCCCTTTTAGGAGGAAAAGCTGTGACAATCTAACATTTTCAGGTAGTAAATTATTTTCTCTTATATTATTTTGAAACTTATTTTTGTGTTGGTTGATGAACTCACAATTTACGGATTTAAATTTGGGCTTACGTGCATAATTTAACGTCCTTTACGACTAAACTGGAAACCTTAGGATTACGTATTTACGTTTTTGAACTCCGTTTTTGATGAGACAATTTTTATTAGATTCGTTTTGTGCCGTTGATTCATAATTTATAAAAACTATTGGGAATCTAAACTTATTAGATTCCGTGATCATTGATTTAAACATAATTAGGCTGATAGATAGTCCCTTGCCTGTGCCTAAGAGGCAGGCAAGTTTCACAAGACTCACAGAGATCCAAGTCTCTGTGAGCAACCTCAAAGGAGTCCATGTCGGAGACATTGTCAGGGAAGTCGAAGATTACCTGAAGACATACTCCTTGGCTGTGATGGATAACAGCCAAGATGTATCAGGGACTCTGAGGGGTTGAGAGTTAACAGGGGTGGCAATACCCTGATAACTCTCAGCACACTTTGGACATGCCATTTGTGTGTTCGAGACTATGAAGAATAAGGAAACTGTTTTTGACAACTGTTCCTTAAAGCATAATAGAAGACTACCAAGAATAGAAGGACATCATGTGACTGATGTGGGAACTTGTAAAAGCTTGTGTAGTCGACATCAAGTACTGTTTAAGTCAAACTCGTAACACTATAAATAGGATGTGTATCCATGCATTAATGTTTAACACTTTGAGATATTAAGAACATAGTGCGTATAACTTAGTGAATCAAACAGCTACGACTGTATTCATAAGTTAGGATTTGTTGTTGTTCAAAGTGTGCACAACACATTGTCATCAAACGGTGTTATCCATAACACTTGTAATTCTTTATTATACAATAATATTACGTTTGAAAAGTAATACCTTGTGTTAATTAAGTTAAGATTAGGGTTTCTTGCATTGATTAGGGATTTACAATTGGTATCAGAGCGGTGTTTGATATTAAAACCTTCAAGAAACATCGTTCTCAGTTTTATAATCAAGATCCACCATGCCGGAAACTTCTAGCCCAAAATCACCTTCCACAAACCCATCTTCACCAAGACGTAACCCTCCAGCCAATGACGATGATCTACCCCAACTTCTTGACTCAAGAGGTGGATCACACGTAACCAGTGTACCAGTCTTTGATGAAGAAGACTTTGCCAGTTGGAAGAGTCAATTTCTTGTTTACCTTGATGGACTTGAACCTTTTCTCTTAGAAATTTTAGAAAATGGTCCGTATATTCCCATGGCGCTTACATCCACTGAAGAAAAACCTCTTCCCAAACCTATCAAACAATGGACTTCAGCTGATAGGAAATTAGCAAACCAAGATAAACGTCTCAAAAGCATCATAATTTCCTATCTTCCCAAGCATATCATGAAGTCTGTCATTCAGTGTCCCACAGCTAAACAAATGTGGACAGACCTCATTCTTGGCCATGAAGGACCCTCTGAAACAAGAGAGACAAAGATTCAGGCACTCAGACTTCAGTTTAATGCCTTTAAGTCACTTGAAGGTGAAAAGGTTCAGCAAACCTATACTAGGCTGAAGATTCTTCTAAATGACCTGGCTATGAATGATGTCACTATTGGTCAAGCTGAGATCAATGCTACTTTTGTCAACAGCCTTCCAAGAAAGTGGCTGAGCATGAATCAGACTCAGAGAGCTAACAACTCAATCAAAAATGATACCCTTGCTCAGCTCTATGGTAAGTACAATTATGAAGAAGGGCTGATCGATACTATCTACAAATCAGAGACTGAAAGATTTGTAGTCCAAGGAGCATCTTCCAAAGCTTTGATCTCTGCAACACATCCTCATGACAGCGATTCTGATATTGAAGAAGATACCCGTAGCAGCCAAGAGTTCTTGTCAGACCTCAATGCAGAATTCCATGAAAGAGCATTGCTATCCAACCAAAGAAGATACTACAAAAGATCTGGAAGAGTAGGATCAGCTAGCAAACCAACTGACAGGTCAAAAGAAACATGTTTTGCCTGTGGAAAGCTTGGACATTATCAAAAAGATTGTCCTTCCACCAAGACATCCTCACCCTCTTATCCATCATCTTCATCCAAACCCTACAAGTTCAAACAACATAACAACTCATCTCAATCCAATTCTTCAGACACTGAGAAGAAAGATTACAAAAATAAGTACAAGGCACTTAAAGCTGAGTTAGAACAAATGAACTTGAAGATTAAAGCTATGTCCAAAAAGAAAGGTGGTGAGAAAAAGACAGAGAAAGGGTTGGTTGCTGAAACTTATGATTGGAATGATGAAGCACTGACTTCAGATGAAGAAGACACCACAAGAGTCAGGGCTTTTATGGCGATAGCTGAGGATGAACCAGCTGTTGGAAAAGGTGATGCTAGATCAGGACAATGGGTTGACATCACAATGAAAAAGGTACACAGGCTTTTATCTATGTTTGATAGTGATGAACGTAAGCATGTCCTTGATTACACCATTGTTGATTTGCACTTTGTTGAGGAACAAAGAAAGAACCTACTTGATAAGTTTCACTCTATTAAATCTGAAATGATAAATGCTAAGGCTGAATGTGAAACTCTCAGGCGGGTTAATTTAGAGAAAATATCCCTGCAAAATGAAGTAGCTAGATTAACCTTGAAAAACATAGCTTTAAATGATCAAGTCTCTGAATTGAACAAGATTATTGAAAAATGGTTGTGTGCTAGGTTTACTATTGATGAATCGCTTAGGGATGAAGTGCCTGCTGACTTAAACAGGGATATAACTGCTAAGAATAAAAAGCTGAGGATTCTCACCAAACCCAAAGACATTGTCTTTAAATCTACAAAGACTATTCATATGTCAGATACCTCTTTGACTAATGACCCTGTCTCTGAAGATGTGGCTGAGCTACCACCTTTGCCCAAACTCTCTGGAGTTGAACCTAGCAGCTCTTCTAGATCTGCTAAGGATGAACTTAGGACAGATATTGAGAATCCTCCAGCCAAAGTTTTTCGTGTGCCTGCTAAACAAACTGGTAAACAAGTAGCTTTTAAGCCTGTCACTTCTAAAACTGTGAATAAGGTTGACCCCACCACTGAAGATCGCCTGTTGTCTCTTATGAAAGAAGTAGAACTCTTGAAACAACACATTAAGCCTTCCGCTGAATGCTCTACTTCTCATGAACCTAAGTCAGTCCTAGGTGAACCCAAAGGGGAAAGGTTAATCAAACCTTATTGCAATGTATGTAAAAATTCTCACCATTCGACCTTAGATCATGACAGACACATGGCAGCTAAAAGAGCTCAGACACCCTCTAGGGACAGACCACAGAGTTCCAAAAGGCAACAGGGAAATTACAAATCTTATCCTCCCTGTAAATTCTGTGGGTTCACAGACCATCACTCAGACGAGTGTGGTGACTTCCCTGGGTGTGATATCTGTGGGAGTTACAACCATGAAACAATGAACTGTCCATCCCAACGCCAAAAGTTTTTCAGGAACACAAGAGTTGCTAACAAGCAATTCAGGGAACCCACTGGAAAGTGGGTTCACCATAGGAACTAATCTGTTTCTATGTATCTGTGCAGAAATATCTCAAGGAATCGGTATGGTATCTAGATAGTGGCTGTTCTAGACACATGACAGGGATTCAACAATACCTGCACAGATACTCAAAGGAGCCAGGTCCCAAAGTGGTGTTTGGAGATAACTCTTTAGGTGACACAGAAGGATATGGCTCAGTGAACTGCAATGGGATCACTTTTACCAGGGTTGCATATGTGAATGGTCTTAAACACAATCTTATTAGCATCAGCCAATTATCTGATGCTGACTATAAGGTTTTGTTTACTAAGACTCAGGGAACCATATTCAACAAAAACAATGATGTTGTGCTGATTGCACCTAGAAGGAGATATGTTTATGTCATCAACATGGCTGTGTGCTCTGAAGACAGTTCAAATTGTTTTCTTGCCAAAGCCTCTGAAAGTGTCAACTGGCTGTGGCACAAAAGACTGTCTCATCTCAACTTCAAGAACATCAATAAGATAGCCACTCAAAACTTGGTTGCTGGTCTACCTTCAGTAATGTTTTCTAAAGACAAAACGTGTTCTGCCTGTGTCAAAGGAAAACATCACAGGTCTTCATTCAAGACTAGGCAATCATTCTCTATTGACAAGTGCTTACATCTCCTTCACATGGACTTGTTTGGGCCTGTCAAACCTCAAACCATTAATCACAACAAATACACCTTGGTCATAGTTGATAAATTTTCAAGATATACATGGGTGTTCTTCCTTAGAAGGAAAAGTGATGCAGCTGAAACCATCATGTCCTTCATCAGACAGGTTGAAAATATGAATGATGTTAGAGTCAAAGCTCTAAGAAGTGATAATGGTACAGAATTCAAGAATCATCAACTTGAATCATTTTGTGATGAAAAAGGGATTTCTCAGAACTTCTCTTCAGCTGGCACTCCTGAACAAAATGGTGTGGCTGAAAGAAGAAACAGGACTCTGATTGAAGCACCAAGAACTATGTTAAATGGTGCAGCCTTACCAAAGCAATTTTGGGGAGAAGCTGTTTACACTGCCTGCTACACTCAAAACAGATCAATCATTGTCAAAAGACATGGTAAAACCTCCTATGAAGTTTTTAGAAAAAGATCTCCAGACGTCAGCTATTTTCATGTGTTTGGATGCCCTGTGTTTATTTATAACTACAGGGATAAACTTGGAAAGTTTGATGAAAAAGCTGATGATGGTTTCTTTTTGGGATACTCTCCAACAGCCAAAGCCTTCAGAGTATTCAACATCAGAAGACAAGAAGTAGAAGAAACATTCCATGTCAGATTCAATGAAGATGATGAAGTGATACAGAGAGCAGGAACAGAGGGTGATGAAGTAGATTTTAATGAAAATATTTCTTTCCCTAGTGATGAGTTCACAGAACCCAAACCTACCAGTCATCATCACTCCAACACTCTCACTCCTTATGTCCCTGCCTTTGACCCTCTGTCTACTCACAACATAGAAGTTTCTACCTCTCAGGAACTTGATGAAGAAGAACCTCAAATCTCTGATGGTCCTTCTCATGATATTGATGACTCACAAATTCTTCAAATCTCTGAAGATTCTCCTGCTGATAATGAAATAACTTCCCTTGATATGGCTGAAGAAGACTCTGACACTGAAGTAGTCTTTGAAGAAAGCCCTCCTAGTCAGCAGGATGAGACTCAAATTGTATCAGCTGTGCTCACAAGTACCCCTGTTCTTGAATCCCCAGCTCCTCAAAATAAGTGGTCAAGAGATCAACACATTCTTCTTGTCAACATTATTGGGGAACCAAATGCAGGGGTCACAACCAGACAGCGAATCCAAGACTCAGAGTCAGCCTCAGCCAATGAATGTCTATTTGCTGAATTTCTTTCACAAATTGAACCTAAAAGAGTAGTTGAGGCTCTGGTAGAAGAAGGATGGGTAGCTGCTATGCAAGAAGAAATCAATCAGTTCAAAAGGAACAAAGTATGGACACTAGTGCCAGCTCCACCTGGAAAGAATATCACAGGCACTAGATGGATCTATAGAAATAAGATGGATGAAATTGGGAACATCATCAGGAACAAGGCAAGACTGGTAGCACAGGAGTTCTCTCAGACTGAAGGAATTGATTATGATGAAACTTTTGCACCTGTTGCTAGACTTGAGGCCATCAGAATCTTCCTTGCTTATGCTGCCTATATGAACATCACTGTGTATCAGATGGATGTTAAGAGTGCCTTCCTCAATGGTGATTTGGCTGAGGAAGTGTATGTTGCACAACCTGAAGGATTTGAGAACAGCGAGTTTCCCAACCATGTGTACAGACTTCACAAGGCAATGTATGGTCTGAAACAAGATCCAAGAGCATGGTATGAAACTCTTTCAAATTTCTTATCTGAAAATAAATTTATCAGGGGTTCTATTGATAAAACACTCTTTACCTTCAAGAACAGGAGTGATTTCATCATTGTGCAGATTTATGTGGATGATATCATCTTTTGGTCAACAAATGTCAATTTTAGTAAACGTTTTGCTAAATTAATGACCAAGAAATATGAGATGAGTATGATGGGTGAATTAACTTACTTTTTGGGTTTTCAAATTGAACAATGTCCTAAGGGAATTTCTATTTGTCAAGAAAAGTATGTTAAGGATTTACTTAAAAAATATGACTTGGCTGATTGTGCATCAGTGAAATGCCCCATGCTTCCACCCAACAACTTGGGCCCTGATGAGTCAGGGGTCTCTGTCAATGAGACGTTATATAGAGGCATGATTGGGTCACTGATGTATCTAACAGCCAGTCGTCCAGATATCCAATTCACCACATGTCTCTGTGCAAGGTACCAAGCTAACCCAAAAGAATCCCATCTAGTGGCTGTTAAGAGAATTTTCAGGTATCTCAAAGGAACACCATCCCTAGGTCTATGGTATCCAAAGGAATCAGGCTTTGATCTCAAGGCCTATTCAGATTCAGATTATGCTGGATGCTGTATTGACAGGAAAAGCACTTCAGGCAGCTGTCAAATCCTAGGAGGAAAATTGGTTGGATGGAGTGCTAAGAAGCAAAACTCTGTGGCCATGTCTTCAGCTGAAGCAGAATATGTCGCTGCTGCCAGCTGTTGTGCTCAGGTGCTCTGGATGAAAAGTCAATTGGCTGACTATGAAATCTTGTATGACAAAGTACCAATCTTTTGTGACAACACCAGCGCCATTGCCATATCCAACAAACCTGTTCTTCACTCTCGTACCAAACACATTGATATCAGGTATCATTTTATCAGGGATCACATAATGAAGGGAGATATTGAGCTGCATTTTGTTCCCACAAAGCTGCAACTAGCTGATATATTTACAAAGCCTTTGGCTGAACCTTCGTTCAACAGGCTAGTTGCTGAGCTAGGGATGCTCAATATCTCAAAGCCTGTGGCTTGATATTAAATGTGTTCATTAAATGATTGATTCTATATTAAATGTTTTTCACATGAAACTAGGTAGTTACTTTCCAAGTAAATACAAAAAACATTCTCAAATATTTAATCATTTATTTTTCGGATAACGAGGAGACAATTTTTTTGAAAGGTCAAGGGGACCCACTTGAGCAGTCATTTTTGCACCTTGCATTTAATACGGTTGAATAACTGTTCACTCAAGTTTGAATATATATTGTCTTCTTTCTCTTCTCACCCACCACCATTCTAAAAAATCTTCTTCTCTCTCTAAATTCTTATCTCTCTCAACCATCCGCCATTTTCATTCACCTTCAACCTCAAATCCATGGCGTTTTCCGTTCCAAAAGCCTCAAATGTTAACTTCGAGATCAACGAGAGCATCCTCACCTCCAACAACGCCATTGGATGGATTAAGGCACCAAACAGCACCTATTCAGATCTGGTAAATTTCATGCAGAATTGTGACCTAAATGACGCCTTCACCAAATCTCCATCCACCTTTTACCAAGAATACCTTAGGGAATTCTGGTATTCTGCTGAAGTAGTTGAAGACACCATTACATTTAGCCTTTCATGCAATGAACATCCTTTTGCCTTCTCCCTTAAAGACTTTTTTAGTGTGGCCAGACTAAAACATGGAGATGAATGCCTGAAGGCAGTTGACAAAAAGGCTGTCAAGGAAGCTCTGGCCACACTCAACCCTTGCCATGATGTTAACCCTGCCCTCACACCAGCTGAAGTCCTCGCCAAATCCCCTCTGAAGATTAAGTATTTCACTCCTATGTGGCGTGTCCTCTTCACCCACATTGTGAAGTCCCTAGGAGGAATGCAGGGATCACAGGATCAGATGTCGTTCAATCATCAGGCTATTGCGTATGGATTAATCTGGGGAGCTGATGTTGACGTTGGAAGCATCCTATTCTCAAACCTAGTAGAACAACTGAAGGGAAGGAATCAGGTCAGGGAAAAGAACATCTGTTATGTGCGCTTCCTGTCCCTGATCTTTGAAAGTTTGCTGGGAGATAATTACCACAACAAGGCCTTGACTGCTCTTAAGCCCTATCGCATCACAGGCGCCATCTACAAGGAAATAGGAGCTGATGATATCCCTGTCACCGCCCACATGCTGAACGTGGCCAACCAGGTACCAAACGCTGAGAAGCCCTTGCTCCCTTCCTCTGAGAAGGTGAATACTTCTAGTGTTGCTGGCAAGTCTATGTCTTTGACCTCTGGGCAGCACACTACTAAGTCCAAGGCTTCATCTGGCCAACAAACTAAGAAGAAGAAAATCCCCTCTTCTTCCCACTCCAAAGCTGTTATCAAGGCCAAGGAAAAGAAGACTGACACCGCCTCTGGTCCAGATACTCTTGTGGATTCAGACTCTTTGGCTGACAAACAACAGGCGTCTAGTGTCTCTAAGTCAGCTGAGACAACAGGAAACCAGCCAAATCAAGCTGATATCTCACAGGTAATCAGTGTACATTTTTAAAGGTTCACATGCAGCCACTCTCATTTGTCTGTAGGAGAGAGTGGTGAAGTTAGGGTAATCCTCGACCCATAGAAGTCTGTCATTACACTTAGAATACTTTAAGACTTCTGTACACCCTGTCTTTGCACCAGGGAATGATTCATTTGTGTTTACAAAGCACCCCGATGACCCTGAACCCTCTAGACAGTATTCAGGCTAACAACAACCTGAATATACTAATGTCTCAACCTTGATCAGCTGTACTTCACACAGCCTCTTGGTTCCCTCCTTAAAAGAGTCCCAAAGGATTTATCCTTTCAGGGGGAGCTGAATCATCACCCTCAGCTTTCCTAGGGGCAGCGTAACAGGCGACCCACAACAACATATGTTTCACTCTTAAAAGAGTCCCAAAGGTTTTAACCTTTTGGGGGGGCTGAATAATCACACTCAGCTTTCCTAGGGGCAGCGACTGGCGATCCATAAACAACATATGTTTCACAATCAAAAGAGTCCCAAAGGTTTTTTTACCTTATGGGGGGCTGAATAATCACACTCAGCTTTCCTAGGGGCAGCGAATGGCGATCATTAACCACACTTTATTCACACTTAAAAGAATCCCAAGGATTTATCCTTTGGAGTGGCTGAGTAATCACCCTCAGCCTCTCTGGGACAGCAAAATGGCGACCATTCCCCTTATATTTTTCCCTGTTACTAATTACAACAAACTTGCAGGCTGAAATTGTACAGCCAGTCGTAGAGCCTCAGGTACAACAAGAAACGGAGTCTGATACAATGACTTAGGACAAACCAAATGATGAAGAGCCTGTGATTAATGATGATGAAGAAATGCTCTCATTAGAGGATTATGTCTCTGATATTGAGCAAATACCTGAAGATGAATTCCCTGAGGGAATGTTTGATGAAGAGGATGAAGAAGATGAGGACGACCAGCTGTCTGCCTCTCCTCCTAAAGATATAGCTGTGTCCACACCAGCTGATGACAAGACTTCTCCTCTCAAGGAAGCTGTTGACACTCCAAACTCTGCTACATCTGCAACAACAGTCTTTCAAAGACCAACATATGATCCAACAGCCGAATTCCTCATGTTTGATCATCCTGCCCAGACCAACTTTGACTTAATTCCAAGGGGGGATGATTTTGCTCAGCAAAGCCTCAATATCAAGAATCTTCAGCCCGTACATCATCAATCTGATATTGAGCGCTTATCAAGGAAGCTGGATGTGATCAAGTCAGAGATGCACAATTTTACTGTGACATTTCCAGGCATCATAAAGAAGGCTGTGACTGAGGCTGTTACTGAGCCAATTCAGGATGGTGCAAGAAAAGGTGTAGCCCAGGGACTTAGTCATCTCTCAACACGAATCAAGGATGCTATTGACTCAGCTGTCCCTGCTATGTTCCGTGAACATGAACTCACCCTAGACAGGCAATTTAATGCTGTTCGCAACAGGCAATACAACCATGCTAACTTTATTGTCAGGCGTGTTCAGGCAAATACTAATGCCAATGCCAACCTCCTGCTGAAGATTGCCAGGGCTTCAAGAAAAAGACAACGTGCCATGGCTGCCTCTGTGGAGCAGATTGCAAGACATTTTCAGGCACGTTCATCCAGGCATCAACGAAGTAAGGATAAACGTGAGGGGGAGAAGAATACTACACTCAGCCTTGCATCTGCTGAACAAGGCTCATCATCAGCTAATCCCTCAACTACACCTGTTCCTCTCCAAGTCATCACACCAGTTATAGTACCTGATGATGAGGATGATACTCAGGGGGAGCCACAAGATGGAGCTGACTCATCTAAATCTCTGATCTTAGTTAACATCAGCAAGCCTGAGGATGATGATGAGCCAGCGGCCAAGAAACTAAAATTCACTGTGAGCTCTCTTCCCAAAGCTATTCAAACTCAGGCTCAGACAGCGTTCATCAATAGAGCTGATGTTTTTAAAAACATAAGTGTGGAGTCCTCTGTCTCGAAGAAAGGAAAGGAGATAGTTTTGGTTGATACTGACACCAAACTTAAGAAGATAGCTGCGATGCTAGAGACAGGAGGATCCACCACAGACCTTTCCCACTTTTCAACCTTTACACCTTCCGATGAGATTCCTTTAACCCCTGAAGAAATAGAGCAACAGGCTGAAGAATTCAAAAGACTAAATGAGCTCAAGACAACCAAAGAATTAAATGAAGCTACTCTGAGGAAGATGACACCACCTGAAAGGGAAAAAACAAAAACAAAGGTTGAGGGAAATGGAAGTAAAACGCGCTGAGGCCTTAAAGAAAGTCAAAGCTGACTATGATGCCTGCTTGAACAACAGGTATGCTGCTGGCAAGATAACCAAGTTCAAATACACCATTCATAAATCCACAAACACCCCACAGATGATTTTATGGAGGGAAAACCAACAGAGAAATATGGATGTGTTTGACAACTCCAGGTTAAAGACACTTGGGTTATCAGAATGGTTTGAACTCGAAGCCTTAGCTGCCAAAAAGTCTGGACAGGCAAATTTCCTTCTGCTTAAAACTCTTAAGGCTAAGTTTAACTGGATCAAGGAAACAGCAGCCAAACTCAAGATTGATCCCCCACCACAGCTTTTTGAACAAGAACCCCCAAAGACAGGCAACAAAAGAAGAAGAATTTCACAAATTGTTAATGAAACTTTTGTTACTGAAGATGTTCATGTGGATGTTATGCACAGGGATTTGATCCTTCCAAATGGTATTGTTGGCCCGGTTGATGGTCAGACATACTCAGAGCCTGAAAGAGGAATGGCATTTATGAACAAGGCTTGTCAGTACGCTTTTCAGAGGGAAGATGAGCTGTGCTTGGCTTCAACTATTTAGCTACTCTGTCACAAGAAGTGTCTCAAGATCAACACAGAGTATTCCAAGAAGTTTGCAAAGAGTTTGCAGGATGAAATTGATAACAGATTAGACGTGGCCGAAGCTGAAGAAAGAATAAAAAATGATGACTATTGAAGATTGTCTCAGCCCTTTTTACCTTCATCTTTTATTTTACTTATGTAATGAACTTGTAATTTTCTTTAAGTCTTAATAAAATCATGAGGTATGTTTGTTTAGATCTGTTATGTGTAAGAAGAAGCTGTTAAACTCACTTACCTTAACTTAGTTAGATCTAGCATTATTTATGTTTAAATAGGGGGAGATTGTTGGGAATCTAAACTTATTAGATTCCCTGATCATTGATTTAAACATAATTAGGCTGATAGATAGTCCCTTGCCTGTGCCTAGGAGGCAGGCAAGTTTCACAAGACTCACAGAGATCCAAGTCTCTGTGAGCAACCTTAGAGGAGTCCATGTCAGAGACATTGTCAGGGAAGTCAAAGATTACCTGAAGACATACTCCTTGGCTGTGATGGATAACAGCCAAGATGTATCAGGGACTCTGAGGGGTTGAGAGTTAACAGGGGTGGCAATACCCTGATAACTCTCAGCACACTTTGGACATGCCATTTGTGTGTTCGAGACTATGAAGAATAAGGAAACTGTTTTTGACAACTGTTCCTTAAAGCATAATGGAAGACTACCAAGAATAGAAGGACATCATGTGACTGATGTGGGAACTTGTAAAAGCTTGTGTAGTCGACATCAAGTACTGTTTAAGTCAAACTCGTAACACTATAAATAGGATGTGTATTCATGCATTAATGTTTAACACTTTGAGATATTAAGAACATTAGTGCGTATAACTTAGTGAATCAAACAGCTACGACTGTATTCATAAGTTAGGATTTGTTGTTGTTCAAAGTGTGCACAACACATTGTCATCAAACGGTGTTATCCATAACACTTGTAATTCTTTATTATACAATAATAAGATTACGTTTGAAAAGTAATACCTTGTGTTAATTAAGTTAAGATTAGGGTTTCTTGCATTGATTAGGGATTTACAAAAACGTTTTTCATAAAATGACCCGAGGGCACGCAAATCGAGAAAACTAGAATCGAGGAGCACCCGTAAATAATTGGGGATGAGACAAAACAAGTTTTTCCCCGCCCCCAATATGGGACGGCTAAACAAAGCCAACAACAGCCTTAGGTGTCAAGCTTACAAAGTAAGCTAAGACACATGTCTTGCTTACTTTGCAAACTAGCTACAACTTAACAAAACCATTTACCCAAACCATTCATTCACTTTCATCTCATGCAAAACCACTAAATCATCTCTCTTTCTCTCTACCCTTGTCGTCTAAACTCAACAACAAACACCCCCAATTGATCAATTTTAACGACAATATGTTATGTTATTCACATATATGATGGAATTCTCTTGAAGCTTTATTGATTGGTGGTGATTTTATCATCCAAGGAGTAGATTTGATTGTGTCCTAGGGCTGATTTTCTACAAGAATTTCTTGGAGATTGGTGATCTTGAAGATAGTTTTGATGTATCCCAAGTGTTGTCATCCAAAGTCAAGTTATAATCTTGGTTGGTAAACAAGATCATCCTTCCCATTTTCATTGTTATTTTGTAAATGTAAAATGTATTTTATTTCCTAATGTATATGTATATGATGATAAAAATATTGTGTGGGTATCATGTGTTGATAAACTTAAATAAAAAGATTGAAAACTACATGTAAAAGTGGTAGAATCTTGCTTAAATTAGTAGGTTGTATAAAAAAAAGTAAAGAACCTTATGTTAAACTATTAAAATGGCTTGAATGAATTAATATACAGTAAGTTATAATACTTGTATACATGTGAGAGTTGGCCATACAATGGAATCTTTATAATGAGTGAAATATGATCAAAACAATATTGAAGTACAAATCTGAGTAGTCTGTTTTGGACGGACTGTTAGGGACATTTAGAATTAGATTGAGCAGTAGCTAAATCTAAATTAATTGTAGCACATAATATTTAGTTTATGTCACCCAGAAATGAGCTTCTATCTCCTTGTAGAACTCAAGATATGGTAAAAATGGTGAATATGAAAATAATAATCAGATTTGTGAAATAAAAGTATATAGTATAATATTAGCACTCAAGTAAATATAATATAAAATGTAAACTTAAAACCCACTAACTTATATATTACACATAAATAAGTATGTACATTAATAAATATATGAGGCATTCTATAAAAATGGTAATTTGATAAGTTTTATAAGTTATAAACTATAAACATAAGTTTTACCTCTTTTCGGCTAAAACCGTAAAATTAACGTTTTCGTCAGTTAAAACTTAGACGGTCGGACCCGTCTAATGTAAACTTTTTATAACTCATATACTGATATATAAGTACATATTACAAGTAAAAACCGATAAAACCCGAGCTTTATAATATGTGGACATTGACGGGCCAAATTAGCCTTATTGGACTATTAACCCAACTAATTTGGCTAAACACTAATGAACTTACTTATTGGGCTTAACCCACTTGGGCCTAACATGTAAGCATAGGGCTGATGTTAAAAGTATAAAATGGACTAATATAAGGTAATGGGCTTATAATGGGCTTATTGGGCCTTAACATGTAAACAAGTTAAACATGTAAAACTAGTCTAAAAATTTACCAACACATGACACTATAATAAGTAAATAAAGATGTACAATCCCACTTGATCATCATCATATTTATAAAATAATCATATGTATACATAGTTATTATTTTTATAAAATCATTGGACAAAAGTCTTAGACCGAGTATTATTTATATAGGTTTCCGTGATCGAAGCACGCCCGTAGCCGATAATCCGCCTTTCATAATCAACGTGAGTTCATAGCCAAATGTTTTATAAAATGTTTTGTAAACCCGCGAGGGAGATAACATGCTAGTTTTTGATAAAAATAGAACACAAGTAGTCCTGATGGTATGCTTAATGATATGGACCCGAATGATGCTATGACCCAATAAATGAGACGAAATGGACTATTAGTAGTTAGGTTATGTCACTTAAAGTCTCATTAGCATGAATTGTGAACTATCGGGATTTGGTAGACGCGTATGCATATGATAGTACTATTTGGGGAAGTTCACCCTAGTTCGCGCCTTGACGGTTGATCCCCGTCGTACCACATTGATTGGTAAGCGAATTTATGTATTTCTATAGCCTGATTTTTGTGACGACACGCTAACTTAGATGGGCAAATTATTTGTAGGGTTCACGACCCGTTGTTTGTGATAGTAAGGTAACAATGTCATGCGGCTAATAATAATCCAACACAATATAGTATTGATACAAATAACGATAATAATGTTACCTATAATGGTAATATTGAGGCTACGGTGTCATGACGGTTTAAGATGTATGATTTGCTTTATATATTGCCTGACTAGCAATACGAGGACTTACTTCTGATATTATACTTGTGTTCTGATTTCAATGATTGTTCTATATAACGGTTTTGTTAAACTCTATTAATTCACTCGGCATTCTATGATATGATTTTTGCATGTTTTTATCTCAGGTTCTTGAAGGTAATTCGAATTGAGGTCGACTCTGATGGCCCACATAATAAAAATTGTTCATTCGATCTATGTTTTGTAAACTTAATGACCTGTGTAAACCGGGACCTTTTGTACACTTAAAACTTTTATTTCGAATGAATGTATGTTAAACCTTGTAAAACCATTTTTATGCGTTGTCTATGATTGGAGTTATTGTGCTATCATGTAACACTCTAATGACTCTTCCGCTATACCAATATGAAATTTGAGAGTGTTACAATTACCTCAATCCTTTATCTCCAGAAAATAATCCTCAACCAAATAATATACCTATTTTGCAATATCAAACTTCTTCATCCCAAGCATCCAAAAATATCCCAAATACCCAAGATACATTTGTAGAACAAATGGAAAATATGATCAATTATTTTTGGGAAGTGCCTCCTAAACGTATTGAAGACCTAGAATATGAAATTGAAGGATTTAAGTATGGAAAGACGGTAATGCAAGAGAAAATGGAAACTATAGAAAAGGATTTGATAAAAGTAAGCAATGACAATTTTGAGTTACGAGATAAGCAGAGATTGCATGATGAGGAAATTACATTAGCCGAGTAAGAATGGCAACAACGGAGAAGCATATTGAAGATATTCAAGTACGACATCAAAACAATATCAAAGGCCTCTTATCCATAATCAAAGATCTCATGAGAAAGGAGTAAACCAGCTCAAAAATATTTCAGCTTCCTTAAAAGTCTTGTAAATATTTTAGCTTTTGGTTTTTACTTTTATGTAACAAAGAAGCTTGCTTATCAGCAAAGTGAATTGTTAATAAATAAAAGTTTCCTTTTCTTTCCTTTATTTTCATATCTTTCTATAAAAGAGAAATACTTGAGAAAGTATAAGTCTTTAAAAAAATTATAGCAAAAGAAAGATATTATCTTAAACTAAAAAGGAATTCTCAAGTCTATTTGGTTAAAAGAAAGTATTAATCTAAATAAAGGATAAATAAACATAAACTTAGGAATCTTAAGACAAGTTAATAGTTACGTAACCCTATAACCCTTTCTTTTAATATTGTAGGATGTATCTCTAAATTTTTGAAAAATAAATATGCTCGTAAAGCATTGTATGTATACACATATGGCATATGCTTAAGGACAAGTATATCTAAACTTCAAAAAATTTTGTCTTCTAAATTCAGAATGACACATTTAAGGACATTAATATCTTCTACCTTAACTCCCGAAGGACTTCAACAAATAATTAATGGATGGAATTGCTGTAGCTATGAAAATACCGACTTTTAAGATAGTGAAGGATACTACTGCAACATAAAATTTTATAACTTGTCAGTTATATAAATTTCAAGGAACCGAAGATGATACTAGTATAACTCATTGGACTGAAAGAACTGAAACAATTTTCTCCCAAAGTAGTTGTGCTGAAGATCGTAAAGTGAAGATTGTTGTTAGTAGCCTAACTACTCAAGCATTTTCATGGTGGAATTACTATTATCAACTCGTTGGAATAGAAGAAACTCAGAAGATGAGATGGTTAGACTTTAAGTGCCTTTTAATGAGCCAATATTATCCCTCCATAGAAATCGAAAAAGTATAAAAAGGAGTTTTGCTATCTAGCAGAATTATACCCTATCACTAATTCCCAATGATTGATGAAAGCTTTTATTAAAGGATTTCCCCAAGGATTCAAGAAAATGATTACTATCTCTAAACCCCAACGTTTAGAGAAAGCCATCAAAATTTCTCAGAAATTAATGGATCACGTTATCAAGCACAATCTTGTGCTAGATTCAAACACCCTTAAACGTAAACTTAGTGAAGAAGAAGAAGAAAAAGAAAAAGAAGAATCTACTTAAACCAAACCTATTCCCTTAAATTTCTCCTATGATCCCAATTTTCCTTACTTATATTACCCAAATCCCAAGTCCTCTAGAATTCCCAAAACATTAGGACAAAAAAATTATGATGGAAAGCTTCCTCTTTGTGTAAAGTGTCTACTACATCACAAAGGATCTTGCCTAGCTAAATGTCATAATTGCTTCAAGGAAGGTCATCAAACCCGATACTGTTGGTACAAGGCTAATTTCTAAATTTTATTTTTCCGTATCTTGTAAATAAATAAATGTAATAAATATATGTGAGTTTTATCAATAAAATCTATGTGTTTTAATTACATCTATTGTAAGTGTTACTATCTTGTAGTACAAATCAAATGTGATATATTATTTATTTGATCTTCATATTCTAACAAGACAGTAAAATCTAAACTTATAAATGTTCAAAACCTTGATTTCCCTTATAAAGAAAGATAAGAACAAGTAATAAGATTTCTCAGTATTTCTTAAGACATAATGCCATCTGGATTATTGTCAATTGTATTTTACTAACGATATAGAGACTTTAACAAGATTATACCCAATTTAATATGTTGACATAAAGTACCAATATATATATAGTTTTAAATACATTAAGAATACGATCCCTTATATATGTATCTATGGTTAAAGTGAGAGAATTATCCAGACATTAGAAATTCCTACTCCACGTATGCATTATATTACCTGGAATTACACTTATCCTATAAAGATGCTATTAGAAACTTTATAACATAGTAAGTAATAAATAATAACTATCTATAAAATTTAAATGGTAAACTTTGAGAGAACTTTATTAAAAAATTATCTTATTAGTATTAACTTTTAAGGATCTTTTCCTTGTAAACGGCGTAGATTTTTGAAAAAAGGCAATAATCAATTCAAGATTTTAATGACTTATTGATTTCTGTTTTTATTTATCTGATTTATCAGTACACTTTTTATTTATCTTAATAGATTACATTTCGATTTTAATAATTAAAATATAAAAATTACACTTTATAAATATTCATTTATAAAAACTCTAGTATAAGAAATTGGTTGTAAGCTAAATGACAACGTACATATCATATTTATTAGTGTATATTAAAAGGAATTTAAGAATACAAGAACTATATCTGCCTTTAGTACACTGCCTTAATGTTGTAACATCGAGACAAGATTTTTTTAAAGGGAAGAGGCTATGACAACCCATAAATTTCACAAGTATGTTATAGAATATGTTTAATGGAAATTGAAAATCCATTAGAAATTTTTGTTTTTTATACATTACTTGGTAAGATGAACTACTTTTCCTAACCTAGACTACCATATCAACATATTCCTATATATTGTAAACATAACAAGTACAAGTAATTTAACAATTATACTTAAATAAGAACATTCTAAAATATATAATGATACCCTAATATTCCCTTAAAAACCCTAGAATCCCTATAAATAAATAATGAACTCAAGCATGATAAAAATATCAAAAAGAACAAGTAAACAAGGTATAAGAACAAGGATTACACTATCATATGGAAAGTATAAAGTTACATAAAGAATAAGTAAGAATAAGCTATACAAAGCTAAAGTACAAATAAATGTACATAATAGTCTAGATCGTCACCTAAAAACCTTTATAAACAATATTTTAAGCAATATAATTATAAAAGAACTATGAATCTATAATCAATACAATATACTAATTCTAATCTACTATACAAAAAGAAGTTAAGCAATCACAAATTACTAATATTCACTAATCACAAGCTAATTACAAGAAAATAACCTAAAACTAAGATTATTACATAACATCCATTCTATAATAAATTAGACCCTAGTCTTTTGCAACTAATTATAAAACTCAACTAAGTATCATAATATAATCATACAGTTACCTTAAACTAAGTTACAAATTATTAAAGCAAAAAGTACAAGTTTTCAATAGAATCTTAAGCTCCCATAAATAACCCTAGAATATGATCAACCTATAAAAACCCTTAAACCAAGAATGTAGAACCCATAGAAGTCATAAACATAATATATGAGACTTAGAATAAGCTTACATTAAGACACAAACCCTAATTACCCAAAATAGAAAGTCATTAGGCTTAATGATATAGAAACCCTTATATTAAGAAATCTACATGGAATCATTACCTAGTCTTTTAGGAAAAGTCTAAAAACACTCATAGGACTTCATTAAGATTATAATATTATGATAAGACAATGTACAAGTACCCTAATGCACAAGGTACAAGTTTTAATGCATGATTTATAAATTAGGTAAAAATAGATATTTTCACTCTTTTGACACGTTTACCTAAACTTAACCCTTAAACCAAGTGTAAGAGCTATTTGGAAACCTAAGACACAATGTATAGGACCTAAATTAAGTTTACATCAGTATCTAAGAGAAGGATAATCACATTTACTAAGATAAAACCCTATATCGTTAGAAAACCATAATCTACATAAGTATACTTACCATTTTCACATCAAACCTTTGTCAAACATAAAACCAAGGACTCAAATCTATTAAATAGAATTTCTAAAACATAATTAAGCCTTAATCATTCACCAATCACTTTCCTAAGTCCTTAATCACCAAAAACACAAACCATAAGTTACAAGCCCTAATTTTTTACCCCGGTTTTGTATTTTGCCTCCAAAGCCCATTTTCAAACCATTTACCTCCATTAAAAATTCAAAAACCATATATTTATAATTCCTAAAATATTTTAGAAGTGTCTATAAGTAGGTGGATTACCCCCTTGCTTGCTACACATCACCTTTCCTATCCTAATGTTGCCGTAACATTATATTAGCCACAAGTGAAGATTAGATAAATATAGGACCTATAAACTTGTGTAGAGATTCAATAGAATACCTTAGTAACTCTCCTATCCATGTTAAACGTACAAGACCAAAACATGGAGCCTAAGTGTTGCCATGACTATAAATAGAGCCGTATAGTAACCTTGAAAACTGGCACCCCGTTTTCTTATTATATCCTATCCATTCTCCATATTGACCTCTATATACGTCCTAGGACATCCTCCAATACCAGAAACCAAGTCTAGAAGGAAGTCATTGAAGCTTTTGAAGCTTTGATAGCAAGTATTGTTTATAAGAAGTCATAAGGAGCCATTTTGGAGCTACCTAGATAATTTCTATGTTAGATATGATTTGATCTTGTTATAATGAATTATTAGACTTGTTATAATGCCAGTATTATTTTAGAAAGATAATCTAAAAGAAACTAAGTCATTTCATCAATTTAAATGAAAGTTATAAGTTAAAGATGTCTTAAAACCCTAATTTTGTAATTTACATAAAATAATAAGCAAAAACCCATTTCAAAAGCTATAACTCTGAAGAAATTTTTTTATTATGATTATAAATATGTTTTGAAACTTTGTTTTAAATTTCTAAATCATTTGGTCCATTTTTGAGGTTGTTATGTGATTTTTACAAGTATAGGGACTAAAACTGTCATTTTTGAAACTATTTAACATTTTTGGCCAAAAGTGTCTTTTTGTGAAAGTTAAAGCTATAATAATAAATGTTGGAATGTTTAAGACCCTAAGATTAAATATTGAGGGTTGAAATTGTAAATAATAAAACTATACACTTAAGGGGTTAAAAGTGTAAATATGCTAAACTTATGAAATTAAGTGTTAAAAAGGTAATTATTCTTACATTATAAACTTAAAATATCATTTTGGTAACTTATAAAAGTATATGAATGAAAACTATATGATAAAACATATTTTCTAAATTATTAAAGTATAAGGACTATTTTTACCAATTATGAAACTAAAGGATAAAAGATATAAATATATACCAACTTTTAAAGAAATTTCTAAATAATATATTACTATGTATCATGTTAGTAGGGAACTTTGTACAAAGATGTTCCATCTTGATATTACGTTCTTACTGAGTAGTTGGGTTTACGATATAAAGTGTCATCGCTCCTCTAACGTTTATAGAATGGCTTCTAATTATAATGGCCCGAACAATGATGCAGTATTATCACAATGATAAAGAATACATAAATAAATAAAAAGAATTTTGAAGTCCAAAAATCAAAGACTTAATACTATACCAAATATGTTATAACAGGTGGGTGTAAGATCAAGTTCTTTGTTTGTTAGCTCAAGTTATTCTTTGTGATATAAGCCTGACAAAATTTACTGGACCTAAAGTGAGTTCATAGCCTCACTAGTGCTGATTTTTAAATGATTTGAAAACTTGTGATGGGGAATATATGCTAAAATAGAATACAAGTGTTTTGGTATGCTTCTCAGAAATAATTATTGACACTATGTTTACTACTGCCTTGAAAGTCCCTTTTTAATTATGAACCGTTAACCATTTTCCCGGAAATGAGCGCTAATATTGTAAATAGTACTATTTTGGGACTAACATCCCCTGTCTGGGCAAGTCGCACTTGCTAGCACCTCAGTGGTCAAACATGCATACTTTATTCTGCTAATAAGGATAGTTTGGCAGACTTCCTCATAAGGGCAATTATGGGTTTTGATATGTCTAGTCGTGGTATCATAAGCTTAGTGCATTGCGTTAATTGATTTTACAGGCGAATAATAACGTAGTTCAGGAAAAAGGATCTTGTATTCAAAATGATTTTTAAATCTATGAAATTACTCAACCTTTGTGTTGACTTTAAGCATATATTTCAGGTTTTGATAATTGATACTATGGAGCAGCAGAATGATGACGTGGAGGGATATAAAATTGGAAATTTTTGTCATTCAAACCTATTTTCTAGATCTCGAGAACCTGTGATTGTACAAAGTATGTACAAGTTGTTTTATTAAAAATATCTGATTTTGAATGATAAAATATAAAAGTTTAATAAATATTATTTAAACACTCTTTTGAGTTGTTTTCCTATTACTGTACTTTCATATCATGAAGTAATACCCTAAAAATATTATTCTGCTGTGCCAAGGTAAAAATAGGGGTGTTACACAATCCGAATCATACGCATCAAGATCATCCGCTTGAAATGCTACATTTGATGTAGAAATGACGGTGATGCCATCTTTATCTACCGCCCTTGGGTCTGACAGAAATTCTAATTCCTTTGAATCCAAAATCTTCCCATTTTCTTGAACCTTGATTAAGAACATTTTATCATCAAACCATGATGCATCCTTCAACTTTTTCAGCTGAGTACACATTCTTGCCATATGACTTTGTCCTTGACAATTGTAGCAAGTCACAACCTTTTAGGGACCATTGAGACTTCAATTTCCTCTTGCTGGAGCATTTACCGCTTAAGCATTCATAGTCCTTATACTTGGCCCAAATGAATTTTGCCTTCCGTGGATGGATTGCACCATGACTTGACCGTCTTGAATAGTGGCTTATTGGCGAGGATTTGAAGAAGTTCGAAGCTGATTGTTCGTTGGTGGAAAACCTCTAGTTGCAACAAGTTTTGATAAGTAGGCAGTGAGATGGTTCAAGACATCAGTTAGCGTATCATTTTGGGTAAAGACCGGTGCTTGAATTGGTGGAAGTTCATTGGAATAAAAGGCTTGTGCTTGAGGTGCTTCAATTGGAAAATATCCTTGTTGAGGCGTATAGCCCATTGGAGAAGTGATATCTTGATATAATGATGCTTGATGTGTATAAGACTGTGGTGGAACACTTGATTGTTGAAATACTTGGTGTGGCATCATTGATGGTTGATAGAAGGGTTGATGTGGTTGCTAATAGGTGTGTTGTGGTTGTTGCATATATGACGGTAGTTGATAAGTGTAAGCCAAGTTGTGTTGAGGAGTCATTTTATGAGAAGCAATCATGGCAAGTGAATCATGGAATTGAGGTGTTGACAACCGAGCCACGATCACATGGCATTCATGTTTTTGAAGAAAAGATTGAAGTTGATCCACGTTGGTTTGATGCAAATCCTTAGCCAATTTAACAGTTGTTACGTACTTGCTCCATTCGGGAGGAAGATATTCAAATACTTGGTGTTTAGCTGAAACGACGGTATTTCCATGCCATAAATGTTGAGCTCATTCATCAATAGAGTGAATCTCAAATAGTAATCATTGAGAGTATCCCTTGGAACATAGACACACTTATTAAATGTATCATATAGCTTACACTATCGTTCTTATTTAGTTAACGAGGTGCCTTGCATTAAAACACGTATTCTATCCAATAACTCTTTGGCAACTTTGTGTTTACTCACGAGTTTGTAGACACCTGGAGGAAGGGCTTGGAGAATGATGTTTGTAGCTTGTTTATCACACTTATCTTGAATCTTAGCATCTCCAGTCAATTCGGCCATATTGCGAGGACGAGTAACTGCACCTTCCGTCATGGAACCATACACTAATGGTCCATTTTGAACTGATGCCCAAATGAGATGTCCGTTTTCTTTATTCAACATATAAAGTTCCATTCTAGATGTCCAATCCTTGTACATTTCCTTTACAAACATTGGTGGACGATGATCCGTACCTGAGAGGATGAACTTATCCGTGAAAGTTGTGTACACCATTTTGATAAGTTAATATTTGCAAATGTTTATCGAACAATGAGAGAAAGTAAATGTGTTTGTTGTTGAAAATACATAGTTTTACTAATCGTGGAGAAACCGAGAAATAAATTCTCGGGATTTTACAAACCAACAATTAAATCGTAAAAATTCCTGTAACACCCCACCAAATGCTATGCGCAGCGGAACTACAACATTTGGGTGCTAGGCAGTTATCATCGCACACAAGATATATCGAACGACTCTAAAGAGACGTCAACTTAAAACTTAAATTAAAAATTGTTAAAAGATACATGTCTACGGTTTTTCCAACCCCACTTGGTACAACAGAGTTTAGCGTTTTCGGTCCCCATGAATCTCAACCCAAAAATTACAGTTTCACAACAACATAACATTAAAGTTAAAAATGTTTAAGTAGAAAAGGGAGGAAAAACAAATAGACTCCAAGCCATACACACAACATCCATCCCATGCACGCTCCATGCTACACTTTAGCGGTTACCTGAAACACATGCTAAATTTGGTCAACGAAAACGTTGAGTGGAATTCATAGGTTTTACAATTCATTTTGAACATATGTGAAATAAAAACCATTCACGATCATTCATAGACTTGTCGATCAAACAATCTATATTCAAGATACTGGCAATTGTGTTTAAGCTCATGACACTAAACCGTTAACTCAATCACCCGCGTAATAATTACCGGCGTGATTCAGATGAAACCAAGGCCCCTAATAAGGCATCAGTTGCAATTATACCTTATCTCTTATCACAAATTATCCGTCCGCAGGGGGTATCAACGTACTAGCCCTCGTCTCGGATAGGGTAGTCAACCCCATAGTACTATCACTTTGTATAAACGGCTATTTCTAATCCACGCTAGGACTAAACAATAGTTAATAGTTCATGAAATTAGGGACTTTTGCAACTAGGTACTCAACACAATTTCAAAGGCGACATTCGGGACCAACAATCATTCATGACATATGTTCATTTTAAAAACTAGCATGCGTTTCCCTCGCGGGTAAAACAGTTTGAAATAATAAGAAGCGAGGCTATAAATTCACACCTTATATATCAAGTAGTCGATAGTTCGAGAGACGGTCACTGACGACGATACGGATGCCCGGGTAAATCAACACCTATCAACCAAATAACGCGTAATGAGTAATCTCATTTTAAAAACTTATGGTACTGTATAAAATACATAAATACTAGTCACTTATGACAATTACAACTCACGCCAAAACAAAACAACAAGCGTTACTCATTTTACACCATTCGTCCTTATTATTAACGTTATCCATTTTTATTCATTTTCGCCGATACTTACCAAAAGTATGGACTATTTTACTATACTTAACCATCCTTATAAAATTTGACAAAATTCTCAAAAATACTATAAGACCTGCAGATAACACATATTTAATCCCAATAAAAATTTTTACTTCTATGGCCCGTTACTCAACGCTTTTTCAAAAACTACGTTTTTCGGACTGAAATTGTACTTTGACCAAGTCGGACCCGTTTGACCCGTTTAAAATACTCCATTGACCCATTTGACATCTAAGTCCTATAGTAGACTCAAATGTGCAGGTTTGACACCAAAATTCAGTCCTTGACCATTTACCAAACTAGACTTATAGTCCCCAGGATTTGACCTAAAACCAATCATAACTTCGGATTATGACGGTTTTCATCTCCCGGTACACGAATTTCAAAACGTCGTAACTTTTGACTCGTTAGGAGTCGTAAGCTCTACCTTATACCAAACCGAAGCTAAGAGAATGCTCTACAAGTCTATCCTATCCACAAGACCTGTTTTCAAAATGATTTTTAAGAAAATGCCTTAAACTTTCTGCCTAAATTTAACCATACCAAAATCACACTTACGCTCGATTCAAAACCCATTTATCATCACTAGACATCATCCTAAGCTTCCCTAATCACAACCAAACCATATTTTCAGTTCCTAACCCCTATTGATCATCAACCTCATAAACTAAAATCCTAAAAACAAACATGCAAGTACTTGTATCTATCTAAAACATATATGAACACAAGATTAAACACAAAACCCATGCTCAAAACATCAATCACCATGGCTCCCCAAACACCCCCCTTAGCCGTGGGGTTTGGGTGACCAAAACACCACAACCAAATCAATTTTGGTGGGTTTGTTTAGTGATTATATCCCCATTACACATGAATTTAACATGCATTTATCCAATTAACATCAAAAACGAGTTTGAAAAATTCCTTTGATTCTTGAAAAAAAAATTTGAATGCATGTTGGATTTGATTACATAGAAAGGTAGGGAATGATTAGATTAGAGGTGGTCTAACCTTAGTTTTAATCAAAACCAAGTAGAAAAAAAAATTAATGGTGGTTTTTGGTGGGTTGGGGGTGACCGTCGGCCTAAAGGGGAAGAGAGGGAGAGAACAAAAATTTTTTTCAAGTGTTTTTGTTATGTGTGTGTTTACATTTCCCCTTTTGTAAAATTGGAAGGACCCCTTGTGCAATTTAGGCTTTCTTTTGGCCTCAAGTAAAAACGACACTAAAACTTTGCGGGATTGACTCACTAGTCATTTTAGAAAATTTTACGGGAGTCGGAAATTATCCCAAACACTCCAAAATACTTTTGGGATACTTTAAATGTACCCGGAAAGCTATAAAACTCACCCGACTCGACTTAACACGAACCGTAAGTAAAATTCTCGAAAAATTACATTATCGATAAAACGTCAATAATTATAGAAATTTGGGCATCCATCGGGATCGTATTTGTCATCGTCCTTCTTAAATCGTCAATCGTAAAAATTATAACCTCGAACATCGATTTCAACCAAAATACTAAAATATATAGCAATTAATATTTATTAAAAATTTCAAAAATTAGCGTAATTTAGGGTAATGTTAGTGACCTCGGTTCTAGGGTATCACATCCACCCCTCCTTAAAGAGAGCGACGTCCCGGCGCTCGCCTCTTCTTATACTCACATTTCGTGCCGCTGGAACAGATGAGGATACCTTTCCTTGAAAAAGTCCTCACGTTCCCAAGTGTATTCCGGTCCACGCCTAGAATTCCATCGAACCTTCACAATAGGAATTCTACTACGCTTCAGCCTCTTGACCTCTCGGTCCATAATTTCCACAGGTTCTTCCACGAAATGCATTTTGTCGTCCAGTCGAATCTCGTCCCAAGGAATCACCAATTCCTTATCCGCCAAACTCTTCTTCAAGTTCGATACGTGCAATGTGTCGTGAATAGCACTAAGCTCGCTCGGCAACTCTAACTTGTACGCTACTGGTCCAATTCGTTTAACGATCTTAAATGGTCCAATATACCTCGGACTTAACTTTCCTTTCTTCCCAAAACGAATTACACCCTTCCACGGCGATACCTTGAGCATAACTATATCTCCGACTTCAAATTCCAACGGTTTTCTTCTGTTATCGGCATAACTCTTCTGTCGGCTTCTTGCGGCAAGTAGTCGGTTCTTGATTTGCACAATCTTCTCTGTCGTTTCTAAAACCATTTTGGGTCCAGTCAATTGACTTTCTCCTACTTCACTCCAACACACAGGCGATCTACACTTCCTTCTATACAACGCTTCGAACGGTGCTGCCTTGATACTCGCATGGTAGCTATTATTATACGAAAACTCCACTAGAGGCAAGTGGCGTTCCCAACTTCCTCCAAAATCAATCACGCATGCTCGGAGCATGTCCTCCATCGTCTTAATAGTTCTTTCACTCTGGCCGTCAGTTTCCGGGTGATAAGCCGTACTTAAATTCAATTCAGTGCCCATCGCATGTTGAAGCGATTTCCAAAATTCCGAAGTAAATATACTATCGCGATCCGAAATGATCGATAACGGTACTCCATGTCTGCAAACGATCTCCTTCACGTACACACTGGCCAACTTTTCCATACTGTCCGTCTTCTTCATAGGTAAGAAATGAGCAGATTTCGTTAACCTATCCACTATTACCCAAATCATATCACATCCACTAGGAGTTCTAGGTAAACCCGTCACGAAATCCATTGCGATTTTCTCCCATTTCCATTCTGGGATCTCTGGTTGTATCAACAACCCAGACGGTTTCTTATGTTCTGCTTGAACCTTCGCGCAAGTCAAACACTTACTAACGTAACGAGCAATCTCCGCCTTCATATTCGGCCACCAATAAACTTTCTTCAGGTCGTGATACATTTTATCCGATCCAGGATGTATCTAATACTTCGACTTATGAGATTCGTTCATAACCAATTCTCGTAATCCAGGCTTTCCTTCCTTAGATGAACACAATGGTAACCAAATCCGATTCTCGAAATATCTCAATCCGTCTGACCTAATCACAAAAAGAGGTTTCAACATTCTTCCTAAGTTCTCAGCTTCAACATTCCCTTTCATTAGTCCCCTCTCTTGAGCCTTCAGTATAGTTTCGGTTAAGTCAACGCTCTCAGTCATTACCAAAGCTCTGACTCTCAAAGGTTTCTCTCGTTCCTTCCTACTCAGTGCATCCGCTACAACATTCGCCTTCCCAGGATGGTAGCGAATTTCACAGTCATAGTCACTCAGTAGTTCTACCCATCGTCTTTGTCGCATGTTCAACTCCTTTTGATCTAAAATGTGTTGCAAACTCTTGTGGTCAGTGAATACATCACACTTCGTCCCATACAAATAGTGTCTCCACAACTTCAACGCAAAGACTACAGCTCCTAATTCCAAATCGTGCGTCGTGTAGTTCTCCTCATTCTTCCTCAGTTGTCTCGACGCGTAAGCTATCACCTTTTCACGCTACATCAATACCGCTCCATAACCTTTACGAGATGCGTCACAATATACTACAAAGTCTTCGGTTCCTTCAGGCAATGACAATATCGGTGCGGAACATAACTTGTCCTTGAGTGTTTTGAAAGCGAATTCTTCCTCATTTTCCCATTCATACACCCTATTCTTTTCGGTAAGCTTTGTCAATGGTTTTGCTATCAAAGAGAATCCTTCAATGAACCTCCGATAATACCCAGCTAAACCAAGGAATTGTCGAACTTCAGTCGGCGTTGTCGGTGCTGACCATTCCCTGATCGCTTCGACCTTGGCAGGATCCACGCGAACTCCCTTGCTATCAATCACGTGACCAAGGAATTGCACGGATTCTAACCAAAACTCACACTTCGAGAACTTCGCATACAGCTTCTCCTTCTTTAGCAGATCCAAAATCTTTCTCAGGTGCTTCTCGTGCTCCTCCTTACTCTTAGAGTAAATAAGAATATCATCGATGAAAACAATAACAAACTTATCTAGATACGGCTTGCATACGCGATTCATAAGGTCCATGAATACAGCAGGCGCGTTTGTCAACCCAAACGGCATCACTCGAAATTCAAAGTGTCCATACCGCGTACGAAAGGCAGGTACAGGAATATCCTCCTTTCTTACACGTAGTTGATGATACCCTGATCTTAAATCGATCTTTGAGTATACACTGGAACCTTGCAATTGATCAAACAAATCGTCAATCCTCGGCAATGGATACCGATTCTTAACCGTCAGCTTGTTGAGTTCTCTATAGTCAATACACATCCGAAATGACCCATCTTTCTTCTTCACAAACAACACTGGCGCTCCCCATGGTGATGAGCTCGGCCTAATAAATCCCTTGTCCATCAACTCCTTCAGTTGATCCGATAACTCCTTTAACTCGGATGGTGCTAAGCGATAGGGTGCACGCGCAACCGGCGCAGCTCCTGGCACCAAATCAATTCGAAACTCGACCTCACGGGTGGGTGGTAAACCCGGCAGCTCGTCTGGAAAAACTTCCGGATATTCGCAGATAACAGGTACCTCTTCAATCCTCGCCTCTAAATCACCATCACTCGAAACTTGTGCCAAAAACACATCGCATCCGCTCTCTACATACTTCATCATTTTCAAACAGGAAATCACTTTCAAACGAGAAGTGCATTCGTCTCCCTTCACAGTCAAGACTTTATTCCTCAACGGAATCTGAACTAATCTCTCGCCACAGACGATCATAGCACTGTGCGCCATTAGCCAATCCATTCCCACAATCACGTTAAACGATCCTAGTTCTATAGGCATCAAGTCGATTTTAAAAGAGTAATTTCCTAACTTCAAGGTACACCCTTTCAGTATAGAATTCGTACTAACAATTTTCCCATCGGCTAACTCAACGTTATAACTAGTCGCTAACAATACCGGTTTTCTATCGATATGACGACTAAATTTAACATCTACAAAACTCTTGTCGGAGCCAGAATCAAACAAAATACTAGCATAACAAGCGTCTAGCAAAAACGTACCGGTAACCACGTTAGGACCCTGTGGTTTATCAGCCGTCCCTACTTGATACACCGCAGCAGCATTGTTACCTCCTTGCTTGTTTCCTGCCTTCGGGCAATTCCCTTGCATATGGCCTCTCTCTCCACATCCAAAACATCCCCTCATTCTGATAGCATTCGCCCCAGTGGCTACCCCTTTCGTTCGGCAATCAGAAATCCTGTGACCCGCTTTTCCACATTTGCCGCATGCAGGAGGGCAATTCCCTACATGGTACAAGTTGCACCTACCACAGTGGGGATTCACTTTTGCTCCTCTGGGGTTTGTCACAGCTCTCATCCCTTCATTCCTTCGCTGGTTAAATTGCTGATTGCGGTTTTGACCATGGTTGTTTCGATTTCCACCTCGGCTTTGACCCTGAGATTGATTGCTCTGTGCCGCTTCCCATTTCCTCTTATTTCCTTCAGCAATGAAGTTCTTCTTGTCCTGGAGTTTGACATCCATCAATGCGTGAGCCATCTGGACCGCTTCATCAAACGACCCAGGTTTAGACGAAGTCGTCTCACCCTTGATATTACTGGATAGACCTTTGATGTACTGTTTCATCTTCTTGTTACCATCGGCAAAGGTGTCTGGACACAAAAGGCTTAGTTCATTAAACCTCCTGGTGTAAGCAGCGATGTCATTGTTTTTCAAAGTCAGGTGCCTCAACTCATCTTCCAATTGACCCAACTCCTCTTCCGGGCAGAACTTCTTGGTCAAAAGAGCTTTAGTTGCAGTCCATGTTCTTGCATTCGCTACTGCCAATCCAACAGTGGCTACTTGGGTGTTCCACCAACTTAATGCATCGTCAAGAAACGTAGCAGCCGCAAACTTGACCTTGTTCGCTTCTGAACAACCACTAATCTCGAAAGTACTTTCAACCTTTTCCAACCATCTCCTGAGTTCTAGAGCTCCACCAGTTCCACGAAATTGCGTGGGACCACATTTTATGAAACTAGAGTAAGTACATTCTCTTGGGGCTTGCTGTCTCCCCGCATTTCTGCCCTGATCTGGATTCCTTCCTGCTCGGTCTGCTTCTAGCGCATTCGCAATAGCTTCCTGAATCATCGTGTTCACACGGTCAGCGGTTAGTTTTGGAGGCATGGTGCGTTATCAAATATATCTTTCTGCAAGACAGGGAAAATAGAAAACAATGTAAGTACACACATCAAGATTAAGATGGATTTCTCTTTCAAGACATAATATAAATACAACGACACATCATTACAGAGTTACTAATATTCATCAATTCACATCACAAAAGATCAAATTTAAGACATATCACAGATCATGAAAGGTAAACATGGATTGTATTGATAATCAACCAAAATGGTGACAAGTATTGCCACTACAATCATTCACCATAAAACTTAAGTCCTCAAGTTTTTCGTCATAATGCCATCATACAAAAGTCTAAAACAGTTCTATTACAACGATCAAAGATAAAATACAAGACAAGCAACTAGGCATGTGGTGATCCACATGGCCTCTTGGATGGCGGTTCGTCAACATCTTCCTCGGGTTCCTCATCGCTATCATCCTTGTCCACATCATCCATTTTTCTCTTTCCTTTATCATCCGGCCCACATTCAGTCTCCTTTTTCGTCCCTGACGTAGACCCACACTCAATCGCTACCTGATTTCCCACAGTGATACAAGCACCTCTGGTAGGTGGCTGGATTATGAAGTCATTAGCTTCCATTTCCAAATCGTCCACAAACCTCCAATCTGGGGGCAATGATGCTCTCACTCGATGCTCCCAACTCTGCATCCTAGACAATCTCACTTGATCTTCCCTAACACGGTCAAGACTAGCGCTCAAATTCGCGATCATCGATCTTAGACTGTTGATATCACTTTTGTTTGCATTTCCATCATACTCAATTCTTGCAGTCCTTTCCAACAGTCTTTGGTGTGCCCTTTCATTCTTATCAAACCTCTTAATTACCCTGGTCTCAACTACAAACCGCTCATACATCAACCTATCCATCCTCCTCAAACGACCCTCGGGATCCCAGTAGTGTCTTGGTCTCGGAAAGTAGACCCTTGCGATATTCTCATGAATAGATTGCGATTTTGATAAATTGCTGGACTCTGCACCACTCCCATTACTTACTCGAACAAATCCTGGCACTGTCCTCAAATAGTCCTTACAATTGTCCATCGGGCGACTAAAGGGTTGCTGCTCATATCGATCAGTTGGAGGTACTTCATAACCTTTTGGCGAATTCGGAGATTGAAACAAATCAGGTTCAGTCTGACCTACAGCATTCTCGGGAATGCCATCATCCATCAGTTCCTCGGGCTCTTCTTCAGAATCCTTACTCTCATCACTACTGATGCTAAAGTTGTCCACCTCACTTTCGTCATTGTCATTTTCCGGCCCTATTTCTTCTTCTGGAGCGATCCATCCATTGTCATTATCCGGCGGGTTCGGAGGAAACGGTCCCCCTTTGTGACCTATGACGTAATCGTTTCCATTACCATTAGGCGGTACCTCGGCCATTCCTGCAATAACAGCGAATTTCGGAGGGTACGTAAGTAACTATACAATATTTATAAATACATGCATGCAAATGCAATGCAAAGGTGGTACATATGCCCAAAATGTAATAATATGATGCTCATGCATGATTAATACAAAAATTACGGTGTCGGATATTCCACGTATAATTTCAACGTCTACATATAGTAATTTCCATACTTACGTAATAATTACCCACATATATACTTCAACTCAAAAGTATACGTCAAATGCCATGAATACAAAAATAAATCTTACCGGAGCCATGCAGGATAGTTGTGTGTGCTTGGACAATTTCTTACGACACCAAAAGTTATAGTTTAGGATTTTCAAAAACGACCTAGTTCTCTATAACTCATGGCTCTGATTACCAATCTGTAACACCCCACCAAATGCTATGCGCAGCGGAACTACAACATTTGGGTGCTAGGCAGTTATCATCGCACACAAGATATATCGATCGACTCTAAAGAGACGTCAACTTAAAAATTAAATTAAAAATTGTTAAAAGATACATGTCTACGGTTTTTCCAACCCCACTTGGTACAACATAGTTTAGCGTTTTCGGTCCCCATGAATCTCAACCCAAAAATTACAGTTTCACAACAACATAACATTAAAGTTAAAAATGTTTAAGTAGAAAAGGGAGGAAAAACAAACAGACTCCAAGCCATACACACAACATCCATCCCATGCACGCTCCATGCTACACTTCAGCGGTTACCTGAAACACATGCTAAATTTGGTCAACGAAAACGTTGAGTGGAATTCATAGGTTTTACAATTCATTTTGAACATATGTGAAATAAAAACCATTCACGATCATTCATAGACTTGTCGATCAAACAATCTATATTCAAGATACTGGCAATTGTGTTTAAGCTCATGACACTAAACCGTTAACTCAATCACCCGCGTAATAATTACCGGCGTGATTCAGATGAAACCAAGGCCCCTAATAAGGCATCAGTTGCAATTATACCTTATCTCTTATCACAAATTATCCGTCCGCAGGGGGTATCAACGTACTAGCCCTCGTCTCGGATAGGGTAGTCAACCCCATAGTACTATCACTTTGTATAAGCGGCTATTTCTAATCCACGCTAGGACTAAACAATAGTTAATAGTTCATGAAATTAGGGACTTTTGCAACTAGGTACTCAACACAATTTCAAAGGCGACATTCGGGACCAACAATCATTCATGACATATGTTCATATTAAAAACTAGCATGCATTTCCCTCGCGGGTAAAACAGTTTGAAATAATAAGAAGCGAGGCTATAAATTCACACCTTATATATCAAGTAGTCGATAGTTCGAGAGACGGTCACTGACGACGATACGGATGCCCGGGTAAATCAACACCTATCAACCAAATAACGCGTAATGAGTAATCTCATTTTAAAACCTTATGGTACTGTATAAAATACATAAATACTAGTCACTTATGACAATTACAACTCACGCCAAAACAAAACAACAAGCGTTACTCATTTTACACCATTCGTCCTTATTATTAACGTTATCCATTTTTATTCATTTTCGCCGATACTTACCAAAAGTACGGACTATTTTACTATACTTAACCATCCTTATAAAATTTGACAAAATTCTCAAAAATACTATAAGACCTGCAGATAACACATATTTAATCCCAATAAAATTTTTTACTTCTACGACCCGTTACTCAACGCTTTTTCAAAAACTACGTTTTTTGGACTGAAATTGTACTTTGACCAAGTCGGACCCGTTTGACCCGTTTAAAATACTCCATTGACCCATTTGACACCTAAGTCCTATAGTAGACTCAAATGTGCAGGTTTGACACCAAAATTCAGTCCTTGACCATCTACCAAACTAGACTTATAGTCCCCGGGATTTGACCTAAAACCAATCATAACTTCGGATTATGACGGTTTTCATCTCCCAGTTCACGAATTTCAAAACGTCGTAACTTTTGACTCGTTAGGAGTCGTAAGCTCTACCTTATACCAAATCGAAGCTAAGAGAATGCTCTACAAGTCTATCCTATCCACAAGACCTGTTTTCAAAATGATTTTTACGAAAATGCCTTAAACTTTCTGCCTAAATTTAACCATACCAAAATCACACTTACGCTCGATTCCAAACCCATTTATCATCACTAGACATCATCCTAAGCTTCCTTAATCACAACCAAACCATATTTTCAGTTCCTAACCCCTATTGATCATCAACCTCATAAACTAAAATCCTAAAAACAAACATGCAAGTACTTGTATCTATCTAAAACATCTATGAACACAAGATTAAACACAAAACCCATGCTCAAAACAACAATCACCATGGCTCCCCAAACACCCCCTTAGCCGTGGGGTTTGGGTGACCAAAACACCACAACCAAATCAATTTTGGTGGGTTTGTTTAGTGATTATATCCCCATTACACATGAATTTAACATGCATTTATCCAATTAACATCAAAAACGAGTTTGAAAAATTCCTTTGATTCTTGAAAAAAAAATTTGAATGCATGTTGGATTTGATTACATAGAAAGGTAGGGAATGATTAGATTAGAGGTGGTCTAACCTTAGTTTTAATCAAAACCAAGTAGAAAAAAAAAATTAATGGTGGTTTTTGGTGGGTTGGGGGTGACCGTCGGCCTAAAGGGGAAGAGAGGGAGAGAACAAAAAAATTTTTCAAGTGTTTTTGTTATGTGTGTGTTTACATTTCCCCTTTTGTAAAATTGGAAGGACCCCTTTTGCAATTTAGGCTTTCTTTTGGCCTCAAGTAAAAACGACACTAAAACTTTGCGGGATTGACTCACTAGTCATTTTAGAAAATTTTACGGGAGTCGGAAATTATCGCAAACACTCCAAAATACTTTTGGGATACTTTAAATGTACCCGGAAAGCTATAAAACTCACCCGACTCGACTTAACACGAACCGTAAGTAAAATTCTCGAAAAATTACATTATCGATAAAACGTCAATAATTATAGAAATTTGGGCATCCATCGGGATCGTATTTGTCATCGTCCTTCTTAAATCGTCAATCGTAAAAATTATAACCTCGAACATCGATTTCAACCAAAATACTAAAATATATAGCAATTAATATTTATTAAAAATTTCAAAAATTAGCGTAATTTAGGGTAATGTTAGTGACCTCGGTTCTAAGGTATCACAATTCCAAAGTTGCTGTGTTGAAGACGAGTAACGTTGTTGAAATCCCTTAACAATGTGTTCTTGAGAAACCAAATATTCTTAGACCAAATAACTCACGTGTTAAAAATTTTCAGAACCACACTTTTAAAATTGTCTGAATTTGCAATATTACTAAACCTAAGTTCGCAAAATTCAAAACCCAGGTTCGCAATAACACAAAAGCTGGTCTTGCAAAAACTTTAAGTTCTGACTTCGAAATATTGAGCTCGCAAAAACATCAAGTTCCGAGTTCGCAAATCCCCAACTTCGCAATAATTAGCCTGAGTTCGCAATAATTAGCCTAAGTTCGCAAACCTTACTTCGCAAAAAGTTTTGAAATTGAGTTCGCAAATCTCCAACTTCGTAATAATTAGCCTGAGTTCACAAACCTTACTTCGCAAAAGATTTAGAACCTTCCTTCGCAAATCCCCAACTTCGCAATAATTAGCCTGAGTTCGCAAACCTTCCTTCGCAAAAAATTTTGAACTTGAGTTCGCAATTCTTACTTCTCAAAAAGTTCTGAACCTGAGTTCGAAATATAAGTTCGTAATACGCTGTCTTCGCAATTCCTAGGGTTTCTAAGTTTGCAATATGGCTAAAATATAAGATCTCGGACAAAAGACGCAGTTTTTTGAATTTTTACCAAAATCGAGACAAACGCCATTTTTTGTGTTTTTAACCCAAAAAGATCCTAAATCACTACCACAACTATGTAGTTGATATTGAGAAAGATTAAATACAAAAAAACACATAAAAAACAATTGGGACGCGAGATATATGGATCAAATCACACGAACTAACACCAAAACAAACACATAAATAAGACAATCATCCCATGGCTCTGGTACCGTTTGCAGGATTATGTAAATCTTGCTTATCTAGGGAGAAAGAAATGGTGAGAACAAACACAGAATATGAGAGAGAAATAAGTGTAAAACATACTTTTACTATGTGTAAAATAAGAGTGAGCCACACCCTCTCCAACTAAGGAGAGGGTTTATATACCAAGCCCATGAGATGGTCTTGGGCTTACAATGATGGTCCGCCGACCATATATGCATGGATGAGGCTTTGGCTTTATTTAATGCAAGACTACGAGCTATTTAACTACTATATTGTCGGAGTGACTAATACTTTCTAAATACTTAAATCGTGTTTCCAACAAAAACAAAAGGTTTCAAGGAATGTTTAGCCAAAATTAGCAAACAAATAATCTTGAAAAATACTGTGGTCAAAGAAGAAAGACAAAAAACGAGCCAAAAAGTGGCTGCTATCCGCGGTCTTTAAAAAAACCCGCGGTTCTTTAAAGATAAAGAACCGTGCGACATTTAATGAGCCGCCCTCAATGGACATGAAAAATAACTTTTACAACGTTTTGAGAAGAAATAACTCTTTCAAAACTTTGCAAATCTTGAATTTTTACCTCTATTAGCACTAGATTATGCTTTGGTTGCACAAAAGGCAACACACTCACAAAGAGTGTCTTGACAAAGGGTGAAAAAATATTTAGATAACATTTTGATCCAATTTTAGTCAAGTTTTAAAGGTTATGATAGATTAAGGTACAATTTTAACTAAATTGAAGTTAATTGGTGTGAGCACATAAGTGGAAACACACAAAGACAATCAATTAAACATCCTCATGAAAAACACATGAAAGAAAAGGAAATACAAGAGATGAAATAACAACTAATTATTACAAAGTTAGCTAATCTAGTTCTTGAATTGGTAGACTTCCTTGGCTTGATTTTCTTTAAAAACATTATTAGAAAATCCTCATTCATCTCTTGGGAGGTGGAGGCATGGAGAACAAAGTAAGCAAGAAATCTTGCAACCTCATATGAAGTCCAAACATCTCCATTCTTAGGTTTTGAATGATGTAGTTGTTATATAGGAAACATGGACAATTAGAACCATGAGCTTCTAGGAAACCAAAGAAGTATGGATCACCCATGAAGCGGGAAATAGGAACACCTAGAATTTGAGTGTTAGATGGAGGATGAGGCATGGTGTCCAATGGTGCAATGGGTGAGTTTGGTGGAGTGAAAGGTGAGGTAACCAAAGGCTAAACAAAGTTATTCTCAAAGGGAATGCTTTGGATAGGTTGAGGGTCCACATCCAAGAAAGGACTTAGAGTGAAGGGTGAAAACAACTCATTCATACTAGATTGGAATGAAGAGGAGGTAGAACCATGTGAATGGTTAGTACCATGAGTTGAGCTAGTCTTGCATGGAGCAAGAGGTGGTGAAGGTGATGAAGAAATGAGCATTGTAGTAATCTCATTCTTGGGTGTAAGAAAAGATGAAGAGCCTTGTTTAGGCAACTTGATCTTAATATTTTGGTTTCTTTTGGAGGAAGAGTCTTTGGAGGAGTTTGAGGGTCTTGTGGACACCATGGTTGTGTGTCTAGGTTAAGAAGAAGGCTTAGAGGACGAAAAGAAGAATAACCAAGAGATTTTTAAGAAGGAGAACGGAAGATCCAAACTAGTAATGGGTTAAAATTCATTTTGATGAATAATGAAATTAGGTAGGCTAAATTAGGAAAAAGCTGGTTTTTAGCAAAAATTTCATCAATGTTTACAAAGATTTAGAGAAAACAGTGTAAAGCAAAGACGACTTCATAGTCAGTAACTGCATTTCCTCAAATGAGGCCGCGGTTCTTTATTAATAAAGAACTGTCCAATATTTAGAGAACCGCGGGAAGAGGGCTCCATAAAATGGGTTTCCATCAACTTTCAACATCCTAGATTTTAAACAAGGATTTAACAAGCTAGAGTAGATTAATAACCAAAATCTAGATAGCCAACTAATACATTGTAAAACCCGCATAAAATACACGAAGACATTAAATACGCGAAAACACAGATTAGTTAAAACTTTATAATTAATTCATACACGACACGTATCATGAATATTTAGTGTATAAATACAAATATTACGTATATCATTTTATTTATTTAATGACAAGAGTTTACATATAATAATATTACACGAAAAGACTTAACATGAAATTAAAACACGAGCTTACATCATGAACATTAATACACGAGAATTGATAAAACACGAAAACGAAATATATTTACTATAAGGGGTGTTTGGCCGACCATAAAGAGAAAACAAAAAAGAGGGCCCAAGCCCGACCCGCTAACCAATTTACTTGTAACCAAAAAGACTTCCAGGGAATTCATTTATCACTTTTACAAAAATTAAACAAAAACCCTACTCTCTCTTTGGTGGAGCCGACGGCCTAAGAACAAAGCAAGGAGGATTCAAAGCCTTTTGACCTTCAATTAATTACAAGTGTGTGTTCTGGTCATTCTTTTCTAAAGGATATCACATTCAGTATCACCATTTTCTCTTTTCTTATGGTTATTATTATTTAAACATGAAATCATTTATTTAAAATCATATGAAAATGAATTAATGACTAAAAACATATAAAAGATCAGGATTAATTCGGGTTTGGTTTGGTTTGTCACGGGAACTGAGACCACAAGGGTCTCGATGGGTGTTACAACCGGCCAGCCGAGACCTTGGTGTCTTGGTGGCTGTGTTGTTCGACCAACCACAACACCAAACAACCCCGCTGTGGGGTGTTTGGCTTATCAGTGGCAACCGAGAGCCTTATAGCTCTTGGTGGGGGTTTGAGCCGACAGTGGGAACCGGCCAACAGCCGGTGGCTATTTTGGCTGACCGAGGGCAAGAAGCCACTACCGCGAGGCTGTGGTGTTTTGTTGTTTGTGCGACCGAGACGTGGGAATATCGGTAGGCTATGGTTTGGGCTCGGGTAAACCAAAACACACACCAAGGGTGTGTTTGGTTATTAGTTTTGTTTAATTAAATTGGACTTAGGATATAATTATATTATTAATTATTCATGAAAATTAACATGGTACATTTATTTAAATTAAACATAGACTTATAATAATTACTTTATGTAATTATTCATGATATTGGACATGGCATATTAATTAAATTAATTAGAGACTTAGCTTATTTTAATTAATTACATGTTATCTATGGTTTAATTAAATTAATATTTACTTAAATTTAATTATACAATTACCAAGTTATAGTAAAGTTTTATTAAGATATAAACCATGCTTTATTATTAATTAATAATTACTATAGAAAATCATCTTATATTATTAATTAATAATTAACTATAAGACTATGAAATGTTATATTAATTATTAAATAAACTTTACTATATGACATATAATTAATCATGACTTATAAATATGTTCATTACGCTTTAGCTTATATCATATGCTTATTAAACAAGCTTATTACTGTTTATGGAAACATGCTATTTATGGAAACATGCTATTTATGGAAACATACTATTTATGAAAACTTTCTATTTTTGGAAACTTACTAATTATGGAACTTTCTATTTTTGGAAACTTACTATTTATGGAAACTTACTATTTTTGGAAAGTTGCTATATATGGAAACATGCTATTTTTAGGAAGTTACTATATATAGAAACCTGCTATTTTTAGAAAGTTACTTATTATGAAACATCAAGTATAATAACACATGAAACATGAAATATGTTAATCAAGAACACATGAAACACTAAGAAATACATGATAAAACAAGAACACGTAAAACAAGTCAAGAACAAGTAAAACAAGTCAAGAACAAGTAAAGTAAACTAAGAACCAGTCAGTTATACATGAACATACAACTCATTCACGTCCTTTATTATGTAGCACTCGTGAAGTCTGAGTAGTTACTTTCCGCCTTTCATCTTTCATCGTTATTGGACATAAGGTACGAATATTCCGTCCTTCAGTAAGGACACTCTCTTTCTATGCGTGATTAGGATTCCCCGTTTGCTGCAATATGTTTTCCCCAGTAGTTTACAAGTCATAAATTTTTTTATTATTTACCATGCTAGCATTTTAAATTACCTGAGCTATAGACATGCATGACCATGTCCACCTAGTTATGGAGGTCCCATAACCATGACACTTGAGGCACCGGTTTCATGACTCTTCCGCGACGAGAGTGATTTCTCTCGGCGTCCCTTTCAGTTATTTGGCCATTATTATTATCATGTGGGGCGTATGGGTGCATCCTAGTACATGTTTTGCAGGTTTACAAGGTGACTGTGATGTGTGCTCTACATCCGTCACATTGGAGCTGATCCCTCCATCCAGACTTACATAATTAGAGGTCACCCCTCTAATTGCATGACGAGGTCACCCCTCTATGTATTCATGTACGTTGATACCTTTCATGACCTATATTAGCTCTTTGGCATTAAAATTATATTTTCATGTTTGAACATAATATTTTTAAGATATAAACTAGTTTATAAAACATGTTCCAGGTTTTCTAGGACTTATACATATTCCGCTGCATTTCATACTTTACTTATGATTCATTCATTCTTATCATGTCATTATATCCGTTCATTGAGCGTATTCCTCAGTCGTACTTTCTTTCCATGTCCCATACGGTAAGTACAAAGGGACGAACTTGAGCATCTGAGAGTGCATACATAGGATTGAAGTTACCCTAGATTTATTTTCCTTTTGCATTTCATATACTTATGCTTGCTTGGACATTGTTTAGTCCTTTTTATACATTCTTTACTTTATGCATGTGTGAGCTTATGTCTAGGGATCGATGTTTGATTTCGGTTTCCTTTATGGAAATTTATGTTTTAAGACATTTACCTTGCATGCTTTGATGACACGCCATAATTATCATGTAACGGTCTACTTACCAAAGTAGGGTGTTACAATTATGGTATCAAAGCCCAAGGTTTCGACCTGTAGGCTCTAAAAACATGACATGTGACTAGTGGGTAGTCACAAGAAACTTCTTAAACTAGCGTTTGTTGTCTTCCATGTTTTCCTGCATTTTGTTGTTGATTTTTCTTTAAGTTTTTTACTAAGTAAGGGTTGATACAGGATCGGCCATACTTAGTCGCATGTGGTTTTCTTCAAATTTTGTTTGGTGGTTAAACCATAGTCGTCCATACTTGCTAATGTCAGATTTCGTTGACTATGTCTTCATAATTCTTCCATGTATCTCTTATGCTTATTCCATGTTTCTAACAGATTAATCATTTACTTTCCTTTGAAACTGTTAGATGGTTAACACACGCACAAACCCGAAACTCGCTACAGCTGTCAATGAAGCTTTGTAGGATATGCTACCCAAATCCGCAATCAGATTCGGGCATCCTATCAGGCTTTACCGAATCATGCAAATCCTCCTCCTGCTCCACCATTCACACTCCACACATGGCTGGAACGTTTCAACAAGTAGAAGCCTCGATCATTCGGGAAGGCAGTTGTCCCGTCAGTTGCTGAGAACTGGATATCACATATGGAAAAGATCTTTGACGCCATGGGTTGCGATAGGATATACAAGGAGAGGTTGGCATGCTACAAGTTTGAGGGTGATGCGTTAGCATGGTGGATGGATTACAAGTAAACTAATGGAGGTGAGGCATGGCTTACCACATTGACATGGGCGCAGTTCACGGAGTTGTTTTACGATCAGTTCTTCCCAATATCTGAACAAGAACGACTGACGAGGGATTATCATGCTATCCATCAAAAGGCAGGTGAGAAAAACACATAATTCATGCAACATTTCCTCAGGCTAGCTGGTTTTCTGAGAGCAGCTGCTGGCACAGCAGAGGATCAAGCAAAGCATTTCCATTGGGCTCTTCTCACCTCGTGTAAAACCCGCATGCTTTTACCATGAATAGTACCCTTATGATCGTACGTACATGATTAGAACTTTCCTTATTTAACACGTTTACGCTTCATTTATATGAATTACAAGTATTACGTACGTGTTGTTACACGATAAATATTTATTACGTATTAAGACACGATAATTATTATCAACAATAATTATAATCACGAACATGAAAATCATGAACGTAAATAATCACGAACATTATATTATGTATTTATGTATAGTTATTACGATTACGTATAAATATAAATTACGACATGAACGAACAATAATTAAATCACGTAAACACGACACGTTAACACGTAAATAATAGAACACGGGAAAAATCAACGCCCCCCCCCCCCCCCCTATGTGGGTCCCTTTTATACGCGGCATAGACAAGAAAGTGGGCCCAGCCCACTTTAAAAATTAACTAAAAAGGAAAAAGAAGGAAAGGGATTTTTCATATTACAGAATAATTAGAAAAACCAAAAACCCTGCTCCTCATTTTCTTCCTTGTAGTCGCCGCCTATACACCACCATAAGGAGATGTTTGTTGATCTTGGTTAATACAATTTATTTCAAGGTTGTTCGAGTTAGTATTTTCCTTTTGATCCACGAATCTGTAATTCTCTTAAACCTTTTCTTTTAATTGTTTATTAGATCTAAGAACATGAAATCATGGAGTTATTAAAAAAAGTTAATAAACATCTAGATCTAATCAAGGGGTATTAAAAATACATGGTTTAAGGGGGGTGTTTTTGTTCGGCTTATGGGTAAACCGAGAGCAAGGCTCTCGGTGGTTGTATGATCACCACCAACCGAGACCACAAGGTCTCGGTTTGGTTTGTGAGGCTCGACTGAGAGGACCAAGGGACCCCGACGCATGTCGGAGTTATCCTTGGTGGTTTAGGGGGTCTCGGCTGGAACACCACACGCACCACCAGTTTAGGCCGGTGGTGGTTTGCCATGGTTAAGGGTTGTAGGCCGGTTCAAGGGTTAAACTGGTCTGGTTCATGACATGTTTAGCTTTAAAACACGGGTTCGGTTCACGGTGTATTTTTCAAGATTAATTATTTATTTTTACAAGATATATAATTACAAGATTAATTAAATTAATTTCACATGCTATGTAATTAATTTAATTTGGACATGACTAGGGTTATATTATTATTATTAATAATACATAATTTTAACCTAAGTATTTTATTAGTTAATTTAGACTAAGAAGTTAATTAATTATTAAAACATGACTTATAATTAATTAATTTTTATGACTTAGGCTATATTAATAATAAATATTAATACATGTTTTAACCTAAGTATTATTACCTTTTATTTAATTAAATCATGTTATATTTTATTAAATCTCATAACCTATAGTTTATTTAATTTACATGTAATAATTAATAAACTATACTATTTATCACATGACTTAGAATATTGATCAGTAAAACTTAAGCTTATATATTATTAGCTTAATAATCCAGCTTATTTCTAATTATGGAAACTTTCTGTTTTTAGAAACTTATTTAATTAACGAAGCTAATCTATTTATGGAAACTTTCTATTTTTAGAAACTTGTTTAATTAAGGCAGCTAATCTATCTATGGAAACTTTCTATTTTTGGAAACTTTCTATTTTTGGAAACTTTCTATTTTTGGAAACTTTTTAATTTTTGGAAACTTTCTATTTTTGGAAACATTCTATTTTAGGAAACCTGCTATTTTTAGAAAGTTACTTATTATTACACAACAAGTATAATAATACAAGAAATACAAGTAATACTTAATCAGAATAGACAGTATACATGATAAACACAACATAATGTTAGAATTAGTAAAACAAGACATGAACATATAAAACAAGCTAAGACATGACATAAAACCAATTACGTACTCAGTAATTAGAATACTTATACACATATATTATTTATGTAGCATTAGTGATATCAAAGTAGGACTCTCTTCCGTTCGTCTTCTTCGTTCACTGGACACAAGGTACGGATTCTCCGTCCTTTCAGTATGGACATTCCTTCCTTTATTATGATTCCCCGTATGCAGCCAACTGTTTTCCCCAGTATATGTTTTATATGTTTTGATTGCTTATGTTTAATTAGATACCTAAAGCCATATACATGCATGACCAGTTTCACCTAGTTATGGAGGTACCATAACCATAACACTGGAGGCACCAGTGTTATAACTTCACCACGGCGGAGTGATAGCTCGTGTCGTCCATTCAGCTTTTGGCCATATTATTATTATCATGTGGGGAGAATGGGTGCATCCTAGGTTACATGTTTTCAGCAGATTATTCAGGTGAATGTGGTGTGTGCCTTGAATTCTTCACAAGGAGCTGATCCCTCCTACCCAAAAACTTATATTTAAATTAGAGGCAGCCCCTCTAATTGCATGACGAGGTCACCCCTCCAAGTATTCATGCACGTTGATATTTCATGACCTATATTGGCTAATGGTAAACATGTTAAACAATTTTTATAAGATAAACATAAGGCTTTTCAAATTATTAAACAAGTTTTACTAAGATATTCCAGGTTATCCAGGACTTAGTCTTTTCCGTTGCTTTATGCTTATATGCTTATGTCATTCATGCTATACTTGTATATCCGTGCACTGAGCGTTATGCTCAGTCGTTTTCCTTTCATGTTCCCGAACCGGCAGGTACTCAAGGAAGCTCGTAGACTTTAAGCGTACGTGCATATGGATTGGAAGCTTCCTAGCCTTCATTACTTTATGCATTTCTTCATACTTTGATACTCATTTCTATGGACATTGTTTAGTCCTTTTCATTTACAGTACTTATCAATGTGTGTGATGAGTTCTACTTTTGGGGTACCGATGTTTGTTTCCGGTATTTCCTTTATGGTCATGTGATGATTTATACATTTATCCTTGTATGCTTTGATGACACGCCATAATCACGCGCGACATTCCATTTACCAAAATGGGGTGTTACAAATATGGTATCAGAGCCAAGGCTTCGACCTGTAGGCTCTAAAAACACGACATGTGATTAGTGGGTAGTCACTATGGTCTTCCTAGAACCGACAGTCGGTTTTCATGCATTCATCATTGTCATGCATACATATATATGTCATTGTCGTAGGTTTATGACTAAGTAATGGTTGGTATAGGACTGCCCCTATTTAGTCGCATGTGCTTTTATCGAAACATTTAACTTTGGGACCGACCCATTGGCGTCCCCTCGCCATGTCTTTTGTTTTGGGTGAACTGACCATAGGCGTTCATTCTCGCGCATATAAAAGCTTCCATAAAACTACATCACGCATTCATGTACTAGTTTTCTACATAATTTTTTTTCATGATTTATTGGTATAAATGTTTTTCATGTATATAGTTTATGAATTGATAATACACGGGTTTGCCTCGTATGAAAGTTCGTTGTTCCGATCTTTTCGAATTGATTACTAGTTAAAAGTGCGACTCGGTGGTTCTTGGTGGAAAAATAAATGGTTTGGTTATCTATTTTAAACTAATAGCAAATATGAAAGTGTCGTTGAGTAAAATAAAAGCTTTAAAAATTAAACTAAAATGATGAGTTAAAAATAAATGATTGAAAACTTAAAAATAAAATTAGAAAAACTTTCTAAAACGAAAAACATAAATCCGTCAGAATAATCCTAATCGGAATACCATCGGAATGCCTTGTCGGAATACGATCGGAATACACTCAATCAGAAATCAATCAAAATGTGGAAAAAGGAATGCTATCGGAATAACACTAATGTAACCTATCAGAATATCACAAAAAAATCACCTCAATCGGAATGTCTTAATCGGAATACACAAAAAAGGAAGTGATCGAAATCCATAATGTAACCTATCAGAATGTATAAAAAAGGAAGTGATCGGAATCAAAATAGGAATCCCAATCGGAATACACAAAACCCTTTTCCGATATCCAGTGATCGGAATGATAATGCACATATCGGAATGAAAGGCCCTAATCGGAATACCCAATCGGAAAAGGGTTTAACCTTTTCTGATGACTTGCAATTCGAGAAAATCAAGACCAAATAAGCAAAGTTTTAATAAGAACTATCCAAAACTTTACTAATTATAAGATGAAAGGTGTAATAAGCACGAATAAGAACTTATCAAAACTTTAAATAAGCAACTTTTCAAAAACAAACTTTAAAAAGACAAATTTTTTAGAAAGCTTTAAAAGATAAATAAGCTAAGTACCAAATAAGCCAATAAGCATAATAAGCTCAAAGCTCAATTTGCACAAAAACTTAGATATGATCAAAAAGATAAAATTTTTGATCACATAAACATAAAGATAAAACAATATGAAAAATGATAACGAATTAAAGGTAAATAAAATCAAGAAAGGTAGAAGAAGATTAAAGATAAAAAACTTAATTTGAACTTATAGATTAATGATTCCAAAATACAAGATCAAATCAATGCTTAAACATGAAAAGAAAGAAAAGATGAAGTTCTAGTGAGAGAAAGTTAAACACTTTCTCTCTCTAGAAATAAAACTAAAGAAATAAAAAAAATAAACTAGCTAACACCCTCCTAATGTGTCATTAAGAGGGTATTTATAGGAGATGGGGAGGTGCATGTGCTTCCTTCTTTCTTTCTTCTCGACTCGATTTAAATTCTTTGTCTTTCTCGGCGTCGTCTCGGGATTTGTCGATGCAAATTGAACTCATCTTCTAATTTTCTTCTATAATTAGACTTGAGTTCTTCGACTTCATTAAACTTCTGTCTTTAGACTTTTTCTTCGACAAATCTTTAGAATAGGCCTTGGACTTCCGTTCTTTTTGCACTCTTGATCTTTTGACTTCGTCTTTTCTCGTTTTCTTCGATAAAAGCCTGTGTTTTCTTCCTTTTTCATCTTTTGGTCCTAAAACACAATAAAAACACAAACCACGCATAATTCTGACTTTTACGACATAAAATACACGTTTTGGTCTTGTTATTATCAGAAATAAGTGGTAAAAGGATAAGTGTTTTCACACTTATTAAATCCCCTACACTTGACCATTGCAATGCCATCATGCAATGCATTAATTTCAAAGCACGGTTTACATTTTTCATCATAAATAACCCACCTTGGCCTTTATAAATACTAAACTTTAAGGAAATTAAAAAGATAGAAATATGTACAAAACAAGTAAAGAAATCAAAGACTTACATTGGGGTTTTGGCTGCCATGAATGTTTATCATCCTCAAGTTTCACGTTCCCCATACCAAGCTTAAAAAACGAGATCATTGTTATTATAAGTTAGCAAACTAACACGAATTCATGTGGGCCAGTTATTTACTTAGACTCCCTTATTCCTATGTGTATCTCTTATATTTTAATTTTGTCTTGAATGATTACGAGGATGCATTGTTTGACTTATTTCAATAGTTATTTAGGCTGAAAATAAAGTGGGACGATTTAATAAATAGTTAGCTAAAGGACAAAATCTTTTAAAACTGCATCTCGGGACCACTTAAAGTTCATATCTTGGCATAGCTCGCTTCACGATTTGAGACCTTTCTCGGACTGATATTTGGTAGCAGATAGGTGTGAAAACACCCATCCTTTTACCACTTAATTATAATAATAACCAAGCCAAAACGTGTATTTTATGTCTTAAATGTCGTAATTATGCGTGGTTTGTGTTTTTGTTATGATTTAGGACCAAAATGTGAAAAGGGAAGAAAACACGGGCTTTCACGGGCTTTTATCGAAGAAAAAGACAAAAGACGAAGTCAAGAGATCAAGAGTGCAAAAAGAACAGAAGTCCAAGACCTATTCTGAAGATTTATCAAAGAAAAAGTCTAAAGACGGAAGTTTAATAAAGCCGAAGAACTCAAGTCTAATTAATGAAGAAATTACAAGACGAGTTTAATTAATCCTGAGACAAATTCGAAAAAGTCGAAGAATTAAGAAGACGAAAAGACGAGAAAGAAGAAAGAAAGAAAGAAAGGAGCAACACATGCTTCCCTTCTCCCTATATATAGAACACTCCCATCTCATTTAAAAGTGTTAGCTAATTTGAAAAATTAGTCTTTCCACCATTTTAATTACTTGCACCATTTCTATTTTCATGTCATTTTAATTTCATGTCTTAAATTTCTTGCCTTTTAATTCCAAGTAAGTGTTTTTAGTTTTGTTATTGAATCTTTACCTGTAATCAAGCTTTTCTTTATCTTTCTCATTCTACTTTTCTTGTTTTTGGTTTATTGCAAATTCGGATTAAGCAAAGTTTTGCTTAATCTCTTTTCTTATTTGATTAAAAAGTTCACCTTTTTACTTCTATCCATGTTTTCGTATGAAATAAGCTATAATTTTGACAATCTTATTGGCTTGTTTTGTAGTTAGCTTATTTGCTTTTCTAAGTTCTCTAAAAAGTTTCATCTTTCTAAAAGTTTGCTTATTTTGTTTACTTATTTCGTGTTTTGAAAAGTCTTTAAATTTGTTGCTTATTGTCTCGTCTTATTTCCATTTCATTTAAGTTTTTGATATTAGCTTATTAGTTTTAGCTTATTTAGCTTTTTTTATTACGAATTGTACTTCCATCGGAAAGTGAGGGATTTTACACATTGCGACTGCTTTACTCTTATTCCGACGGTGACAGAATTGGAACAAGGGTTATCACATTCCGACGGTTTTGCGATCTAGAGTAACAACCCCCCTCATTCCGATCTGGGATTGCGATCGCACATTGCAATCGCATATTCCGACGGCTCTTGAGGTATTTTAAGTCGAAGTGTTGCCCAATTTTACTTAGCATCATTCCGATCTGAAATTTAATTCCCATAACTTGTATACATTCCGATAGATAGCACCTTAATTATTCCGATAGACTGATTCCGATGGCACATTCCGATCTGAGTTCCGATGGGTGTGGTGACAGCATTCCGATCTAACATTCCGATGGTTTTGGGTTTGGAATTATATCTTGCATTGTTCGATTTTCAAATTACATTTTTACTTACTTTGTCAATTTAATTTTTCGTCACGCTTTAGTTTGAAGTCATTTAATCACTTTACTTTTCAAAGTTTTAACATTGCACCATCTACGTTTAATTAGTTTTAGTTTTTAATTACCCGCCATTTACTTTTAAAAGTCTTGCAATTTAATTATACTACAACGAAAAATTTTTGTTTCCCACCAAAAGACGACTGAATCGCACATTTTTCCCTTTTTCAATTCGAAAAGATCGGACGATAAAATTTTCTTACTGGGCAAAAGCCTTGTATTAAATGGCGCTGCTGCCGGGGAAATCACCCATCCTTTTACCACTTAATTATAATAATAACCAAGCCAAAACGTGTATTTTATGTCGTATATGTCGGAATTATGCGTGGTTTGTGTTTTTGTTATGATTTAGGACCAAAATGTGAAAAGGGAAGAAAACACGGGCTTTCACGGGCTTTTATCGAAGAAAAAGACAAAAGACGAAGTCAAGAGATCAAGAGTGCAAAAAGAACGGAAGTCCAAGACCTATTCTGAAGATTTATCGAAAAAAAGTCTAAAGACGAAAGTTTAATAAAGCCAAAGAACTCAAGTCTAATTAATGAAGAAATTACAAGACGAGTTTAATTAATCCCGAGACAAAGTCGAAAAAGTCGAAGAATTTAGATCGATTCGAGAAGAAAAGAAAGAAAGAAGAAAGCATACATGCATTCCCCACTCCCTATATAAACCCTCCTAATGACACATTAGGAGGGTGTTAGTCATTAACTAGTTTTAATTTTCTTTGTTTTAGTTTTCATTTTAGAGAGAGAAAGTGTTTAAACTTTCTCTCACTAAACTTCATCTTTTCTTTCAAGTTAAGCTTTGTGTAATCTTTGTATTAGAGTTTCATTAATCAAAAGTTCTTAGTTAAGCTTTTTATTCTTTAATCTTTTTCTACCTTTCTTGATTTACTTAACATTTTGATCCGAATATTACACTTCACACGTTTGATTTGATGATTTCGTGGTTAAAAGGTTAATCTTTCTTGTTCCTACATAAGCTCATATACGTATAGGCTATAATCTATTTGTGCTTATTGGCTTATTTCATATATTTAGCTTATTTGCTTTTTGGATTACTAAAAAGATTTAGCCTTTTTAAAGTTTCTTTTATAAAGTTTATGATTTTCGTATTTTCAAAGGTTGTCAAATTTAAGCTCATTAAGTTGTTTGAGATTTGCTTATGTGAGCTTATTGGAACTGCTTATTGAAACCTTGGCTTAATTTTCATTTTCGGATTGTTTGTGTTCATCGCAACATTGGGGGTTCAGACATTCCGATGGCTGCTGGTTGCTATCGCAATAACCCATTGAGGGTTTTACTTTGCGATAACTTGTTTTTACACCTTATTCCGATCTGGGATTGCGATCTCTCATTGCAATCGCATATTCCGACGGGACTTAAGGTTACCTTGAATCGAAACTCTGCCCAATTTTAGTTTACAACATTCCGATCTAAGCATTCCGATTGAATCATATTGCGACAGAAGTGTTTATATTATTACGATCTGGACTTTGCGACAGAATGGACTTTGATATTCCGATGGCTTTTCACTTATATTATTTCGATGACTTGTTTTAATCACATTCCGATGGTTTTGAGTTTTGGTTCACTCCAATAGAATTCAGTCTTACATTCCGATAGATCGTGTTTTCAAGTCTTATGTTTTAAGTGTTTTTCTAAATAAATTTTAGTCTAATCTTTTAAAAGTTTCTACTTCACTCAACCACAATTATTTGCTTTTAGTTTAAAATTAGATAATCAAACCAAACCAAATTATTTTTCACCAAAAGACAATTGAGTCGCACTTTCTACAAATAATCAATTCGAAAAGACTTGGAACGAAATTATTTTATACTCGGCTAAAACCCAGTTATTAAATGGCGCCGCGGCCGGCTCTTTTCGTTAAGATTAAGGGTTTTTAGTGAGAGACGGGTTGAATTTTGGGATCCGTTCTTTTAGGAACGGTATTTTCCTTGCTTAAAAATTCTCAAAAATCCATAAAAATATAAAATTTTCAAAAATACAAAAACATTAAAAAATTCATTAATAGCATTTCTTTTCCAAAGGTTTTGCACCAAAAAGATTATATATATTCTCCGTTTCTTTGGTATCTTTTCCTTCTGCAGGTGTATGCGTACTAGATCTTCAAATTATTCTGAGCCCGAGACTCGTGAAGATTTAGATATGGCTGGTGTGCATAACAACAACAACAACCCACCTCTACCCAATTTGAATAACAATAACAACAACAACAATGTTCCCCTACCTGATTTACGAACAATGGAGGAACTTTGTCAACCCACCATGAACGGACGCGGAGGACCGATTGCGCCGATGCAAATCACGGCTCCTGAATTTTCGTTGAAGCATCACATGATCCAGCAAGTTCAAAACGCTTGCCCATTTAGCGGATTACCGGATGATGACGCCAACAAACATCTAGACAAGTTCATTACCGTCACTCAAAGCATGAAATTACCCGGTGCTTCCATGGATTTTCTTCGCCGTCACCTCTTTCCACACACTTTATCCCATCATGCCGAAAAATGGTTTGATCGTCTCCCCAAAAACTCAATTCAAACATGGGATGACATGACTTAAAAATTTTTGTCGCGCTATTTTCCACCATCCATGGTCATTAGTCTTCGCAACCAAATCAGTGGATTCACACAAGAACCTGATGAGTCGCTTTTCGATGCTTTGGAACGCTATAATGTCTTGATTGACCGTTGTCCGAACCATAACATGCTCCCCGTTACTTTGATTGATACTTTCTATAATGGTCTAACTTTTTGTGATCGTGATACGATTAATGCTGCCGCCGGTGGTACATTCATGAAGAGACGACCTGAGGAGTGTAGAGAGCTGATAGAGAACATGACCACTCACCACAAAAATTGGGATTAAATTGCATCTTCAAGGAATAATCAGAGGGCCAATGTTTCTTCTACATCATCTAACCCAGAGCTCACCGAACTTACTTGCCAAATAGCTGAGATGAACAAAAACTTCTTAACCATGGCTACAAACCAATTTCAACAAGCCAAAGCTATTGCACCTTCTTGTGAGATTTGCGGGGGTTCTCATTCATACACACATTATCCTTCCACTCTAGACAATCCGGAAAATGTGTATGCCGCTAATGGTAACTTTGCTACAGGAGGCTACCAAGCACGACCTCAAGGAGACCGTAACTTGCTAAGTTATCGTTCCAACAACTATCTATCTCCACCCGGTTTTTCTTCTCAAAACCAAAACAATTTCAACCGCAACAATCAAAGCCAACCTCGAGCTACCAATCAATATCAATCCCAAAGAAACCCATATCCACCTCAAGGAAATAATTCAGCTTACCAAGCCCCACCTATCAATCAACCCACGGCACTGAACCAAGACCTCGAAACTTACATGAGGACCAATAGAGAGATGGTGACGAATCTTCAAAGCCAATTTATTAACTTGAAAGGTGACATGGGAAAACAAGGGAACGATATTCCAGCTGAGCTAAGGAATGACATGGCGAAACAAGGGAATGCTCTTCAAGGCGACATGAGAAACTCTACGAACAATCAAACGAATAACTTAAGGTAAATGATGGCTAGTTTTTTCACAAGTAATCAAACCTCTGGTTCGGGTTCTCTTCTGAGTAACACCGTCGCTAATCTAAGAAGGGAGATGAAAGCAGTCACCACTCGCAGTGGCAAAGGTTTAAAGGAACCCAAGATTCCTCCACCTACACAGGTGATTGTGACAAAGGAAAACGAGTCCCCTTCTCCGATTCCACCACCTTCTACTTCCACCCCTCCACCACCCAAGGATGTGAGTGAGAATTCCATTCCAAAGCCTTCATCTAAACCCAATATACCTTATCCCTCAAGGTTGAGGAAAGAGAACTTAAAGAACAAGGATGATATTCAGGTTTCTAACTTTCTCAAAATGTTTAAACAACTGAATTTTAATATCTCCTTTTGCTGAGGCTCTCGCTCACATGCCTAAATATGCTAAGATGTTTAAGGATCTTTTAAGTGATAAGGAAAAATTGCTCGACTTCGCTAATACCCAATTAAATGAGAATTGTTCTGCCGCTATTTTGAGAAAACTTCCAGTTAAGTTAGGAGACCCGGGTCATTTCTTGATTCCTTGCAACATCCCTGGGGTAGAGAATTGTATGGCCCTAGCCGATCTAGGTGCTAGTATCAACTTAATGCTTTTAAGCGTTTGGAAACAATTATCTCTACCCGAGCTAGTCCCCACATGAATGACTTTGGAATTAGCTAACCATACGGTTGCTTATCCAGTGGGGATAGCCGAAGATGTCTTCGTCGGTGTAGACAAATTCACCTTTCCGGCGGATTTTGTTGTCGTTGACTACGAGATGGACCCTCGTGTTCCATTAATCGTTAGACATCCATTCTTGAGGACCGGTCGCACTCTCATTGATGTAGTCGCAGGCGAATTAATCATGAGAGTTGGTGACAATAAAATCGTCTTCAACATGGGTAAACTTTCTAAGCAGCCTCCTGAACACGAGAATGTTAATTTCATTGACGTTCTTGACGAGGCTTGTGAAGAACATTTCAAAAACGCTTGTAAAAGTTGTTCTTCTTCGCTTCCCGTTGTTGAGACCGTTTCCTCTATTGCTCCATCACTAACTCTATTTGGAGAAAGTAATTTCATCTTGAAAGAATTTGAAGCAACTTTGGGAGATGTGGATTTGCAATATGACGATTCTCCCTCCAATTGGGATGAAGACATTCGTACCATTGAGAAACTTCTCAATGAGGACCATATTTCTCCACCATCTCCTAAAGACATCTCTATCGATGATCCGAATGTGAAAACGTCTTCCATCGAAAATCCTCCGGATTTAGAGCTTAAGGATCTTTCGTCTCATCTCGAGTACGTTTTCCTTGAAGACAACAAGAAGTCACCCGTCATCATCGCAAAGGACCTGAAAGAAGAAGAAAAATCCCGACTTATCGCCGTGCTGAAAAATCATAAGAAAGCGATTGCTTGGAAAATCTCCGATATTCGTGGAATTGATCCTCACTTTTGCACACATAAATTCTCATGGAGGACGACTTTAACCCACTATTCAAATCCAAAGAAGGGTGAATCTCAAGATCCATGACGTTATCAAAAAAGAGGTTATCAAACTTCCTGATGCGGGCATGATCTATCCTATCTCGGATTCACCATGGGTTAGTCAGTCCATTGTGTGCCTAAGAAAGGCGGAATCACCGTTGTGCCCAACGAAAACAATGAGTTGATTCCTACTCGTCTCGTTACAGGGTGGAGAGTTTGTATAGACTATCGCAAACTCAATGATGCTACGAGAAAGGATCATTTTCCCCTTCCTTTCATGGACCAAATGCTTGAACGTCTAGCGAGTAATGACTATTACTGCTTCTTAGACGATTTCTCGGTTTATTTTTAAATACCCATCGATCCCCAAGACCAAGAGAAAACCACATTCACTTGTCCTTATGGAACATTTGCTTACAAAAGAATGCCTTTCGGCTTATGCAATGCTCCTGGACTTTCCAAAGGTGTATGATGGCTATCTTCCATGACATGGTTGAAGAAACTATGGAAGTCTTCATGGATGATTTCTCGGTCTATGGTGATTCTTTCTCTTCTTGCCTTGCCAATTTGGAACGCATGCTTAAGCAGTGTGAAGACACTCGCCTTGTTCTGAATTGGGAAAAATGCCATTTCATGGTAAAAGAAGGCATTGTGCTTGGACATAAATTATCAAAATCCGGTCTTGAAGTAGACCGGGCTAAAGTAGATGTCATAGCCAAATTACCTCCACCTTCAACCGTGAAGGGTGTGAGAAGTTTACTTGGTCATGCGGTCTTCTATCGTTGATTCATTCAAGATTTTTCTAAAATCGCTCGCCCGATGATCCACCTCTTGGAAAAAGATACTCCTTTCATCTTTTCCAAAGAGTGTCTTGAATCCTTCAATCTTCTTAAGGATAAGCTCACTAAGGCACCGGTCTTGGTCACCCCTAATTGGGAGCTACCTTTGGAATTAATGTGTGATGCTAGCGTCTTTGCTAGTGGAGCGGTATTGGGCCAAAGAGTGAACAAACACTTCCAACCAATCCATTATGCTAGTAAGACAATGATGGGGGCTCAAATGCATTATACCACTACCGGAAAAGAGCTTTTAGCTGTAGTGTATGCTTTTGAAAAATTTCGCCCCTATCTTGTTCTTTCTACCACCATCGTGTCACCGATCATTCCGCGTTGAAGTACTTGTTGACTAAGCAAGATTCTAAACCAAGACTTCTTCGTTAGGTTTTGCTCCTTCAAGAATTTAACATTGAAATTCGTGACAAAAAGGGAGCCGAAAACCTAGCAGCGGATCATCTAAGTAGACTTGAGGATCCTTATCAAGGGGATCATCCGAATCAAGAGATCAGTGAGTCTTTTCCCCTTGAGGCCTTAATGTCTATTCACTCCAATCTTGATGACACCCCGTGGTTTGCGGACATTGCAAACTACTTAGCGGGTGGAATTCTCATCGAAGGGTTAACATCCCAACAAAAGAAGAAGTTCTTTAAAGATTTTAAGACTTACTTCTGGGATGACCCTTATCTCTTCAAACAATGTGCGGATCTTGTCATTCGTCAATGTGTTGATGGGCCGGCAGCTTTACAAATCCTTGATGCTTGCCATAAAGGACCCACCAGTGGTCACTTCGGTCCCAATTACACCGCGAAGAAAGTATTCGACTTTGGATTCTATTGGCCCACCATTTATAGTGATGCTCATGAAATGGTTAAGCATTGTGATGATTTCCAACGACAAGGCAAGATCACACATAAAGATGAGATGCCTCAAAATTTCATACAAGAATGTGAAATCTTTGACGTATGGGGCATCGACTTTTTGGGGCCATTTCCATCATCCAAAGGGAACAAGTACATCCTCGTAGCCGTTGACTACGTTTCAAAATGGGTTGAAGCTAATGCTCTTCCTACGAATGATACGAGGGTGGTTGTGAACTTTCTCAAGCAACTTTTTGCTCGATTCAGTGTTCCTCGTGCTATAATCAGTGACCGCGGGACTCATTTCTACAATGATCAATTTGCAAGAGTCATGGCTAAGTATGGTGTCAATCATCGTCTTTCCACCGCTTATCATCCCCTAACCAATGGTCAAGCTGAGATTTCTAACCGTGGATTGAAGCAAATTCTAGAACCTACTGTGGGAGAGCATCGTGCCGCGTGGGCCGATAAGTTAGATGATGCTTTGTGGGCTTTCCGTACCGCATATAAGACCCCGATTGGTTGTACACCTTATCTTCTTGTGTACGGGAAAGCATGCCACCTCCCTATCGAGCTGGAACATAAGGCATACTGGGCCTTAAAGTGGGCTAACTTCGACATCAACAAAGCCGGTGATCTTCGGAAGATTCAACTCAATGAGCTCAACGAACTAAGGAATGATGCTTATGAGAACTCGTTGATCTACAAAGAGAAGACCAAGATCATCCATGATGCAAGGATTAAGAACTGAGAGTTCCACGTTGGTGATCAAGTCTTACTTTTTAACTCTCGGATGAAGATCTTCTCGGGAAAGTTGAAGAGCCGCTTGGTCTGGACCATTCACCGTCGCCAAAGTCTTTCCATATGGCACCATTGAGCTTTCTCAGCCAAATGGACCCAATTTCAAGGTGAATGGCCAACGCGTGAAGTTGTACTTTGGTGAGGACATCTCTCATGAGATGATTCCATCCCTCACCACGTTTCTCATGAACTAGTTTTGGGTCGAGTCAGGCTCGTGACTCTGTTAACAAAAACAAGCGCTTCTCGGGAGGCAACCCGTGATCTATCCTTTATCGTTTTTCATAATAAGTGTAGGGGGGATCCCCGTATGTGTTTGTTGTCTTGTTTCTTATTTTGTGCAGGGATTCAAGCTTCAAAGAGTACTTTTGATGACTTTTGACGAACCGTGATCCCGTGTTCCCATCTCCCGGTTCTATCCTAAACTCTTGTGATTCAATATTTCATATCTTATATGTTCACATTGAAATCACCATAGTTGTCCTTTCCTTAGCAAGATTTAAACAAAGTGCACAATGTCATAAGTGTAGGGGAGTTTACTCTCACATGCTTAAACATTGAGGACAATGTTTATATCAAGTGTAGGGGGGATTTTCTATCGAAGTAAGTGGGCTTTTCCATGAATTTGCCCTCATTTTAACCGGAAAATTTGATTTTTCGACATTTTTCAAAATTTGTAATCTATTTTGTCCTAGTTGTATAGTAGTATTTTCCTTTGTTATCGTTATTTACTTTCCTTGCTTAAATAAAGTTTAATAAAGTGGTTTTATATTTTTCAAAGTCGTAAATATGTTGACTCAACCGAGTTTACTTATCTAAGTTTACTCTAGCTAGTATCCTTAACGTGTTTAAGTCATGTTTTACTAGGCTTTTATATAGGGAACTTTAAAACGCGAAAGTCATAACTCTCACGGATTAAGAACAAGAACTTTTCGCAAGTTTCTATAATTGATCCTAGAGAGTGGTTTATCAAAGGAACTTTAAAATGCGAATTCTAAACTTGAAAAATTCTAAGAGTTTGCCAGATCCTATAGATTACTCGAAAACCCAAAACTTTGATTTAATTGGCTAAGCATCCACGAGTCTCATTCCTTGAGATTTTAAATTGTGGAGTACGAGAGATGATAGAGTCAATTATAAGTTTCGTATTCTTTCATGAATTTATGTGAGTTGATTATAAGCCTATTTTTCCATCGCTTGTTAATAATTTTATCTGCAATAAATAAGGTTGTACGATTTGAAAAGTTACTTAGCTTCTAGCACAAGATCGTTTAAAAGTTGCTCGTTATTAATTAGAGTTCATAGCCAAGACATAACTTATTGAAACGGGATGCGAAGATTGGCGAATCCAAAAAGGCCCTAACAAGGCATGAGGGCTACATTTTGTTGCTAAAGAACCAAAAGAGATGTGAAGAATCATTTATCGAAAAAATATATGAAGGATCAGGACACACGACGAAAAGAAAATACTCCCTAAAAGATCATGGAGAAGTCTATCCAAAAAGGCCCTAACAAGGTATGAGGATAAATAGATCCAAGTCCTAAAAGGAGGCGGATCGTTGTATATCAATGTCCAAAATAAAGATTAGAGAAAAATGAAGAAGTCGTGGTCCAAATATGAAGAATCGCTCAAAAACTTCAAGTGAAGAAATTCCTGTTATGAAGAGAAGACCATAATTTCAAGAACGTCTCTCAAGATTTGAAGTATGAAGTCACTACAAAATATCGGTCCGAGAGAGGTCTCAAATCGTGAAGCAAGTTATGCCAAGATATGAACTTTATGAGGTCCCGAGAAGCAGTTTTAAAATATTTTGTCCTTTAGCTAACTATTGATTAAATCGTCCCACTTTATTTTCAGCCTAAATAACTATCGAAATAAGTCAACAATGCATCTTCGTGACCATTCAAGACAACAATAAAATATAAGAGATACACTTAGGAATAAGGGAGTCTAAGTAAATAATTGGCGCACATGAGTTTGTGTTAGTTTGCTAACTTATAATAACAATGATCTCGTTTTTAAGCTTGGTTTGGGGAACGTAAAACTTGAGAATGATAATCATTCATGACATCTCCAATACCCTAAGGTCAAGTGTAGGGGATTTGATAGGTGTGAAAACACCCATCCTTTTACCACTTAATTATAATAATAACCAAGCCAAAACGTGTATTTTATGTCGTAAATGTCGGAATTATGCGTGGTTTGTGTTTTTGTTATGATTTAGGACCAAAATGTGGAAAGGGAAGAAAACACGGGCTTTCACGGGCTTTTATCGAAGAAAAAGACAAAAGACGAAGTCAAGAGATCAAGAGTGCAAAAAGAACGGAAGTCCAAGACCAATTCTGAAGATTTATCGAAGAAAAAGTCTAAAGACGGAAGTTTAATAAAGCGGAAGAACTCAAGTCTAATTAATGAAGAAATTACAAGACGAGTTTAATTAATCCCGAGACAAAGTCAAAAAAGTCGAAGAATTAAGAAGACGAAAAGACGAGAAAGAAGAAAGAAAGAAAGAAAGGAGCAACACATGTTAATTACTTGCACCATTTCTATTTTCATGTCATTTTAATTTCATGTCTTAAATTTCTTGCCTTTTAATTCCAAGTAAGTGTTTTTAATTTTGTTATTGAATCTTTACCTGTAATCAATCTTTTCTTTATCTTTCTCGTTCTACTTTTCTTGTTTTTGGTTTATTGCAAATTCGGATTAAGCAAAGTTTTGCTTAATCTCTTTTCTTATTTGATTAAAAAGTTCACCTTTTTACTTCTATCTAAGTTTCGTATGAAATAAGCTATAAGTTTGACAATCTTATTGGCTTGTTTTGTACTTAGCTTATTTGCTTTTCTAAGTTTTATAAACAGTTTCATCTTTCTAAAAGTTTGCTTATTTTGTTTACTTATTTCGTGTTTTGAAAAGTCTTTAAATTTGTTGCTTATTGTCTCGTCTTATTTCCATTTCATTTATGTTTTTGATATTTGCTTATTAATTTTAGCTTATTTAGCTTTTGCTTATTACGAATTGTACTTCCATCGGAAAGTGAGGGATTTTACACATTGCGACAGCTTTACTCTTATTCCGACGGTGACATAATTGGAACAAGGGTTATCACATTCTGACGGTTTTGCGATCTAGAGTAACAACCCCCCTCATTCCGATCTGGGATTGCGATCGCACATTGCGATCGCATATTCCGACGGCTCTTGAGATATTTTAAGTCGAAGTGCTGCCCAATTTTACTTAGCATCATTCCGATCTGAAATTTCATTCCGATAACTTGTATACATTCCGATAGATAGCACCTTATTTATTCCGATAGACTGATTCCGATGGCACATTCCGATCTGAATTCCGATGGGTGTGGAGACAGCATTCCAATCTAACATTCCGATGGTTTTGGGTTTGGAATTATATCTTGCTTTGTTTGATTTTCAAATTACATTTTTATTTACTTTGTCAATTTAATTTTTCGTCACACTTTAGTTTTAAGTCATTTAATCACTTTACTTTTCAAAGTTTTAACATTGCACCATTTACGTTTAATTAGTTTTAGTTTTTAATTACCTGCCATTTATATTACAACGAAAATTTTTTGTTTCCCACCAAAAGACGACTGAGTCGCACATTTTTCCCTTTTTCAATTCGAAAAGATCGGACGATAAAATTTTCTTACTGGGCAAAAGCCTTGTATTAGCAGCGACTTCATACTTCGAATCTTTGAGAGACGTTCTTGAAATTATGGTCTTCTCTTCATAATAGGAATTTCTTCACTTAAAGTTTTTGAGAGATTCTTCATACTTGGACCATGACTTCTTCATTTTTCTCCAATATTTATTTTGGACTTTGATATACAACGATCCGCCTCCTTTTAGGACTTGGATCTATTTATCCTCATACCTTGTTAGGGCCGTTTTGGATAGACTTCTCCATGATCTTTAGGGGAGTATTTGCTTTTCGTCGTGTGTCTCGATCCTTCATATTCATTTTTGATAAATGATTCTTCACATCACTTTTGGATCTTTAGCAACAAAATGTAGCCCTCATGTCTTGTTAGGACCTTTTCGGACTCGCCAATCTTCGCATCCCGCTTCAATAAGTTATGCCTTGGATATGAACTCTAATTAATACCGAGCAACTTTTTAACGATCTTGGGCTAGAAGCTAAGTAACTTTTCAAATCTTACAACCTTATTTATTGCAATTAAATTTATTAGCAAGCGATGGGAGAAAAATCTCATAATCAACTCACATAAATTCATGAAAGAATACCAAACTTATAATTGACTCTATCATCTCTCGTTCTCCACAATTTAAAATCTCAAGGAATGAGACTCGTGGATTCTTAGCCTATTAAATCAAAGTTTTGGGTTTTTAAGTCATCTATAGGATCTTGCAAATTCTTAGAATCTTTCGAGTTTAGAACTCGCATTTTATAGTTCCCTTGATAAACGACTTTCTAGGATGAATTATAGGAACTTGCGAAAAGTTCTTGTTCTTAACCCGTGAGAGTTAAGACTTTCGCGTTTTAAAGTTCCCTATATAAAAGCCTAGCAAAACTTCACTTAACACGTTAAGGATACTAGCTAGAGTAAACTTAGATAAGTAAACTCGGGTTGAGTCAAAAGATTCACAACGTTGAAAAAATTTTAAAAACACTTTATTAAAAATTTTATTTTAGCAAGGAAAGAAAATAACCATAACAAAGGAAAATACTACTATAAAACTAGGCCAAAATATATTTAAAGATTTTGAAAAATGTCGAAAAGTTAAATTTTTCGGTAAAAATGAGGACAAATTAATGGAAAAGCCCACTTACTTCGATAGAAGTCCCCCTACACTTGATATAAACATTGTCCTCAATGTTTGAGCACGTGGGAGTAAACTCCCCTACACTTAGGACATTGTGCACTTTGTTTAAATCTTGCTAAGGAAAGGACAACTATAGGGATTCCTATTTTAATACTGAAGAATATAAAATAGTGAATCAAAAGAGTTTAGGATAGAACCGGAAGATGGGTACACGGGATCACGGTTCGTTAAAATTCATCGAGAATGGATATTTGAATCTTTAATCCCTGCACATCAGAAGAAACAAGACAACAAACACATACGGGGCTCCCCCCTACACTTATTATGAATACGGTAAAGGATAGATCAACAGGTTGCCTCCCGAGAAGCGCTTGTTTTTTTATAACCGAGTCACGATCCTGACTCGACCCAGAACTAATTCAAGGGAAACATGGTAAGGGATGGAATCATCTCATGAGAGATGTCCTCAACAAAGTACAACTTCACGCGCTGGCCATTCACTTTAAAATTAGGCCCATTTGGCTGAGAAAGCTCAATGGTGCCATAGGGGAAGACTTTGGCGACGGTGAATGGACCAGACCAACGGCTCTTCAGCTTGCCCGAGAAGATCTTCAACCGAGAGTTAAAGAGTAAAACTTGATCACCAACGTGGAACTCTCGGTTCTTAATCCTTGCATCGTGAATGATCTTGATCTTCTCCTTGTAGATCAATGAGTTCTGATAAGCTTCATTCCTTAGTTCATTTAGCTCGTTGAGTGGAATCTTCCGAAGATCACCGGATTTGTTGATGTCGAAGTTAGCCCACTTCAAGGCCCAGTATACCGTATGTTCCAGCTCGATAGGAAGGTGGCATGCCTTCCCGTACACAAGACGATATGGAGTGCAACCAATCGGCGTCTTATATGCGGTACGGAAAGCCCACAAAGCATCATCTAACTTATCGACCCACGAGGCACGATGCTCTCCCACGGTACGCTCAAGAATTCGCTTCAATCCACGGTTAGATATCTCGGCTTGACCATTTGTTTGAGGATGATAAGTGGTGGAAAGACGGTGATTGACACCGTACTTAGCCATGACTCTAGCAAATTGATCATTGCAAAAATGAGTCCCGCGGTCACTGATGATAGCACGAGGAACACCGAATCGAGCAAAAAGTTTCTTCAGAAAGTTCACAACCACCCTCGCATCGTTCGTAGGGAGAGCCTTAGCTTCAACCCATTTGGATATGTAGTCAACGGCTACGAGGATGTACTTGTTCCCTTTAGATGATGGAAATGGCCCCCTAAAGTCGATACCCCATACATCAAAGATTTCACATTCTTGAATGAAATTTTGAGGCATCTCATCTTTATGTGTGATCTTGCCTTGGCGTTGGCAAGCATCACAATTTTTAACCATCTCGTGAGCGTCACGATAAATGATGGGTGATAGGTGTGTAAACACCCATCCTTTTTACCACTTAAATACAATAATAACCGGGCTAAAACGTGTATTTTATGTCTTTTATGTCGGAATTATGCGTGGTTTGTGTTTTTGTTGTGATTTAGGACGAAAAGGTGAGAAGTGGAGAAAACACGGGCATTTACGGGCTTTTATTGAAGAAAAAGACGAAAGACGAAGTCAAGAAGTCAAGAGTGCAAAAAGAACGGAAGTCCAAGACCAATTCTGAAGATTTATCGAAGAAAAAGTCAAACTTGCTCTTTAAATACATGTCAATTTAAATACTTGTCTTGCACTTTTAATACCTTTAATTTCCAAGTAAGTGTTCTTTAATTTTCTTGTTTTAATCTCTCATTCTTCCTTTCTTTCTATGCTTTAATCTTTGTTTACATGCTTATTGTGTTGCTTATTTGATTAAAGATTATGTTTTTATGCTTTTGATTGTTTTGGATCATTGATTTTTATAGCTTATTTGTGTTTATTTTCAAGTTTCTTAAGTTCTTATAAAAGTTATTTTTATATAAAAGTTTGTTTTTCGTAAACCTTTTTCTTTTCGTGTTTTAAAAGTCTTTAAATTTCAGTTTAGTAGCTTTTTCTTATACGTGTTTGCTTAGGATTTTAGGTGTGTGCTTATTGGTTTCTAGCTTATTCGAACTAGCTTATTTTTGTTTCTCTTAACTGTATTCCGACCATAGTGATCGGAATAGGGTTTATCATTCCGACCATAGCTTCATTGCTTGGTCGGAAAAGGGCTTTAACATTCCGATTGGGAGGTTTGTGGTATTCCGATCAGAGGTACTAGCGGTATTCCGATCAGGTTAAGTGATGACAGCATTCCGATTGGTAATCCACTCTTAATTCCGATCAGTAGTCCACTCTTCATTCCAATCAAGAGGTAAGTTCATCATTCCGATTTGGGGTTTGTTTGGATATTCCGATCAAGGTTTGGTGACAGCATTCCGATTGGTGATTCCGATCCATATTTCGATCTGAAAGGTGGGCATATTCCGATCAGCATTCCGATCAGGTGGTAAATGCATTCTGATCGGAATGTATTCAGATGGTAGGGTTGTTGTCATATTTTGTCTTGTTTAATTTTTAAGTTTACATTTTAATACTTTGTCATTTTAATTTTCGTCACGCTTTAATTTTTGTCATCTAATTAATTTACTTTTCAAAGTTTTAAATATTGCACCCTTTCTTTTAATTAGATTTAGATTTACTTTAACGCCATTTTATTTTAACACCATTTTACTTTTACGTCATTTACTTTTAAGTCTCACACTTTTTAATATACTACAACGACACAACTTTTGTTTCCACCAAAAAACGACTGAGTCGCACATTAAACTCCTTTTTCAATTCGAAGAGACATACTAAAACGAATCTTTTTAATTAGGCAGAAACTTAGTTATCAAATGGCGCCGCTGCCGGCTCTTTTCGTAAAGATTAACGGTTTTCTGTGAAAGACGCGTTGCTTTTTGGGATCCGTTCACTTGTGAGCGTTATTTTTCTTGCATAAAAAATTCAAAAAACCAGAAAAATTAAAAATTGATAAAAAACCATAAAAATTAAAAATTTCAAAAATCCAAAAAGATTTTATCTTTATTGTGTATATATATTGTCTTTGTGTTTGGTTTCTTTTTCTTTTGTCTTTGTAGGTGTATGCGTACTAGATCTTCTAATTATCAAGAGCCCGAGACTCGAGAAGATTTAAGTATGTCAGGTGTTAACAACAATAATAATCCACCGCACCTCAACAATAACAACAATGTTCTTCCACATCCCGATCTTCGGACAATGGAGGAACTTTGTCAACCTACCATGTTTGGACGAGGAGGACCGATTGCGCCGATGCAAATCACGGCTCCGGAGTTTTCGTTGAAGCACCACATGATTCAGCAAGTGCAAACAAATCCATTTAGAGGAATACATGATGATGATGCCAACAAACACCTCGACAAGTTCATTACAATCACTCAAAGCATGAAGTTGCCCGGTGCCACAATGGATGTTCTTCGCCTACAACTCTTTCCACATACTTTATCGCATCATGCCGAGAAATGGTTTGATCGTATTCCAAAGAATTCTATTCACACTTGGGATGACATGACTCAACGCTTTTTGTCGCGCTACTTTCCACCATCCATGGTCACGAGCCTTCGCAATCAAATCAGCGGTTTCATGCAAGATCCCGATGAATCTCTTTTTGATGCTTGGGAAAGATATAATGTCTTGATTGATCGTTTTCCAAACCACAAATGCTTCCAGTCACATTGATTGATACTTTCTACAATGGTTTGACTTTTCGAGATCGTGATACGATTAATGCAGCCGCTGGTAGCACATTCATGAAAAGGAGACCCGAGGAGTGTCGAGAGCTTATTAAGAACATGACTACTCACCACAAAAACTGGGATTCCTCCGCTTCTTCAAGGAACAACCCGAGAGTCAATGTCTCTTCTACTTCAGCAAACCCTGATATGACCGAACTCACCCGCATGATGACTGAAATGAGCAAAAGTATCTTGCTTCTCACTTCAAACCAACAACAACAAGTTAAAGCGGTTGCACCTTCTTGTGAAACATGCGGCGGTCCTCACCCATACACAGATTGTCCTTCTACTCATGGAAATCCGGAAAATGTGTATGCAGCTTATGGTAATTATTCACCGGAAAATTACCAAGCTCGACCTCAAAGGGATAGAAATTTGCTGAGTTACCGATCAAACAACTACCTTTCACCCGGTTTTTCTCCTCAAAACCAAAACCCCGCCAACAACTACAATAGAAGCCACCAAATCCCACCAAGAGATTCTAATCCTTATAACCCACCCACTCAACAAACCCCACCCATTAACCCCGATGTTGAAGCCATCATGAGAACCCAAGGTTTGCATATCAAGAATCTGCAGAGTCAAATTATCAATCTTAAAGGAGATATCACCAAGCAAGGAAATGAGATTAGATCCGAGCTTCGAGATAATATTCAATCCTCCTTCAGCACTCAAACGAATGATCTAAAGAATATGCTTGCTAGTTTCTTGCCCACAGCTCAACCTTCTTCTTCGAGTTCTCTACCTTCAAACACCGTCACTAATCCGCGAGCAAATGTGAGCGCTATTACTACCCGTAGTGGAATTACCATTGTCGATCCACCTATCCCACCCCCATCATCTACACCTCCTCCACCACCATTTATCCCTACTCCTTTTACACCTAGTATTAGTACACCATTATCGTCTCCGCCTCGTCATGACGATGTATCTAGGAAGGACCCTTCAACATCTCAACCTTTACCTACACATACACCTTCACCACCCAAACCCAATATCCCTTATCCTTCTCGCTTAGGCAAAACCAACGAGCTAATCAAGAATGACTGTCAAGTGTCGAGCTATATGAAGATGCTCTCTCAAGTGAACATCAACATTAGCCTTGTTGAAGCACTTGTCCACATGCCGAAATTTGTCAAAGTATTCAAGGAATTGCTTAACAAGAAGGAGAAGCTTATTGAGCTCCCCAACACACGCTTAAATGAAAACTGCTCTGCACTTATTCTTAAAGAACTTCTGGAAAAGCTTGGAGATCCCGGTCGTTTTGTGTTGCCTTGCATTTTTAACAAAACCGAAGAATTTACTGCCCTTGCTGATCTCGGGGCCAGTATTAATTTGATGCCATTGAGTGTTTGGAAAACACTATCATTACCCGACCTCACTCCAACGAAGATGACTCTTGAACTTGCAAATCGCACTCTCGCTTACCCCGTTGGTATAGCCGAAGATGTGTTCATTATAGTTGGCACATTTACTTTCCCGGTCGATTTTGTCGTTGTTGATTATGAAATGGACCCTTGTATTCCTTTAATACTTGTTCGGCCATTCTTAAGAACCGGACGAGCTCTAGTTGATGTTGCCGAAGGCGAGTTAATCTTAAGAGTCGGGAATGATTCACAAGTTTTCAAAATGGGAAAGCTTACAAGCAAATCCTTTGGACAAGAATCAGTGAATATGATTAATGTGCTCAATGATTTTACCATCTACAACAATCCTCTATTCGACTCTTGCATTGATAATCCACTTTTTCATGATGATGTGGATGATTCTCTCTCCAATTTGGAACCTTCTCCCATTTATGATTCTCCACCGGTCTTTGATGCTTATGATGATGATTCTAGCTCAGATACGGATGATTTTGATGATTGTACTTCCGAGTATCCCGAGATGCCTACTTTCGATGATTTTGATGAGGCTGATACTCTTTCGAGTGATTCTTCACATGATGAAGATCCTCCGCCATCACTCGATCCTACTTTGGACGATTACTCATTTGAGGAAGACTTCTCAACATTTCTCAATACATACTTCCGTCATGAGAGTGATGCACCTCCTTTAGATTTTGAAGATTATCGTCTTGATCCTACTTTGGATTTGAAGAACATTCTTTCAAAGGAGAAGAAACCGATCGACACCAATTTCCGCAGCACGTATGAGTTAACACCTTTTTGTCGACCTTCTGAGGACGAGGTTGTGCATCTTCTTCGCGGATCTTCTTCACACTCTGCTGAGCCTGAGTGCTATTTTCCCTTAAAGGAAAAGTTGTTCGACCCCGATATCGATATTCTGTAGCCATCTCAGTATCCACCTGATGAAATAAAAGGAAATATCTTTGGAACTTATGGAAATCTGCTTGCACCACTTCACCCTTGCTTCCACCGTGCTCCATCGCTGCTTAAGGGAACCTTGCCTACTCTTCTTTGGCTTGCCTTGTTCGCCTTAAGCTTGTGCTATTTGATGGACGAAAACTATGTCTTTGATCCTGGTGGATATGTTTCATGCATCTTCCTATGATGATCAAGATCGAGTCAGGCTCACGACTCGGTAATAAAAAACCAAGCGCTTCTTGGGAGGCAACCCATGCATCTATCTTTTAGCTTTCTTTATCCTAAGTGTAGAGGAGACCCGTTGGTTTGCTATTTCCTCTCCTCTCTTATAATCAGGGATTCGAGCTCAATGACCCGTGATTCTGTGTTCCATTTTCCCGGTTCTATCCTAAACTCTTTTCGATTCACTATTTTATATTTTCTCAATATTCAATAGGAATCTCTTTAGCTGTCTCTTCCTTAGCGAGATTGAAACAAAGTGCACAATGTCCTAAGTGTAGGGGAGTTTACTCCCACATGCTTAAACATTGAGGACAATGTTTATGTTAAGTGTAGGGGGACTTCTATCGAAGTTAAGTGGCCTTTTCCTTGTATTTGTCCTCATTTTACCCGGAAAATCAATTTTTCGACATTTTTCAAAATTTTTGATCTATTTTGGCCAATTAGTTTTCCCCTTTGTATAGTTATTTTCTTTCCTTATTAGAATAAACTTTTAATAAAGTGGTTTTTAATTTTCAAACGTTGTGAATCTTCTGACTCAACCCGAGTTTACTTATCTAAGTTACTCTAGCTAGTATCCTTAACGTGTTTAAGTCCAGTTTTGCTAGGCTTTTATATAGGGAGCTATAAAACGCGAAAGTCTTAACTCTCCCGAGTTAAGAATAAGAACTTTTCGCAAGTTCCTATAATTGATCCTAGAGAGTCGTTTATCAAGGGAACTTTAAAACGCGATTTCTAAACTTGAAAGTGTCTAAGAATTTGCAAGATCCTATAGGCGACTCGAAAACCCAAAACTTTGATTTAATAGGCTAAGCATCCACGAGTCTCATTCCTTGAGATTTTAAACTATGGAGAACGAGAGATGATAGAGTCAATTATAAGTTCGGTATTCTTTCGGGAATTTATGTGAGTTAATTATAAGCCTATTCTCCCATCGCCTGCTAATAAATTTATCTGCAATAAATAAGGTTGTACGATTTGAAAAGTTGCTCGGTATGGATTAGAGTTCATAGTCAAGGCATAACTTATTGAAGCAGGATGCGAAGATTGGTGAGTCCGAAAAGGCCCTAACAAGGCATGAGGGCTATATTTTGTCGCTAAAGATCCCAAGTGATGTGAAGAATCATTTATCGAAAATCAATATGAAGGATCGAGACACACGATGAAAAGCGAAAACTCCCCAAAAGTCATGGAGAAGTGTATCTGAAAAGACCCTAGCAAGGTATGAGGATAAATAGATCCAAGTCATAAAAGGAGGCGGATCGTTGTATATCAAAGTCCAAAATAAAGATTGGAGAAAAATGAAGAAGTCGTGGTCCAAGTATTAATCTCTCAAAACTTCAAGTGAAGAAATTTCATTACGAAGAGAAGACCATAATTTCATGAACGTCTCTCAAGGTTTGAAGTATGAAGTCGCTGCCAAATATCGGTCCGAGAAAGGTCTCAAATCGCGAAGCGAGTTATGCCAAGATATGAACTTTATGAGGTTCCGGGAAGCCGTTTTAAAAGATTTTGTCCTTTAGCTAACTATTGATTAAATCGTTATCTTTATTTTCGGACTAAATAACTATCAAAATAAGTCAAAAATGCATCTTCGTGATCATTCAAGACAACAATAAAATATAAGAGATACACCTAGGAATAAGGGAGTCTAAGTGAATAATTGGCCCACATGAGTTCGTGTTAGTCTACTAACTTATAATAACAATGATCTCGTTTTTAAGCTTGGTTTGGAGAAAGTGAAAACTTGAGGATGATGATTATTCATGACTTTTCCAAAACCCAAGGTATGCTTTTTGATTTCTTTATTTTGAATGTTTTTAATTTTCTATCTCTAATAAAGGCCAACGTGGATTGATTATGATGAAAAATGTAAAAGTGCTTTGTAACTAATGCATTGCATGAGGACATTGCAATGGTCAAGTGTAGGGGATTTGATAGGTGTGTAAACACCCATCCTTTTTACCACTTAATTACAATAATAACCGGGCCAAAACGTGTATTTTATGTCTTTTATGTCGAAATTATGCGTGGTTTGTGTTTTTGTTGTGATTTAGGACGAAAAGGTGAAAAGTGGAGAAAACACGGGCATTTACGGGCTTTTATTGAAGAAAAAGACGAAAGACGAAGTCAAGAAGACAAGAGTGCAAAAAGAACGGAAGTCCAAGACCAATTCTGATGATTTATCGAAGAAAAAGTCAAAAGACGGAAGTTTACTTAAAGCCGAAGAACTCAAGTCTTAATTCTTGAAGATTTAAAAGACGAGTTCGGAGAAATCCCAAGACAAAGTCCAAGTATTAAGAAGATTTAAGAAGATTAAAGAATCTTAAGGACTTGATCATGCATTTAAGAAGAAAGGAAGGAGGGGAGGAAGCTTCCTCTAACCATCTCCCTAATCCCCTATAAATAGCCTTCATATTCATTTCATTAGTTTTTGCTAAGGTGACAATTAGTCTTCCACTTTTTAATTACTTGCTCTTTAAATACATGTTAATTTAAATACTTGTCTTGCACTTTTAATACCTTAAATTTCCAAGTAAGTGTTCTTTAATTTTCTTGTTTTTATCTCTCATTCTTCCTTTCTTTCTATGCTTTAATCTTTGTTTACATGCTTATTGTGTTGCTTATTTGATTAAAGATTATGTTTTTATGCTTTTGATTGTTTTGGATCATTGATTTTTATAGCTTATTTGTGTTTATTTTCAAGTTTCTTAAGTTCTTATAAAAGTTATTTTTATATAAAAGTTTGTTTTTCGTAAACCTTTTTCTTTTCGTGTTTCAAAAGTCTTTAAATTTCAATTTAGTAGCTTTTTCTTATACGTGTTTGCTTAGGATCTTAGGTGTGTGCTTATTGGTGTCTAGCTTATTCGAACTAGTTATTTTCGTTTCTCTTAACTGTATTCCGACCATAGTGATCGGAATAGGGTTTATCATTCTGACCATAGCTTCATTGCTTGGTCGGAAAAGGGCTTTAACATTCCGATTGGGAGGTTTGTGGTATTCCGATCAGAGGTACTAGCGGTATTCCGATCAGGTTAAGTGGTGACAGCATTCCGATTGGTAATCCACTCTTAATTACGATCAGTAGTCCACTCTTCATTCCGATCAAGAGGTAAGTTCATCATTCCGATTTAGGGTTTGTTTGGATATTCCGATCAAGGTTTCGTGACAGCATTCTGATTGGTGGTTCCGATCCATATTTCGATTTGAAAGGTGGGCATATTCCGATCAGCATTCCGATCAGGTGGTAAATGCATTCCGATCGGAATGTATTCCGATGGTAGGGTTGTTGTCATATTTTGTCTTGTTTAATTTTTAAGTTTACATTTTAATACTTCGTCATTTTAATTTTCGTCACGCTTTAATTTTGTCATCTAATTAATTTACTTTTCAAAGTTTTAAATATTGCACCCTTTCTTTTAATTAGATTTAGATTTACTTTAACGCCATTTTATTTTAACACCATTTTACTTTTACGTCATTTACTTTTAAGTCTCGCACTTTTTAATATACTACAACGACACAACTTTTGTTTCCACCAAAGAACGACTGATTCGCACATTAAACTCCTTTTTCAATTCAAAGAGACATACTTAAACGAATCTTTTTAATTAGGCAGAAACCTAGTTATCAGTGGGCCAATAGATTCCCGAGTCAAACACTTTCTTCGCGGTATAGTTGGAACCAATGTGACCACCTGTAGGTCCTTTATGGCAAGCTTCGAGAATGTCTAAAGCTGCGGGTCCATCAACACACCGACGATTAATTAGATCAGCACATTGTTTGAAGAGATAAGGGTCATCCCAAAAGTAAGTCTTAACATCTTTAAAGAAATTCTTCTTTTGTTGGGATGTTAAACCTTCGATGAGAATACCACCCGCTAAGTAGTTTGCAATGTCCGCAAACCACGGGGTGTCATCAAGATTGAAATTGATAGACATTAAGGCCTCAAAGGTAAAAGAGTCATTGATCTCTTGATTCGGATGATCCCCTTGATAAGGATCCTCAAGTCTACTTAGATGATCCGCGGCTAGGTTTTCCCCTCCCTTCTTGTCACGAATTTCAATTTTGAATTCTTGAAGGAGTAAACCCAACGAAGAAGTCTTGGTTTAGAATCTTGCTTAGTCAACAAGTACTTCAACGCGGAATGGTCGGTATAGACAATGGTGGTGGAAAGAACAAGGTAGGGGCGGAACTTCTCAAAAGCATACACTACAGCTTAAAGTTTTTTTTCGGTAGTGGTATAATGCAGTTGAGCCCCCGTTATTGTCTTGCTAGCATAATGGATTGGTTGGAAGTGTTTGTTCACTCTTTGGCCTAAAACCGCTCCAATAGCAAAGTCGCTAGCATCACACATCAATTCAAAAGGTAGCTCCCAATTGGGGGTAACCAAGACCGGTGCCTTAGTTAGCTTGTCCTTAAGAAGATTGAAGGATTCAAGACACTCTTTAGAAAAGATAAAAGGAGTATCTTTTTCCAAGAGTTTAGTCATCGGGCGAGCGATTTTATAAAAATCTTGAATGAATCGATGATAGAAGCCCGCATGACCAAGGAAACTTCTCACCCCCTTCACGGTTGAAGGTGGAGGTAATTTGGCTATGACATCAACTTTAGCACGGTCCACTTCAAGACAGGCTTTTGAGATTTTATGTCCAAGCATAAAGCCCTCTTTTACCATGAAATGGCATTTTTCCCAATTTAGAACAAGGCGAGTGTCTTCACACCGCTTAAGAATGCTCTCTAAATTGGCAAGGCAAGAAGAGAAAGAATCACCATAGACCGAGAAATCATCCATGAAGACTTCCATAGTTTCTTCAACCATTTCATGGAAGATAGCCATCATACACCTTTGGAAAGTCCCGGGAGCATTGCATAAGCCGAAAGGCATTCTTTTTTAAGCAAATGTTCCATAAGGACAACTGAATGTGGTTTTCTCTTGGTCTTTAGGATCGATGGGAATTTGAAAATACCCGGAGAAACCGTCTAAGAAGCAATAATAGTCATTACCCGCTAGACGTTCAAGCATTTGGTCCATAAAAGGAAGGGGAAAATGATCCTTTCTCGTAGCATCATTGAGTTTGCGATAGTCTATACAAACATTCCACCCTGTAACGAGACGAGTAGGAATCAACTCGTTGTTTTCATTCGGCACAACGGTGATTCCGCATTTCTTAGGCACACAATGGACCGGACTAACCCATGGTGAATCCGAGATAGGGTAGATCATTCCAGCATCAAGAAGTTTGATAACCTGTTTTTTGATAACGTCATGGATCTTAGGATTCACCCTTCTTTGGTTTTGAATAATAGGTTTAAAGTCGTCCTCCATGAGAATTTTAGGTGTGCAAAAGTGAGGATTAATTCCACGAACATCAGAGATTTTCCAAGCAATCGCTTTCTTATGATTCTTCAGCACGTCGATAAGTCGAGATTTTTCGTCTTCTTTCAAATCCTTTGCGATGATGACGGGTGACTTCTTATTTTCTTCGAGGAAAACGTACTCGAGATGAGATGGAAGATCCTTAAGCTCGAAATCCGGAGGATTTTCGATGGAAGGTATAGTCAAATTCGGATCATCGATAGAAATATCCTTAGGAGATGGTGGAGAAATATGGTCCTCATTGAGAAGTTTCTCAATGGTACGGATGTCTTCATCCCAATTGGAGGGAGAATCGTCATATTGTAAGTCCACATCTCCCAAAGTTGCTTCCAATTCTTTCAAAAGGAGATCACTTTCTCCAAATGAAGTTAGTGATGGAGCAATAGAGGCAACGGTATCAACAATGGGTAGAGAAGACGAACCACTTTTACAAACGTCTTTGAACTGTTCTTCACAATCCTCATCAAGAACGTCGATGAAATTAACGCTCTCGTTTTCCTAAGGCTGCTTAGAAAGTTTACCCATGTTGAAGACGATTTTATCGTCACCAACTCTCATAATTAATTCGCCCGCGCCTACATCAATGAGAGTGCGACCGGTCCTCAAGAATGGACGTCCAACGATTAATAGAACACAGGGATCCATCTCGTAGTCAACGACAACAAAATCCACCGGAAAGGTGAATTTGTCGACACCGACGAAAACATCTTCGGTTATCCCCACTGGATAAGCAACCATACGATTAGCTAATTCCAAAGTCATTCGTGTGGGTACTAGCTCGGCTAGAGATAGTTGTTTCCCAACACTTAATGGCATTAAGTTTATACTAGCACCTAGATCTGCTAGGGCCATACAATTCTCTACCCCGGGGAAGTTGCAAGGAATGAGAAAGCGACCCGGATCACCAAGTTTGGTTGGTAATTTCCTTAAGAGAACTGCGGAGCAATTCTCGTTAAGTTGGGTCTGAGCGATATCAAGAAGTTTCTCCTTATCACTGAGAAGATCTTTAAACATTTTAGCATATTTCGGCATGTGAGCGAGAGCCTCGGAAAAGGAGATGTTGAAATTCAGTTGTTTAAACATTTTAAGAAAGTTAGAAACCTGAATATCATCCTTGTTCTTCAACTTCTCTTTCCTCAACCTTGAGGGATAAGGTATATTGGGTTGAGATGAAGGCTTTGGAATGGAATTCTCACTCACATACTTGGGTGGTGGAGGGGTGGAAGTAGAAGGTGGAGGGATTGGAGAAGGGGACTCGTTTTCTTTTCTCACAATCACCGGTGTAGGTGTAGGAAGCTCGGGTTCCTTTAAACCTTTTCCACTTCGAGTGGTGATTGCTTTCATCTCCCCTCTTGGATTAGCAACGGTGTTACTCGGAAGAGAACCCGAACCAGAGTCTTGATTACTTTGGAAGAAACTAGCCATCATGTCCCTTAAGTCGTTTGTTTGACTACTCAAAGAGTTTCGCATATCGGCTCAAAGATCATTCCCTTGTTTCACCATATCTCCTTTCAAGTTTATGAGTTGTCGCTAAATATTCTGCACTATCGCATCATTAGTCTTCATGTAAGTGTCAACCTCTTGATTAAATGCGGTAGGTTGGGTGGGAGGAAGAGCATGGTAGGCAGGTGGTTGATAAGCGGGTTGTTGGTAAACTTGGTTGTTTCCTTGAGGTGGATATGGGGTTCTTTGGGTTTGATATTGATTTGGAGCACGAGGTTGGTTTTGATTGTTGCGATTGAGATTGTTTAGGTATTTAGGTGGAAAACCGGGTGTTGAAATGAAGTTGTTTGAACGATAACTGAGCAAATTGCGGTCACCTGGAGGACATGCTTGATAGCCTCCCGTGGAATAGTTACCGTTGGCGGCATACACATTTTCCGGATTGTCATGAGTCGGAGGACAATCGGTGTATGAGTGAGATCCCCCGCATATTTCACATGATTGACTCAAAGCATTAGCTTGGGCATTGATTTGTTTGGCATTGTTGGCGGTTTGTACAGCAAGCGATTCCACAAGCGAAGTAAGCTTATCAATTCTCTTGTCGGCATCACTAGTACTAGAGCCACATTAGTTCGAACACTCTTGGTTTGCACACTAGACTTATTCTCAATAATATCCCATGCGGCATTAGAAGACTTAACCAAAATAATACCCCCCGAGGCACTATTTAGTTAATCTTGGTCATTCATGCTTAAACCATTGTAAAAAGTATTTATTTGATGTACTTTTGTGAAACCATGTTGTGGACACTTTCTTAAAAGTTCCTTAAAACGGTCCCAAGATTCACTAAATGTCTCACCGTACTTTTGTTCAAAAGTAATGATTTCATTCCGCAAAGCGGTAGTACGTGAGGGTGGGAAAAAGTAGTTGATAAATTTGGTCTCTGAATCCGTCCACGTAAGAATACATTATGGCGGTTCCTTATCAATCCAATTCCGGGCTTGTCCTTCTAAGGAGAAAGGAAAAAGTTGCAAGCGAATCACTTCTTGTGAAACCCCATTATACTTAACCGTATTGGTGAGTTGAAGAAACCTTTTTATATGGTCATGAGGATCATCAAGTGAACGCCTCAAGAAAGGTTGAGCAGAGACCATTTGAATAAAGCCGGATTTGAGCTCAAAATTGTTGGCTCCAATCTCGGGTATGACAATAGCATCGATGTTGCCCTCTACGTGCGATTGCTAAAGCTCGATCATTGGTTGCTTGTCCATGGTGACAATAGGTGGAGTAATGACTTCGGCTTGAGCTGCTTTCTTCTTTCGAGCACGGTTACGCATACACACCTGCAAAAGAAAAAGGAAAATAGACAATAAATAATTATTGTTTTTACAGTTTTTCTTTTTTATTTTTTTTTTATTTTTTTGAAATTTTTTAATTTTTATGGATTTTTGAAAATATTTACGCATGGAAAATAACGTTAAAAAATGAACGGATCCCAAAATCCAACATGTCTCTCACTTAAAACCGTTAATTTTAACGAAAAGAGCCAAAGCAGCGGCGCCATTTAATACAAGGGTTTGCCTCGTATGTAAGTTCGTTGTTTCGATGTTTTCGAATTGATTACTAGTTAAAACTGCGACTCAGTCGTTCTTGGTGGAATCATATATGGTTTGGTTGTCTATTTAAACTAATAGCAAATATGAAAGTGTCGTTGAGTAAAATAAATGCTTTAAAATTAAACTAAAATGACGAGTTAAAAATAAATGATTGAAAACTTAAAAACAAAATTAGAAAAACTTTTGGTAAAAACAGAGATTTCGGGAAGCGTGCAATTTTTGAAACTTAAAACTTTGTAAAACAAAAAACTTAAATCCGTCGGAATAATCCTAATCGGAATACCATCAGAATGCCTGGTCGGAATACGATCGGAATACACTCAATCGGAAATCAACCGGAATGTGGCAAAAGGAATGCTATCGGAATAACACTAATGTAAACTACCGGAATATCACAAAAAATCACCTCAATCGGAATGTCTTAATCGGAATACACAAAAAGGAAGTGATCAGAATCCATAATGTAACCTATCGGAATGTATAAAAAGGAAGTGATCGCAATCCAAATAGGAATCCCAATCGGAATACACAAAACCCTTTTCCGATATCCAGTGATCGGAATAATAGTGCACATATCGGAATGAAAGGCCCTAATCGGAATACCCAATCGGAAAAGGGTTTAACCTTTTCCGATGACTTGTAATTCGAGAAAATCAAGACCAAATAAGCGAAGTTTTAATAAGAACTATCCAAAACATTACTAATTATAATATGAAAGGTGTAATAAGCATGAATAAGAACTTATCAAAACTCTAATTAAGCAACTTTTCAAAAACAAACTTTAAGAAGACAAACTTTTTAGAAAACTTTAAAAGATAAATAAGATAAGTACCAAATAAGCCAATAAGCATAATAAGCTCAAAGCTCAATTTGCACAAAAACTTAGATATGATCAAAAAGATAAACTTTTTGATCACATAAACATAAAGATGAGACAATATGAAAAATGATAACGAATTAAAGGTAAATAAAATCAAGAAAGGTAGAAGAAGATTAAAGATAAAAAACTTACTTTGAACTTATAGATTAATGATTCCAAAATACAAGATCAAATCAAAGCTTAAACATGAAAAGAAAGAAAAGATGAAGTTCTAGTGAAAGAAAGTTAAACACTTTCTCTCTCTAAAAATAGAACTAAAGAAAGAAAAAAATTAACTAGCTAACACCCTCCTAATGTGTCATTAGGAGGGTATTTATAGGAGATGGGGAGGTGCATGTGCTTCCTTCTTTCTTTCTTCTCGACAGATTTAAATTCATTGTCTTTCTCGACGACGTCTCGGGATTTGTCGATGTAAATTGAACTCGTCTTCTAATTTTATTCTATAATTAGACTTGAGTTCTTGGACTTCATTAAACTTCCGTCTTTAGAATAGGCCTTAGACTTCTGTTCTTTTTGCACTCTTGATCTTTTGACTTCGTCTTTTCTCGTTTTCTTCGATAAAAGCCCGTGAAAGCCCGTGTTTTGTTCCTTTTTCATCTTTTGGTCCTAAAACACAAACCACGCATAATTCCGACTTTTACGACATTAAATACACATTTTGGTCATGTTATTATCGGAAATAAGTGGTAAAAGGATAAGTGTTTTCACACTTATTAGTTGATCAGTTTAATCATGTATTTTATGTTATACTGTCAGATGGTTCTCACACACGAGCAGGAACAACTCAATGCAGCAATCCAAGCTTTAATGCAAGTTATGCTTCCTCAGTTGAGGAATGAAATCAGGGCTGAAGTGCAGGCTGCCAACAATCAGCAGCAACACCCAGTACCTCCTCCTCCTCCAACAACATTGGTCACATGGTTGGAGAGATTCAATAAGCTACGACCTTGAGCTTTCAAGAGAACAGATAGCCCCAGTGAAGCTGAAAGCTGGTTGGCTCACATTGAGAAGATCTTCGATGCCATGGGCTGTGACTCTGTTTTCAAATCGAGGTTGGCCTGCTACCGGTTCAAAGGTGATGTGCTATCGTGGTGGACGGCACTGAAGCAGTCTGAGGGAGGTGATGCTTGGGTGGTTGGTTTGACTTGGGCTCAGTTCAGGGATTTGGTGATGGGACAGTTCTTTCCCAAGGCTGAGCAAGACAAGCTGAAGAGAGAGTACCATGGCATCCGACAGAGAGATGGGGAGAACAGCAACGAGTTCATGCAGCGCTTTCTTCGCTTCGCTGGTTTTCTTGGTGCATCAACAGGTACTCCCGAAGAGCAAGCACATCACTTCCGGTGGGATCTTCGTACATCGGTCGCAAACAACTTGGTGTGTGCTACGTTCAAGACGGTGGCACAAGTGGCCGATGCAACACGTAAGCTGGAGATGCTGAAAGAAAGAGAGGAGTTCGGGGAAGAAGAGAGACCCGAGAAGAGGTAAACATTCGTATTCAACGGTGACCAAACCATATTCTTTTCAGCTTATGTCAATTTTTACATCTTTGTTAAACTGTATCTTCTAGGCAGAAGACTCGGGACCGGTCTCAGCCGGCTACTCAGCAACAACCTACTCAGCCCAAGGGAAACGGTCAGACTCACGACCGTTCTTCTCTGGATTGGCGTGGCGGTAATGATAATTACCGTAACAACGCTAGACACTCCCACATCAGCAGGTCCTTATACTTACTCACTTTCTTATGATTTCATGCTATAATTCTTAATTCTGACACATTAGAGAATCTTCTACCAGGAATCATGGTACAGAGAGGGACCAGAACCAGAGAGGTTCACAGCCTAACCGTCCAGCTATCACAGGTATTCTATCTTACGAATTATCCGCATTGTACTTTGTACCTATTATCATGTCTCATGTATATTGTTCTTATCAGGCTCTCAGCTAGTCAGGACACCTGATGGAGTATATACTCATCCTCTTTGCACTACCTACAACCGTAGGCACCCAGGGACATGTCGCCGAGACAACGACTCATGCTTCAAGTGTGGTCTTCTTGTCCATCGCATGAAGGACTGCCGCAAGGGCGAGATGGAGGGCACATCGGGACATGCTGATACCAAGCCACCTCCTACTAGTGGACGCGTTTACACGACATCTCGTGATCAGGCCAACAAGTCTACAGGTACCATCACTGGAATCTTGTATATGTATGGTCAAGCTGCATGTGTTCTATTTGACACGGGTGATACTCACTCGGTCATTTCTATTGGTTATGCTAAGAATGTTAGGATACTCCCCATGCCACTAGAGAATATACTAAATAATTCCACGCCTTTAAGAGACTCTGTACGCATAACCCATGTGTACAAGAGCCTTCCCCTAGAGTTTGATGACAAGATTCGTCATGTTGACGCACTTCCGCTAGACATGAACGATTTCGACATGATATTGGGCATGGACTGGCTATCCAAGCATCATGCTACCATAGATTGCCATTCATAAAGAGTCATCTTCGGTGATGTTAATGCACCAGAGTACATTCACAACGGGTTCGTACCTGGAAGGTCTATAAAATCATATCAACCCTGCAAGCACGTGCATTACTTTCACATGGTTGTGAGGGCTATCTAACTACTGTTCATGACATGGATGCTGAATCCTCATCAATTCAGAATCAGCTAATAGCGTCCGAATTTCCAGATGTATTTCCAAAAGAACTTTCGGGCATACCACCTGCACGTGAAGTAGAATTTAATATCGAGCTCATCCCAAGAGCTAAGCCGATTTCCAAGGCTCCTTATCGCATGGCTCCCATCGAGTTGAGGAAGAAAGATCAATTACAAGAACTTCTGGAACGATGCTTCATTCAACCGAGCGCATCTCCATGGGGCGCACCGGTCTTATTCGTAAAGAAGAAGGACGGCAGTATGCGTCTTTGCATAGACTATCGCGAGCTCAACAAGATTACCATCAGGAATAGATATCCTCTACCACGCATAGAAGATCTGTTTGACCAACTCCAAGGGGCCAAGCATTTCTTCAAAATTTATCTGAGGTCGGGCTATCATTAGCTACGGGTTAAAGAGCAGGACATCGCCAAGACTGCTTTTCGTACACGCTATGGGCACTAGGAATTCGTAGTTATGCCATTTGGCCTTACCAATGCTCCAGCAGTGTTCATGGATCTGATGAACAGAATCTTCCATGAATTTCTAGACAAGTTCGTCATGGCTTTCATTGACGACATCCTGATATTCTCTAAGTCTAAGGAGGAACACAAAGACCAACTTCGTACAATATTACAGATTCTTCGCCAGAAGCAGCTGTATGTTAAATTCTCCAAGTGTGAGTTATGGTTAGACAAGGTGGCATTCTTAGGTCACATTGTATCAGCAGAAGGAATCACGATGGATCCAGCAAAGGTTGAGGCTATTACCAAGTGGCCAAGACCGACATCAGCAACTGAAGTCCGCGGTTTCCTAGGCTTAGCTGGTTACTACCGTAGGTTCATGGAGAAATTTTCCCATTTAGATCTACCATTGAGCAAACTGATGCGGAAAGGGGAGAAATTCATCTCGACTGAAGAAAGAAAGAAGAGCTTTGAAGAGCTAAAGCAGAAGTTAGTATCTGCATCGATTCTTACTCTCCCATATGGTACAGGTGGATCTCAGATCTATAGTGATGCATCGGGGAAGGGACTTGGCTGTGTTCTCATGCAACATGGGAAAGTGATCGCGTACGCTTCATGGCAGCTTAAGCCTTATGAGGAAAATTACCCTACGCATCACTTGGAACTTGCAGTAGTCATGTTTGCATAAAAGATATGGAGGCACTATTTGTATGGAGAATCATGTGACATTTTCACGGACCACAAGAGCTTGAAGTACATCTTCACTCAACATGAATTGAACATGAGACAGAGGAGATGGTTAAAGCTGTTGAAGGATTATGACATTAACCTGCAGTATCATCCTAGCAAGGCGAATGTAGTGGCACATGCACTTAGCAGAAAGTCCGGAATGATAAACGGCATTAAAATTGAGGAGGAAATTATAAGAGACTTGGAGCGACTGGACATTGAGATCATGGTACATGGACAACACGGCTACTGGTCTAATCTTTGAGTGGAACCAGAGTTACTTTCTACGATCAAGGAAGCTCAGAAGGATGATCGTGAAATCTGGGCGATAATTCGGAATTTGAAGAAGCAGACAGAATTTCGAGTAGACGCAGATGGTATCTTATGGCAGGACACGAGACTTTGTGTTCCTGGCGATATAGAACTCCAGGAAGCATTGTTAGCTGAGGCTCATAGCTCCCCATTCTCTATTCATCCTGTTTCGACCAAGATGTACCATGGCATCAAGCAATACTTTTGGTGGAGTGGTATGAAACAGGATGTTGCGACTTATGTCTCCAAATGTCTTACCTGCCAGCAGGTTAAGATCGAGCATCAGCGATCTGGCGGTATTCTTCAACCGTTATATATTCCAGAGTGGAAGTGGGACAAGATCACCATGGATTTTGTTATCGGTCTTCCGCAGACAAAAAGGAAGCACAATGCGATTTGGGTTATCGTTGTTCGACTTACCAAGTCAGCTCATTTCTTACCGATCCACAAGGAAGATTCGGTCAGTATACTCGCCGATACTTACAAGAAGGAGATCATGAGGCTACATGGTGATCCATCCAGCATCGTCTCAGACAGAGATCCTCGTTTCACTTAGCGATTCTGGAGAAGTCTACAGAAAGGTTGGGGGACAAAACTTAAGCTTAGCACGACTTTTCATCCTTAAACAGACGGGAAATCGGAGCGAACGATTTAGACATTAGAAGACATGTTGAGGTCATGTGCGTTGGAATGGACGGGAGATTGGGACGATTACATCTGTTTGGTAGAGTTTTCATACAACAACAGTTGGCACGCAAATATCAAGTGTGCTCCATTCGAGATGTTGTATGGCAGAAAGTGTCGCGCCCTAATCTGCTGGATCAGGTTGGTGAGCGAACACTTGAAGGAACAGAAATGATTGAGTTGACCAACAAGATGGTCGCAGTAGGTAAGCAAAAACTGCAAGAAGCACGGTCACGTCAAAAGATTTATACAGACAAGCATCGTAGGGACTTACACTTTAACGTTGGAGATCACGTTTTCCTTAAGGTTTCGCCGACACGTAGGGTTAGAAGTTTTAAAATCAAAGGGAAGCTTAGTCCTCGATTCATTGGACCGTTTGATGTCATTGAGCGAGTCGGTGAAGTATCTTACCGTTTAGCATTACCTCCGCAACTTTCTCATGTTCATGATGTTTTTCATGTGTCCTTACTCAGAGGATACAAGTATCATCCCCTTCACATGGTTCAGTATCCACTGGAACAGATTCGTAAAGATCTCACTTTCATAGAAGAACCCGAACGAGTTATTGACAGATTAGAACGAGTCATGAGGAGGAAGACGATTCCATTTGTCAAAATCCTTTGGAGGGATCATACCGAGCGGGAAGCCACTTGGGAAACATAGGAGTCTATCCGGGCTTCTTACCCTCATTTCATATTTTGAATTCAGGTATGTTCTTCTTTTTCCAGTTTACATTATCTATAATTCGGGGACGAATTATTCTTTTTAGGGGGGAAGAGTTGTGAAACCCGCATGCTTTTACCATGAATAGTACCCTTATGATCGTATGTACATGATTAGAACTTTTCTTATTTAACACGTTTAAGCTTCACGAATATGAATTACAAGTATTACGTACGTGTTGTTACACGATAAGTATTTATTACGTATTAAGACACGATAATTATTATCAACAATAATTATAATCACGAACATGAAAATCATGAACGTAAATAATCACGAACCTAATATTATGTATTTACGTATAGTTATTACGATTACGTATAAATATAAATTACGACACGAATGAACAATAATTAAATCACGTGAACACGACACGTTAACACGTAAATAATAGAACACGGGAAAAATCAACGGGTTCCCCATGTGGGTCCCTTTTACACGCGACATAGACAAGAAAGTGAGCCCAGCCCACTTTAAAAATTAACTAAAAAGGAAAAAGAAGGAAAGGGATTTTTCATATTATAGAATAATTAGAAAAATCAAAAACCCTGGTCCTCCTTTTCTTTCTTGTAGTCGCTGCCTATACACCAACATAAGGAGGTGTTTGTTGATCTTGGTTAATCCAATTTATTTCAAGGTTGTTCGTGTTAGTATTTTCCTTTTTATCCACGAATCGGTAATTCTCTTAAACCTTCTCTTTTAATTGTTTATTAGATCTAAGAACATGAAATCATTGGGTTATTAAAAACAAGTTAATAAACATCTAGATCTAATCAATGGGTATTAAAAATACATGGTTTAAGGGGTGTTTTAGTTCGGCTTATGGGTAAACCGAGAGCAAGGCTCTCGGTGGTTGTGTGATCACCACCAACCGAGACCACAAGGTCTCGGTTTGGTTTATGAGGCTCGACCGAGAGGACCAAGGGACCCCGACGCATGTCGGGGTTATCCTTGGTGGTTTAGGGGGTCTCGGCTGGAACACCACACGCACCACCGGTTAAGGCCGGTGGTGGTTTGCTATGGTTCAGGGTTGTAGGCCGGTTCAAGGGTTAAACCGGTCAGGTTCATGACATGTTTAGCTTTAAAACACGGGTTTGGTTCACGGTGTATTTTTCAAGATTAATTATTTATTTTTACAACTTAAATAATTACAAGATTAATTAAATTAATTTAACATGCTATGTAATTAATTTAATTTGGACATGACTTAGGTTATATTATTATTATTAATAATACACGATTTTAACCTAAGTATTTTATTAGTTAATTTAGACTAAGTAATTAATTAATTATTAAAACATGACTTATAATTAATTATTTTTCATGACTTAGGTTATATTAATAATAAAAATTAATACATGTTTTAACCTAAGTATTATTACCTTTTATTTAATTAAATCATGCTATATTTAATAAAATCTTATAACCTATAGTTTATTTAATTTACATGTAATAATTATAAACTATACTATTTATCACATGACTTAGAATATTAATCAGTAAAACTTAAGCTTATATATTATTAGCTTAATAATCCAGCTTATTTCCAATTATGGAAACTTTCTAATTTTAGAAACTTATTTAATTACGGCAGCTAATCTATTTATGGAAACTTTCTATTTTTAGAAACCTATTTAATTAAGGCAACTAATCTATTTATAGAAACTTTCTATTTTTGGAAACTTTCTATTTTTGGAAACATTCTATTTTTGGAAACTTTCTATTTTAGAAAACCTGCTATTTTTAGATAGTTACTTATTATTACACAACAAGTATAATAATACAAGATATACAAGTAATACTTAATCAGAATAGACAGAATACATGATAAACATAGCATAATGTTAGAATCAGTAAAAAAAGACATGAACATATAAAACAAGCTAAGACATGACATAAAACCAGTTACGCACTCAGTAATCAGAATACTTATACACATATATTATTTATGTAGCATTAGTGATATCGAAGTAGGACTCTCTTCTGTTCATTTTCTTCGTTCACTGGACACAAGGTACAGATTCTCCGTCCCTTCGGTATGGACATTCTTTCCTTTATTAGGATTCCTCGTATGCAGCCAACTGTTTTCCCCGGTATATGTTTTATATGTTTTGATTGCTTATGTTTAATTAGATACCTAAATCCATATACATGCATGACCAGTTTCACCTAGTTATGGAGGTACCATAACCATAACACTGGAGGCCCCAGTGTTATGACTTCACCACGGCGGAGTGATAACTCGTGGCGTCCCTTCAGCTTTTGGCCATATTATTATTATTATCATGTGGGGCGTATGGGTGCATCCTAGGTTACATGTTTTCAGCAGATTATTCATATGAATGTGGTGTGTGCCTTGCATCATTTATAAGGAGCTGATCCTTCGTACCCAAAAACTTATATTTAAATTAGAGACATCCCCTCTAATTGCATGACGAGGTCACCCCTGCAAGTATTCATGCACGTTGATATTTCATGACCTATATTAGCTAATGGTAAACATGCTAAACAGTTTTTATAAGATAAACATAAGGCTTTTCAAACTATAAAACCAGTTTTACTAAGATATGCCAGGTTATCCAGGACTTAGTCTTTTCCGCTGCTTTATGCTTATATGCTTATGTCATTCATGCTATACTTGTATATCCGTGCACTGAGCGTTATGCTCAGCCGTTTTCCTTTCATGTTCACGAAACGGCAGGTACTCAAGGACGCTCGTAGACTTTAAACGTACGTGCATATGGACTGGAAGCTTCCTAGCCTTCATTACTTTATGCATTTATTCATACTTTGATACTCATTTCTATGGACATTGTTTAGTCCTTTTCATTTACAGTACTTATGTTTATGTGTTATGAGTTCTACTTTTGGGGTACCGAGGTTTGTTTCCGGTATTTCCTTTATGGTCATGTGATGTTTTATACATTTATCCTTGTATGCTTTGATGACACGCCATAATCACGCGTGACATTCCATTTACCAAAATGGGGTGTTACACCTCGATTACTGATCATCTGCTGTGTGCTACATTCACCAATGTGGCACAGGTTGCTGACGCAACATGCAGCCTGGAGATGCTCCAGGAAACGGATGAGTATGAGAATTCGGATCGACTCGAGAAGAGGTATATTTCAGTCATCAAGCATTGCATCTCATTCATGTCAGTATTCTCAATTATATATCATGCTCTATTAAATTGTTTCTTTCAGACAGAAGGGTTGAGACCGGTCCCAACCAGCCACTCAACAGAATAATTACAAGGGACACGGTCAGACTAACGATTGTTATGGATCAGACAAGCGTGGCGGTAGTGATAACTACCGTAACAATGCTAACCATTCCAACTACAGCATGTCCCCTAAATTAAACTCTTCTATGTTAAGTTGTTGTATGACACAAAGTTCTAACATTTCAGCCTTATAACATGAACTCCGGTAATGGGTGTGACTAGGACAAAAAGGGTAAGTAGCCTAACCATTAAGCTCAATCTGGTATTATAACTTAAAATTTTTAGTGTAGTCATGTTTATGCTCCAATAATCATGTCTCACACATACCTTCTGAATCAGGATCCCAGCTAGCAAGGGTACCCACTACAAGGTATTCTCATCCTATCTGCACCACTTGTGGACGTAGGCACCCTTGACCATGTCTTCGTGCTGTAGGTGTTTGCTTCAAGTGTGGGCAGGCTGGACATCTCATGAAAGACTGCAAGAAAAGGGAAACCGTTGGTACATCGGGACATGCCCCTTAGAACCCAGCAGCCGCCGGCCATGTGTTCACCACTATTAGGGACCAGGCCAACAAGTCTTCAGGTACCATTATCGGCATCTTATTTATGTACGGACATGCTGCCTCCGTTTTTATTTGATACGGGTGTGACCCATTCAATTATATCCACTACTTATGCTGCTTGTATTAATAAGACACCTACACCACTTGATAATATGTTAAATATATCCACGCCTTTGAGAGACTTTGTCCGCATTACCCATGTGTATAGAGATCTTCCCTTATATTTTGATGACAAGACTCGTCCTGTCGACACACTTACTTTGTACATGTGCAAATTTGATATGATTTTAGGCATGGACTAGTTAGCAAAACAGCAAGCCATGATTGATTGCCATACATATCGAGTCATATTCGGCGATGATCAAGCTCCATAATACATTCATAATGGTTTTATACCAGGAAATTTTGTACAAATCATTTCTACCTTGCAAGCACGTGCCTTATTAGCTGATGGCTGCAAAGGTTTCTTGGCTACAGTTCATGACACGACTGCTGAAGCTCCATCTATACATGACCAGCCGATTGTTTCTGAATTCCCAAATGTGTTTCCAGAAGAACTGATAACGACCTAAATATACATATTTAACCCGTTATTATAATGCCACTTTGTATTATAAATAAGAGATTTCGATACATAATATTTTCCATTTTACATGCAGGTATAAAGTTTGAAGAAGCAAGTGAAGATATATAAAGAAGGGTCCTTAAATTGCAAATAAACAAAACTATTGAGAGAAGATTCTGGAACGCACAAAAGTGCGGCGCACAATATCAGAAGTGCGGCGCACATTCCATACCTCCAAAGTGTGGCGCACTTTTGGAGAAGTGCGGCGCACATTTTCCCTCAGCCGGCACTATAAATAGAGGCCACTTCTACTCATTTTGCACACATCTCTTCTCTTCAATACTCCATAGCTCGAGTATTTTAGCTTTCTTAGTAAATTTTCAGTATTATCAACTTTTGGGACATACTTGTAACTAGAGTATTCCACTCTTTGATTCTTGGAAGAAACGATATAATCATGAGACTTGGATACTCGTTCATTCAATCAATCTAAGCATGATGTTCTCCTACTCTTTTCCATTTGTTACTTTGATCACTATGTTAGGCTAAGCTATTTATGACTATATGGGTATGTGAATATTGTTGATCCCAAACTTAGATCGATTAGCTTTGTGTTAAACGAGGTTGAATCAAGATTAACATGTAGAGAAACTTTGTTTATTTAACAATCTAAGTGTTATGCGGAATTAACACTTAGAACAAAGAACAAAGCAAAACGAAGTGATCCAAACTTTCACTTTGATTAATATTAAGAACTTGCGTACAATGAAAGTTGTGAAACATGTAAAAACTTATATCAAACTATGAACCCTACGACCTCCTTTTATAACACAAGGATTCTTGTACAAAGGTCTACCTATAACTATTCTAGGTAAAGATAAACATAATAAATACAATATTGAACATATCTTTACTCGAATTACAAAACGTGTAGACTAAGAATTATATCAGTGGTTAAACTTCTTCTTGTCTGCGCTTAAATATACTTTGTCAGTGCTCATCTGTCAGCGCCTCTTTTACTCTTGTCAGCATCCAAGTTCTTCTTGTTAGCGTCCTAGTGACTTAGCTAATTTTATTCCCAACAATCCTCCCCTAAACATGATATCTACTCTAGTAATAAAGTTTCAGAATAAAAACTAAATACAAAGAGGACTCTTAGAAAAACCAACTATTTCTTAATTAGATAATAAACAAATCTAACTAAATCCTTACTAACATCACTGGTATAATCAACCTCTAACTGTGTAGATACCATCATCTTCAAAACATCTTGAGATAGAGGATATTCAGCATCAACCAAAAGATATTCTGCAAACTTTGAGGTACTAAGATGGTATACACCAGCAGTTGAGTATAAATGCCACTTCAAACCACTGAGATCATCCAGATCCAACCATATTGGATCAGCTTCATCTTGTTTAATCATTCTCTTGTATGTTGTCCAGATCTTTATTCCATTTACCGAAGAAGGCTCTTTAGCTTCATACTTGGCTTTCATCAACTTCCATAAATCCACCAAGTCTTCTCTATCCATACTTGCAAACAAAGAAATAAAAAAGTGAAAGTGTGTACCTTGTCACCATATCTGGTGATACCCAAAAACCACTTGCATCCTCCTCATACTTGATTATAGGGTTTCTCAAATCTAAAGGTAACACTTCTACAAAATTTGAAGCTTCCAATGGTGAAAGCTTTATAGTCTTCCTTATCACAGCTTCACTTGGATTTAATTATTCAGGTACTAGGAATTCAATTGGTATTCCCCTTTTCCCTAGCCTTGGCACAATCGAAGCCCTCTTGATCTGCATGTTTTCTTCAATTTCTTCCTTCCTTTCAACAGAAAGAAGTCTGAGAGTATTCTCCTCACAAACACGTTCCCAAATAGGATATGCATAAAAATCCAATTGTTCAAAGGAAAGATTCTTCATCTTGCATAAGTCCATCCTGTTTTATGGCACCTAAGAAGCATATAATAGAGCTCTCTTCTATCTCTTTTTAGCTCATAAAGTACTTTACTTGCTTTATGCTTCAAAATCACCTTGCAATCCTTTTGAACTCTTAACAAAATTTCCAAACCCCAAATTTGTCCAGTAAGTGACATGTCTGGATTTTCTGCAATAGAAGCTTCCCATGCAAAATACATATCAACTACCTCAGGCATATCAAAGTCTACGTGCATCTTCAACTCCCTAAGATTCTCCCTTGCCAGTTCGTCCTCCCTATACTCCAATTTTTCTGGCTCTTCAGTTATCATCACACTAGAACTAGAACTCTCATCATCACTATCATCTTTATTGCTTTCAATGGCAGTCTTTACCCTATCCTGTTCTTCAAGTTGTGCAGCCAAAACAGAATCAAAATGAACCTGAGCTGCATCCTTAGGTACCTGTACTTCTACCATAACCCCTTTACCATTATCTAAAGCTCCAATAGCTGGCAAAGTTGTTGATGGTACCTGTGTAGAAACATCTTTGATGATAACTGATGGTTGGGATACACTAGTCATACCTGCAAGTCTGTCAGTGTCTGATTTGTTCTTGTCAGCGTTCAAAACTTGAGTGTCAGCGGTTGACTCTATGACTTGATTCATCATCTCTATAAATGAAAGCTTCTTAGGAGTAACCAAAGAAATATCAACAGTTGGCTTCTGCTTCAAACTTGTCAGTTCCTCAGCTATCTCTTCACTCCCATAAGAAACACTTTTTTGTGAGCCTTTGTCACTCAAATTCACTAGCTCATCCTCCCCTTTGTAAGAATCCTTCCCTAAAGAAAGGACTCTAGCCTGACTTCTCCTAGTATTGACAGTCTCCAAAATAACCAACCTCTCCCTCAATGATTTGAGTTCAAGGCCTTGACCTGTGACAATCTGTACAAGATCGGTATTTTGGTTTTGCAAGCGAATGCAGATCGTCGTCAATTCTATAGCTGATAATGGTTCCATTATGACCTCCTCTATCATAGGGATTTGACCCCCCAAGAGAGATTCATTGGGCATTGTGTTGTCTTAATGCTGTTGGGACTGTCTTGACCTTCTTCTAAGCCAGTATCAATAGTCCCGGCCCCACCCATGTCACCAACCACACTTGTGGTCGTGGTTCTCTCTGCTACATGGCTAAGACCAGTAGAGGAGAATACTCCAGTAGTCCTGTAACACCCCCAAATATACACAATTCAATACATCGGAGGAGTCGTTGGTGTTACGGGATAACACATTACTCACATCATAGACAACTCTTAAAAATCGCGTCGTTTAATAATAAAGCATTTTCCATTCCTGAATATCAAATTTACATAGGTCCCAAGTCATAGTATTTCATACAATATTACAAAACATTTGAAGGGAAATTTGTTATTTTAGTGCGGGCCATGAATTCTTGTTGTCTTCCCGAGAATTACCTTCAAGTACATGAGATAAAATATGTTAAAAGAAAAGGTCAGCGAAAACGCTGAGTGAATTCATAGAGTTTAATAAAACCAGTAATATATTATCGGTATATAATTATTACCGAAAATCATTTTGTACAAATCTTTGTAATAGGCCACAAAATAGCCAAAGTCATATTATACAAATCCTTATCAAAATCATAATATAGGCTTTTTCCTTTAAAATCATTATACGAACCATTGTCGTAAAAACATCATACAATACGTTTTATAACGTTGTATAGAGTTAAATAAAAAACGTTATATGAATATGGTTATGTAAAACCAAAACACGAATATAATATCAATAATAAGACCCGTATTACTAGTCAGGCAATATATCGTAATTCAGTGCGTATAGCAGTATTTCATTATTTGGATTATTATAAGCCGCATGACATTGTTACCTTAACAAACAACGGGTAGCTAACCCGAAACTCAATTTGCCCATCTAAGTTAGCGTGTCGTCACAAAATCAGGCTATGGAAATCTTCTCATACATAAATTCGCTTACCAATCAATGTGGCACGGCGGGGATCAACCGTCAAGGCGCGAAGTGGGGTGATCGTCCGCAAATAGTACTATTATATGCATAAGCGTCTACCAAATCCTGGTAGTTCACAAATCATGCTAATGGGACTTTTAGTGACATAACCTAACTTTAATAATCCATTTCATTTCATATATCGGGTCATATAATCATTCATCGGGTCATATAATCATTCGGGTCCAAATCAATAAGCAAACAATTGGGACAACTTGTGTCATATTTTATTAAAATTAACATGTTATCTCCCTCGTGGGTTTATAAAACATTTCATAAAAATATTTAAAAGAGTGCAAGGCTATGAACTCACGTTGATTGGGAAAGGCGGTTATCGGCGATTTGGATGTACGGTACGTGCTTCAATCACGGAAACCTAGACAGATAATACTAGTCTTAGACTCTTGTCCAATGACTTTATAAAAATAATAGCTATGTATATATATGATAATTTTATAAATATGATGATAATCAAGTGGTATTGTACATCTTTATTTACTCATTATAGTGTCATGTGTTGTTAAATTTTCATACTAGTTTCACTAGTTTAACCTTTTTACTTGTCAAGACCCAATAAGCGCATTATAGGCCCATTACCTTATATTAGTCCATATCATACTTTTAACATCAGTCCTTTTCTTATATGTTGGGCGCAAGTGGGTTAAGCCCAATAAGCAAGTTTATTGGTGTTTAGCCAAATTAGTTGGATTAATAGTCCAATAAGGCTAATTTGCCCCGTTAATTTTCGTATGTGATAAAGTTCGGGTTTTATCAGTTTTTACTTGTAATATGTACTTATATATCAGTATATGAGTTATAAAGTTTACACTAGACGGGTCCGACCGTCTAAGTTTTAATTGACGAAAACGTTAATTTTACGGTTTTAGCCGAAAAGACGTAAAATCATGTTTATAGTTTTATAACTTATAAAACTTATCAAATTACCATTTTTATAAAATGTCCCATTTATTTATTATTATACATACTTATATAAATGTAATATATAAGTTAGTGGGTTTTAACTTACATTTTATACTATATTTATTTGAGTTCTATTATAATACTATTACACTTTAATTTCACAAATCTGATTTTTAGTTTCACTTTCACAATTTTTATCATATCTTGAGTTATACAAGGAGATAGAAGCTCATTTTTGGATGAAATAAACTTAATATTCTGTGTTACAAATAACTTAGTTTTAGCTACAACTCAATCCAAGTCTAAGTATCCCTAACAGTCCTCACAAAACAGACTATTCAGATTAATACCTCAATTTTGTTTTGATCATATCTCACTCATTACAATGATTCCATTGCATGGCCAACTCTCACATGTGTACAAGACTTAATAATTACTGTATATTTATTCCACTATGCCATTTTATCAGTTTATCATATGGTTTCTTACTGTTTTTATAAAGCCAACTATTTTAAGCATGATTTAACCATTTTACATGTCGTTTTCCATCTTTTTACCCATGTTTATCAGCACCAAATCCCCACATAATATTTTTAATCATCATTCATCATCATATACATATACATAAATAAGGAAAGCACAAGATTACATAATCAAAATAACAAGAGAATAGGAAGAAACAATCTCTATACCACCATTAGTGATGAAAAGATGAGTTTTTGATGAACAAGGCTTGGATTTTGATGGCAAAACTTGTGATAAACCAATATCATCTTCAAGTCCACCAATCTTTATATACACCTTGTGAGAAATCAGCCCTATGACACAGAGAAATATCCTCTTTGGATGTTAGAATCACCTCCAATCTTCAAGGCTTCAAAGGTTCTTCATCATATGTGTAGATAACACATGGTTTGTGGTTAAAATTGATCAAAATGGATGTTTTAGGGTGGTGGTGGACGGCTACTAGAGAGAAAAGAGAGAGATTTTTGTGGTTTGCATGTATCTAAGTGAGAGAAATGGTTTGTGGTTTTTTGTTTTAAGGGTTAGTGGTTTTGGTGGAAACTAATGGACAAGTGTCCTTAGTTTATGTTTAATTTTGACACATCTTGGATGTGTTGGTGAAGCTTTGGCCGCCCATTTGTGGGATGAGGCAAGTGTAAACATGTCTCATCCCACTAATTTACGAGTACTCCTCAATTTTAGTTTCCTCGATTTGCGTGCCCTCGGGTCGTTTTACGAATAATGTTTTTATAAATTATGAATCAACGGCACAGAACGAATCTAATAAAAATTGTCTCATTAAAAACGGAGTTCAAAAACGTAAATACGTAATCCTAAGGTTTCCGGTTTAGTCGTAAAGGACGTTAAATTACTCACGTAAGTCCTAATCTCTTCTCGTACATTTGTGAGTTTATGAACCAACACAAATTTAAAATCCCAAAATAATATTTACGGATAAATTTATTTCCTGATATGTCGGACTGTCACCAAAAACGGTGTATGTAAATGTAAGCACGTAACGTAAAATCCTCCGGTTTAGACGTAGTCGATGCTACTTCAAGACGTAAATCCAAATTTCTTCCAAAAAACAAGTGAGTTCATAATATAACATTAAAATAATATTTTTAAATAATATTTGAGAATAAAATATCAACTATAAATTGACGGATTGTCACAGCATTTACCCCTAAACAGGATCTTTGTCCTCAAAGATCAATTTATCTTACTACTAGCTTCTTATAGAGTTAGAGCCATGTGGGTATTTCCTCCACATTCGGACTTTCCTCACAAGTGTAATTCATTACAAAATGCGAGTTTCATCAAACATAACTACGGGATACGATCAGGCTTAATGTTGACTTACTTTCTCTATCCATGATGTTCACGGGTTTTTGATGAATGCAAATTTTCGTCGATCTAAACTTTATCAAGAAGTAATCAGATTTTCACTTGATAGACATTTTATCAAGTTCGACATATGAAACATAATTCACGCAGCCCTTGAAGTCCTAGGGTAGATCCAGCTTATATGCCTTTCAAACCAACTTTTACATTATCTCAATGGTCCCATACAACGGGGACTTATTTGCCATGATCTTTCAGATCTTCAATTCATTTTTCCAAGGTGAAATTTTTTGGCATAACTTCGCTACCCATCCTGCACTTCAAGATCTACATTTCATATTCACATAACCTCCTGCCCACTACCGGCAGTCAATAAACAGATCCTACTTTCAACAATCAATTCAGGTCTCGCGGGTCGGGTATTTTGTAAGGTTAGGTTTGTCATCATAGGCAATCTTAAACCTAAAAGACATGTCCAACTCACAATGGGTGTATGTCGGGTATTTTTATCCCAACTCCTGCTTACAGATTCTCTCATATGTAGATCCTAACAAGATTCGATCTCGATCCTAATACGATAATTATCAATGATAATCTCTCCAAAGGAAAATGATTATCCCGTTTATTACCAAAGGTCAATCATTCAAGCATAAATCAACACTTCTAGTATTTTGTATCGTTACTTTACCTCGTCACTTCGATTGAGGTGGTAAACTGTACTCTCATCAACGTTCGTTCCCAATGATTTCTAAGCAAATCTCTAAAAATTCGATGCGAAGCGAGGATCTTGATAGAGATGATCGATACAAGCACATTATGTTTACACAAATCCTTTAAATACAAAAGAGTCAATTACTTAATCGAGAATCTATCATTAACCGGAATGATATTAGCAGATTTGGTCAGTCTGTCGACGATGACCCAAATCGAATCAAATTCAGATGATGACCTTTGCAATAGTTAGACGTTCACTAATGTATGAGGCGATGTCTGTCTTCATAATTTGCCATCAGTACAACTTCTTCAGATAAAGATACGTTAAATCAGAAATGGCATGAACAGAATACTTAATCTTATGAGATTCAAACATGACTAAATCTCAAAATCTCCATATTTAGGCAATCAGAAGCGGCCTTTTATACATTTAACGCCATCGGCTTCTTAATTCTAATGGTTCACATTAGTCGTGAACCCCTCTTATTATCTATATTATCCTTTCTACAAGCATCGGCTATATTTTAAATTACTCGACACTTTATTTTGCACAGTCAATACTAAGGAACACATCCTAATTTATTCTTTATCCTTTCTACATAATGCGTCAGTATTTACATTCACCTTTCCTGATGAGGTAATTATCATGACCACAATTCACTCAGAATTTTTTTTTTCATATTTTATAATTTTTAGTTTCGTCTCAATCATCATTTTTATCAGTTTTGCACAATCCGACGTCTAAAGCGTCGATAGTTATTACTAGTAATTAAATAATAAATTTTTAATTTTATGAAACGTAAACGTAAAAGTTTTAAATTTTCTCAGTTCGTCCAATAATACAGAAATGTTCAAAATAAATTTGAATTTAATTAACACTATTTTTGTTGATTTATCCAAAATAATTAATAAGATTCGTCAATGTTAGAAAAATTCTTTGTTTATACTTTTGGTCAAAATTTTCTTAGTTTAAAAGAAAAAATTGTCGTTTCAATTTCCAAGTCTTGGTTTAAACGGTTTCCTCAATCCCTCTTAGTTTGTCTTGATGTATACACAAACATTTACCCCTAAACAGGAGTTTGGTTAAATGATTTGGGTATAAGGGAATGATTTCTTAAAAATTCCTTTGATAAATTATTTGTCAAAACATATTTCCATTTTCCTTTTGGTATAACTCAAAGTTTTAAATGCCTCTAATCTTTGAAGAGTCAGTATAGATTCCATTATCTATTAATCACATGGTCAAATAATGTAAAGGATTAATCCTTAAATCACATGTTTAATACTCAAGGTACAGGTTTTCATTACTCGGCCAATGCAGGGCAGTCTATATATGTTTATTAACTCCTTCCTATTCTTATAAATAAACAAATCGTTCTTAATGATCACAAGCATGAATTTATCAAATTACAGCCTACACACGTGATTCACCAAATTTATGAATGCTACATGTGGTTATTGGAATAGATAATCTTCTTCGCAGACGCGAAGTTGATGGTAACCATGCCGTGGATCAAATCTTTAAAACATACGCTAGAACCTTCTAAATGATCGAACAAATATATCATCTTGGGTAATGGATATCGATTTCGATCGTCAATTTACTTAGTTCACGGTAATCAATAAACATAAGGAATGATAACACCATAGCTCTTCATAATGACGAGCTTGGTAGAATAAAGGTTTTCTCTGACAACTCTCTCAGTTGTACGGTAACACTTTCGATTCAGATGGTGCTGCAGTACAGTGCACATGCCACGGGTGCAGCATCGGGAATATAATCAATACCAAATTCAACTTGCCTTAATGGCGAAAGTCTAGGTAATTCACCAAAAAAACCTCCTAAAGTTTCAGATAATAGAAACATCATTTAATAAATTTACTTTAAGTTTTTTCTAGATTACAAGATCTATGATCAGTTTATAACCATTCATGGTATAATTTCCAGTCTAAATGCATGATATGGTCATCCATCAAGAATTATTTAGATCACTTTTGATAATCAACATCTTATCTTTTAGGGGAATTCTACTCGAGTTCCCATCAATTAAGACAATGTCGTCATGTCATAATCAATCAGTCCATTCTACTGGCACTATCAACTTTCCAGTTTCATTACCATTGATAAGATGTGAACTTCTCTAAGTACTAATAATAACTCGTAATCCTTCACAATTAAAGGATTTCTGGAGACATAACTAATATCAAAAGATTAAGGTCAACGCATAATCTACGCGAGAGAATTTCATATCAGATAAAGACGAAAACATTAATGAATATGAATATATCCCATGTTTTCATGAATTGAGTACGCATTCGAAAGATCCTCGGATCGTTACCCATATCATTCAAATGAAATCTAATTAGAAGAGACGATAGGAACGTCGATACACCCAGTCGGGTATTAATACTTAATAATTAGATATTTTTCCAAAGAATCTCATCACGAGAGAGAATTGGACAAGAAAGAGTTGTCAATTGTCAAATAAGACAATATCCACAGATGAGTAAATTCGACTCAAGAGAATAAATGGTACGGGCACATATGTAGGTGTCCCTAACACTATGTCCCTATATTTGCACTTCTTGCAGATCTCATAAAGTTTAATCTTTCACACTTCAAAGAAAAGGTAGCATTTATTAATAATTTCATGGTGACTACTAATCAGCCTTGCATGGTCCCTTCCAAATTGTATGTAGGCGCGCAACTATATACATTTATAGGATTAACTATGCAATATCAGTTCGTCAAAACTTTGTCATCATGTTTAAAATAAAAAGATTTTCATGCTTAATACTTTAATAAGAATAAAAATTTAATCTACAAAGATGTTCTTTGTTATGGAAACAATTATGTATTCCAAGGTGTTTCATAAACATATTCATTTCGATAACGATTACTTATAAATCTCACTTTGAATAATCCTTATAGTGATGAAAATTAAATTTTCTCAAAGGATACTGTTTTAACTTTATAAAAACAATGAGTGATCTGCAAAAGAGTGATGAAAAGTTGTTCACCAAGAACTAACTACAATATGATACGAAATGAGCTTTAGCCAAATAATCATGAGGTTCATAACCTCGATGGCACTCAGGAATACAAAGAGAAGAATTTACAACGCAACTCAAACTGAGATGAGTGCTTGTTCAATGGTTGCATCACTAATGCGAACATTTGGATGAAGCAATAAAAGATAGATAACATCGACACATGTAAAATTTAGCAATCAAAGGTAGTCTTTTCATTAATCACAAACAAGTCAAAATTGTACCGTAACACATTACGTGTCACTATGTCATACAATTCCAAGAACTCATCCTACCAACTGATGTCTCAGTTAAGTTAAGGATTTTTAAAAGATACCACAATGAATACTAATCTACAAGAGTCATGGGGGTTCCACCTGTCCCGGAAGATCCATCGGTCCCAATTTAGAAGAAGATTTCTTCAATTTATTTCTTGGACACTGGGCATCCTCGTCATTGGATAATGGCCTAGGAACAACCCTTAACACGAACCAACAATCATTTAAAACATTATAATTCAATCACAAGACTTAACGACTTCCTCTTAACAATCTCATATTCCATACGAGTTAAACTTTACTTTATTCAAGTTTTCAAACGACTTATACTCAATGCGACATCCTACCTTATTCTCCAATACTTTCAACCTTATTTTTAAACCTTCAAAGGGCAATAAAAGTTCGATATGAACAACACTCAATTTCCAATCATATACCTCCTTCATCAATAATAGTTATGAAATGAGTCACTAGTATGAACTGACTCGATCATTCAATTAGACTTCTCGGAAAGGTACTAGTGGCATGAGGCTTTTGGGTAATGGTTCCATTGACAGACTCAAGTGCAACATTCACCCTTTCGATTTCAATTTAAGAATTGGGTGACAACGAATCAGATGACACCTTTCCAGGTGGTAACGTTTTGTCAAACTCCACTCTATAAGGAAAGATCATCATGACATCGATATCAGTTTTAATCTCGCCGATTCTTCTTCAATATCACAATCAACTAATATCTACATTTCTATGAATATCAACCATTTTGTTGGGATCATAAATATCCACAACTTGGTTTAGATCTGGAATAGCTAGAATTCCTACATAAATAGCTTAGATTATATTGCTAGGGGATTTAGGGTTCCTTGTGACAATCTAAGTCGAATAAATACCTCGTATAAATATAGAAATAATCATCAAACAATCATGTAATCAAATTACATCATATGTATATATATAATCCAAGTTATATATATATATTAAAATATCAGTCTGGCCTTGTTGGTAACTCGGGAATTCTTCGGCACCGTTATATTCAAAAGATTTTTAGACATTTTGATAAAATGTTTATAGTTAAAAGATTTTGAAATGTTTTATTCAAAACCTTGGTTTTAAAAATCTTTCATTCTCTATAACGAGAGATCTGGTACCAAACTGTAACACCCCCAAATATACACAATTCAATACAGCGGAAGAGTCGTTGGTGTTACGGGATAGCACAAGGGTCCTAAGGAACCCTTTTTTGTAACGACCAATTCGAAAGGGTCCTAAGGAAATATGGTGTTACACATCGGCTTTCTACGGCTTAACACCCACAAACGAGTGGGCAAGTCGAGGATTCAAACCGAGCTTTGAAGAGGATCTTGGAGAGATCCGTTGGGGAAAACCGACAATCTTGGTCGGATAAGTTGGACGATGCTTTATGGGCCTTTAGGACCGCTCATAAGACGCCCATTGGGTGCACTCCCTATAAGCTTGTGTATGGGAAAAATTGTCATTTGCCAATCGAATTGGAACACAAGGCTTATTGGGCCCTAAAGCATTGTAATAATGATATGGAGACCGTGGGAAAACACCGGAAAATGCAATTAAATGAATTGGATGAATTGAGGGACATTGCTTATGAAAATTCATTGATTTATAAGGAAAAAACTAAAAATTTGCATGATTCTAAAATTAAAAACCGGGTTTTTAACATTGGGGATCAAGTTTTGTTTTTTAATTCTCGCTTAAAAATCTTTTCCGGTAAGTTGAAATCCCGTTGGTCCGGTCCATTCACCGTGACTCAAGTGTTTTCGTATGGGACCATCGAGCTAGCTCAAGATGATGGTCCTAACTTCAAGGTGAATGGACATAGGTTGAAGCACTACTTTGGCGGGGAAGTTCCATCCTTGAACTACCTCGACCAAGTCACCTTCCCCAATAATAATTAGTATTGAGGGGATCGAGTCGAGCTCATGACTCGGTAATCAAAAACGAGGTGCCTCGTGGGGGAGTCCCATGCTTATCCTATGTACATATTATCGCTTTTTAATGTAGTTAACGTGTGGGGATTTGCGCCCTTCCAACCTTTGTTCCGTGGTTGTTTGTGCATTGTGGTTTTTAGATGATCATGATCTTCACGATTGGAGCCTCTCGTGTTCGTTTTATGGGAGCACTCGATCGTTTGCTTTGAAGACTTTCTCAATATCCATGATATATCCTTTTGATGTTCTAACCTTATGTTTATAGCACACTTCATAAACGGCTATTAATTTATTGGTTACACCCTTTCCATGCTAGATTAGGCATTCGACCACGTCTCTAGTATGGGGGTGTTTTCACCCCTAGACTCGAAACATTGAGAACAATGTTTAACTTTAGTATGGGGGGTGAATAGATACTTGCCTTGCCAAACCTTCACGCTTTCCAAAGTTTATCTTTTTGTTTATCGTTTTGTTGAAAAATAAGGCTAAAAATGGCCAAATTTAAAATTTTTTCTCATGTTTTATAAGTGTTTGAAGACACGAATGTAGGTTTTCCGATGGCGAGAATAAGAGTAATTTTTGACTAAACCGTGCGTGTTGAGCACTTAGCTTTGATTCCTTAACTACACATTCGGCTAAGTCTCTTGAATGAGGACGAGAAATGATAGAGTTAATTATAAGTTACTATGCTAAACGTAGAGTACTCGTATTCTTTCAAAAACTCATGTGTTCTCGTTGTTTGCTTATTCTCCCTTCGCATGTAAATATTTTTTGCTTAATAAATAGTGACTTAGCGGTTTAGTTGGGGTTGTTGGGTTTCTAGTCTTTTCTAGTAGCTTCCGTGTAATTAAATTGGGAAGATATTAAGGTATCGCCAGCGTCACGGTTTTGAAGTATTGGCACCCGAATAATCAAAAGCTTCACCCAATAATAAGATTTCAAGTGCTCACCTAAATCAAGCAAACAATTTGAAGCCCCACAAGGCCGAAAAATCTATGCAAAATTGAAAGTGAATCAAGCCTTAATCTTCGAAGCTTTAAAGATCCAAAATTCGCCTTAGCGTGAGGATATACGTCTTTGGCTAATAAAACTACCGATGAGGTGGATAATAAAAGGCAAGGCAAGACCAAAGTCATAATAAAAGCTTCATGGCGAAGTCTAATAAAAGATGGAGGTAAACCAAAGATAATAAGGCCCTTCCGTTAGGGGGCGTATAAAAGTCTTGGTAATAAGTCTCATGTTCAAAACCGTTATAAAACCGTGTTTATCGATTCTTCTTGTCAACTTAATTTTTTGACATCGTTGTCTATTGGGAGGGGTTATTGATTTGATGGTCTTGGTTACACCGTTAGGACTCTATTTTTAGACCTAAATCTCTATTATCGCATAAGTCAAACAATGTATCCTCGTGAAACATTCAAGACAATATAAAATATAAGAGATACTACTTAGGAATAATGGGAGGATAAGTACGTGATTAGGGCATATGAGTAGTATTAGCATTACTAACTTATAATGACAATGATCTCGTTGCATGCTTCGCATGGAATGGGGTGAAAATCGAGGACGATGAAATTATTTCTAACGAAGCATTCACATGTTCTTATTCTATGAACCTAAACGTCCCATTTTGTGATGAAAATCATACATTATGTCTAAAACGCAAGTAGTAGTAGCAATAGTAGTAGTGTAGCTAGTTTATCATTCAATAAAGTGAATAAAAATGAATTTTGGAGGTGCTACGATACTTTATTCTAGCATTGCGTGAGGCCACGGCAATGGTTTAGTATGGGGAGTGATGAGACTGCTTTTATACATAGTCTCATCGTCTAAATAGGGCTTAAAATGAATTAAATATCATCAAAATACCCATATATATGCTTGTGTTTGTTTCTTGTGTATTTTAGGTATGGATATTGAGAAAACGACAAAAGATCACAAGAATCATGCAAAAACGAACACGGGAAACGAAGCCGCACAATGAACCAAGCCCTAATGAAGACTTTCCCAAGAAAAACCCTTGAAGATTTGAAGAATTATGAAGAAGGGTCCTCCAATATGGAAGAATTGATACTTTATACCCTTGTATCTTCATAATTACAAGATTGGTCCCTAAAGTTTGTCAAAATTACAAAAAGGACCCTCCACTTTGAAGAATTGGTAAGTTTAGCCCCTCAACAAAGCTAAATTGTCAATCATTATCCTCTACAAAGGCAAACACATCATGAAGTCCTTCAAAGTAAAAGAAGTTACAAGTTTGGTCCTTTGAAAATCCCAAAATTACAAAAAGGACCCTTAACTTTTAACATTTGGCAAAAATGGTCCCTCAATCATCATGACTTGGCAAATTCAGTCCTCTAAAATATCAAATATGCAAGTCAAGACCATTATCCATCAACAAAATGCTAAATCATCCCTTGAAGTATCACAAAATGCCAAGAAATACCCCTGAAAATACTTTGGAAAAGTATTTGGGGCAAAAGTGTGAAGAATGAAACTTTGCTAACAAAGGGATTCAGATTTTATGAAGAAAAGCTGGAAATGACAAGTTAACAAAAGCTTGGGGTTTAATGCTGGCCAGACAACATTGTAACCTAGACCACTCATGGGCTGCCACCTCACCCCACTCACCACTCCAACCAATCACAACTCTCCATCCTGCCACCTCACATCCCACTTAACCCAGTTTAAGATTAATTTAATCTTGGTGCCTAAAACAGCTTTTTAAACTTAATTAACTTCCAAAACAGATTAAAACCTATGTTATTGGTGTTCATACCAGAATTAGGCTTTTTCTAATGATTAAAGGTCTTATGATCCTAACCCAACCCCTAAACTCCCATCACTCTCATGCATGTGACATTACCAACCCTCCCCTGACCCACTCTTCAAGTCCAAACAAAACAGGCCAGCAAATCCAACGCTCAAGAACTTGGCTTACTTTTCAAGCTTTACCTCCACACTTGGATGCATTTCCCCTTTGCCAGCTTCAACAAAAGGCCAAAAATTCCTCACAAGACTCCAAGATATTCAAACTACACAAGGGAAAAAATGGGACTTCAGTAGCTAGGGTTACGTTTTTTTCATCTTTCCTAGACAACATGTATGCCTATATAAAGGCTTAGGACCTCACATTTTTGTTTTGCTTTTGGTTTTTCCTTGTTCAAACACTTGTAAATCCTATTTTCAGATTAATGAATTTCTGTTAAGTGTGTTGAAGAAAGCCCAAGTGCCATCTCATTTTATGCTTGTTTATGTTATTAGTTTACTGAATTTGAATCTCAAAACCTGTTTTTAAGGGGAGTGCAAAAGTTTGCATTTTTCCTTCAAGCTTGATATTTTGCTAAGTTCTTGTTTCAACCTTGGAATTCTTGGGTTATAGGGCTGATCATAGCATCCTAATTGTGTTGATTAAGGTGTGGCGAGGCTTATAACTTGGGGATAATCAAGTGTGGGGTAACAAGGTTGCATTAATCAAGGCTTTTTAATTTTCTGTTTTGATAATCTTGCTTCTAACCTTGTTGAATCTTAGCAGGGGTGTTATTGTAAGCTTGTGCTTGTTCTAGCTAGCACATAAGCTCATAAATTCGTGGGTGTGGATGTACATCCATGAGGTTTGTCTAAAATCCTTGAAAATCTGATAAAAATTGGTATTTTTGTGGATTTGTGCTATACTGTTGTTCTTATTGATTTCTTGGCTTAAATCTGCTTAGTCTTGCATGATAATGTTGTTTATATGCTAGATTGATCATTGGGTTAACTGAATCTTGCTTTTGATTTGAAAAACTTGGTTTTGAAAAGTAAAAAGGGTGTTTAGGATTACCTGTTTAAGCTTGAATCTTGGTATTGTGTTGTTAGAAGGTGTTGTTTGTGCTTGGTATCTGTTATATGCCTTGTTGAGAGTGTTTTGCTGCAAGTGTTTGGAACTAAACCTTAAAATCAAACAATCTGCTATATCTTGTTGAGTTTGACTGATTTTGACCTAATAATTTGGGAAAACCTAGAGTTTATGCATGCTTAGGGCTAAAAGCTGTTAAAACATCATTATTGTAACCTGTTTGTGAGATTTGAGGTGTTGAATCTGGCTTGTGTGTCAAATACATCAGCAAAGTGAAATCTGCTAGTGTTTAGTGTTAATCAGTAACATTCATAAGCTTGAATCTTGATTTAGGCTTTAAGCCATTGCATGAAAACTGTTTAAACTTGTTCATTAGAGTTTATAATAGCTTGTGTATGCATTTGGTTGAATTTGGATGGCTGATTATTGCTAAAACTGCTTATAAGTGCTTAACTGCTTATTTGTTCATGTCTGTATCATATCTGGTACTTTATTGATTAAATTGTATCAATTGGGTGTTTGTGATTGTGATATTTTGATTATTCTTGACTCCTTTTGATCCAAAGATCATTTGGGTGCCTTTGTGTAATCTGAATCTCCAAAAAAGTCACTAAAGACAAAAAGTCAAACAAGTCAAGCAGTGGAAAAAGTTTCCACTGCTCAACACCCAAAACTAGCCCCTGCTAGTGTTATTTTGAACTCAGCTTACCAATAAGCTATTTTAGCTTATCCAGACTTGCAACAACTTATTTTTTGTGATAGATCTTCATTATTTTACCCATTTGATTAGACTGGAGCTTATTGGACTTTGACCTTGACTTTTTACTAGAAAACCAACTTATTTGACTCTAAATGGTAAATTTTATAAAGAGAGAAAGGGCAAGTAGCCAAGTTTGATACAAAATGCACAAAGAATAAATCAACAAAGACACATCCCTTGTTAACAGACTAAGGCATGAACAAAAAGTATATGGCATTGGATAAAACCCAAGCTCATAATACAAATACTAGATACGGTCTAAGGAATACAAGTAAAAACAAGAACTTGAAACCTAGACTATAAACTAATACAAAACATTGCACTCCATTGGACAACCAATTCCAACTATTTAGTCAAAAGAAAGGCCTACTTCAGAATACATGATCTACTTGAATCAACCCAAAAGGAAGCATCCAAAATAGACCAATCCATCCCCCATAGGACACTTTCCAAGACTAAATAATAAACGGAAAACAGGCAATAGACAACCTGCAACCAAGCTGGAGTACAAAATCTTCAAAGGAAGTGCCAGAGTAGCAGTATGAACCAAATTGCCTCCTGAAAAAACCCTTTCAAGTAAAACCCTGTGGGAAACCAAGAAAGGGAAAAAAGAGTACAACAGAGGCTCATACCTTCCTTACCACCTGAAGACGCAGCAGCAAACATGATAATAACCTAGCTGCACCACACTCTAAACCATCATCTTGGAATCTCTCATTCCACCACAGGAAGAAGCCAACCTGAAAGAAACACGAAACACCAAACAAAAGCAAACAAACCTGCAGGCCTCACATCAGCATGCAGTAGACCCTAAAAATGAAAGAGCTACCTATCATCGATATCCATGTCAGTCACACCATCACTCCCATCTTTAGCTATAAGACCAGGGAGATTCCATAAACTTGCAGCAATATGAATATCAGTAGACCAATTAAACTTTAGACCAAAAAGTTTCAGTCTGACCACACTCACAACAATACTAATCAAAGCTTCAACAGGTCTAGAAGTTTTAGCAAAGAGTCTTGCATTTCTCTCTTGCCATATGAAGTAGACAGTAGCACCCAAGACTAGTCTTTAGATAATACTCCAAACCGACCTATTAGCTTTCCTAATACACACACCTGACACCACTTCAGCCCATACATAAGAGAGATCATCTAATTTAGAAAGCAATTTCATCTTGTCCCAAAATACATCTAGAGAAGACACAATCAAAGAACAAGTGAGGGGTTGTTTCTAACACAGTATTACACAATGGACACATAACCATGTCAACATGAAACCATTTGGATAATCTATCCTGAGTTTTAAGCCTTCCTCTAACCGCAAGCCACAAAATAAAAGAGTGCCGAGGGATACACTGAGGAAACCAAACATGCTCAGACCATAACACTTTCGGATCATCATGTCTCAATACTTTACTAACTTCTCTCACACTAAAATTAGTAGCCACCATCTTCTTATTATACCAAATAGCAACATCCCTGTTATCATTAAGGGCGGGAACTTCAAAATTGAGAGAAGTCCTATCCCTCCTATTCCAATCATGAGGCCAAGACCAACAGTTTCCACTAATTCTATCTGCCACTTTGTCTTTAATATTATAACCACTGGATCTTTTAAGCACATCAGAAATAACATCACAAAGCAAGCCTTTTTCGTGCCATTTATCAATCCATAAAAAACAATCTTTACCGTCCCCAATCTTAACTCCAACAAAACCTTTTATTTTATCTCTTAGCATATGGATATGCCTCCAAGACCAAGAGGCATGGCTCTTAATCGGACAGGTCCATATACTGTTACCCTTAAGCCTATAGCTGTTGACCCACTTCACCCATAATGAATCTTTCCTACTAAAAACATTCCATAAATGTTTAGTCATAAGACTATCATTCATACTCCTAGTCGACTTTAGCCCGAGACCACCTTGAAACTTTGTCCTACATATATCTTTCCAAGCTACGCTAGTGAACCCCTTCCTACCCTCATTAAAACCCCATAAAAAGTTCTTCAACACTTTATCAATGCTATCACAAATATGTTTTGGCAAAACAAACATCGAAGCCCAATAAACGCCCAAAGAAGAAAGAACAGAGGAAATCAATTGCAACTTACCTGCATAAGAGAGATACTTGTTTTTCCAGTCCAAAATCCTGCACTTGATCTTATCAACCAAATTCATACAGTCCCTATTACAAAGCTTTTTGGTCACCATAGGAACTCCCAGATATCTTATGGGAAGATTTCCTTCAGCAAAAGGAAGGGCAAGCCCAATTCTCATCTTAATATCAGTTGGAACATTACTAAAATAAGCAGTGCTCTTCTCCATACTTGGGTATAAACCAGAGCACATACTAAACTCATCCAACCCCCTCCTAAGAATGCTAGCAGAGATTTCATCAGGATGACAAAGCAATAACAAATCATCCGAAAAATAGAGGTGTGTCAAGTTAAGCTCCTTGCAGCTGGAATGAAACTTAAACCTATTATCCAGCCTAATATGCCTCTTAATCATAAGGTTTAAAACCTCCATGACTAGGGTAAAAAGATAGGGTGATATTGGATCGCCCTGTCTTAGACCTCTACCACTCTTAAAAAAGCCATGAACTTCTCCATTAATGCATAAAGAGAATGAAGCAGTCGTTAAGCAAACCATAATCCAATTGATCATAGTGTTATGGAATCCAAACTTAGCTAAAATAGTCTTAAGAAAATCCCAATTGACTGTGTCATAGGCTTTTTTAATATCCACCTTAAACGCACAATTCTTAGAACTAGTAGAATTATCATATCCCACCATTAGCTCTTGCATAATCAGAATATTATCACTTATATGCCTTCCCGGAACAAAAGCGCACTGATTACTATCTATAAGGCTATCAAGGCCCTCTTTAAGCCTATTAGTTAAAACCTTGCTAAGACATTTGTAAACCACATTACTACAAGCAATTGGTCTATAGTCAGAAAACTTCCTAGAAACTTTCAGCTTAGGTATAAGAGTAATGAGATTAGTATTAAGCTCACCTAGTAATTTGCCTGACACAAAGAACTCCTTCACATCATTACAAACATCCGGTCCAACAATACTCCACGCTTTCTAAAAAAATTTGGAAGTATAACCATCCGGCCCTGCGGCTTTATCATCCTTAATCCCAAACATAGCAATCTTGACTTCCTCATCTGACACGGGTCTGATCATGTGCTCAGCCACCAAAGAATCAAGCTTCTTGGTGAACAAATTATCAACATCTTCAATCTGGAAAACAACATCATCCTTCTTGAAGAACTTTTTGTAATGGTCTACAAAACGATCATAGATATCACACCCATAGTAGGTATGACCTTCATCATCACAAACAGCTTCAATTCTGCTCCTACTCTTCTTTCCTTTAAGAAGCTTATAGAAATATGACGTGTTATTGTCTCCTTCTCTAAGCCATTCAACCTTTGTCTTATGTCTAAGAATACGTTCTTCATCAAGGACAGCATCATGATATGCTTTACAAAAGATCCTCTCTTCTTCTCTCAGAGACGGATTAAGAGGTTCTTGATCAAGCCTTTTCTGCACATCCTTCAATTCATCTTTAAGCACTTTAACTTTATCAAAAACATTCCCGTTTTCTCTATTAAATCTTCTCAAATGCTTCTTCATATTCTTCAATCTTTTGGCCAACACAAACATATGAAAGCCTCTAACATCAACAAACCAATTATCCTTGACCCTATCAATAAAACCCTCCTTCTCAGCCAAAAAATTCATGAACCTGAATGATCTCGGCTTCAAACTAGTCACATCAGGAAAAGTAACAAGAGCTGGACAATGATCCGATGACAAGTATTGCATGAAATGAGCAAAACATCTTCTAAACATAAGAGTGAAACTCTCATTAACCATGACCCTATCTAGTTTCCTAAGAATACCACTATTTGGGTCATTACGCTTCTCGATCCAAGTGTAAAACATACCACTGCTACACACATCTTCAACCTCAAGAGTACGAACACAGTCTCGAAATTCATCCATACCCCCGACTCTAGAATTATAACAATTAGAACTCTCTTCAAAAGATAACATAACATTAAAATCCCCAAGTAAAATCCAAGGGGCATCACCAATATCCGCTTTATAATCCACTAAGTTTTTCCACAAAAGCTTACGGTACTTCTCCAAAATCTCACCATAAACGAAAGAAACGAAAAACTTATTTCGATCATTAACGAAAAAAACCTCAAAATGAATAACCTGGTCAATGTGAGAAACCAACCTCGCATTCACAGCCAAAGGATCCCAACCCACAATAAGCCTACAACCCTTTCTGCTATCTATCGAATTAGAAACCCATGACCAATTTCCAAACATCTCATCACAAACAGATTTAACAGATTTCTTTCTTAGCCTAGATTCTACAATACCAAACATACTAACATGATTTTCAGTAATAAAATCCTTCACTTCTTTTTGCATAAGGGTACTATTCAACCCTTGTACATTCCACACTTCAATTTTACCTATCATTGGAAACTAGAAGAATCCGCAGCCACACCCCCTTGCATTTCTGCCATAGTTACATCATGAATATTACTAACTTCATCCTTTGACACAAACTCTGCAGTAGCGTTTGAAACACCCTCTACATCATTATAGTGTCCATTATTCCTATCATTATAGATATTCTCTAGGGCATCATTGTAATATTCAAGCATATCCTCTGACCACGTGGCTTTAACCTCATCAGTCAAAGGTGTACCTAAATAAACAAACAAATCCACCTTAAGTTTATCTCTTTCCCTTTCCATCATATTCACTTTATCTGTCTCTTTCTTTATAGCTTGCTCATAAAACTTGGTATACGCAACATTATTCTTTTTACCTCCACATTCATCCACTATCCTCTTTTTAGCAATCCTAGTAGCATTTTCATGAAGTCCATCATTAGCAGCTACAATCCTATCTTGAAGACTTTCAATCTTGCTTTTAAGAATGCTATCCTGAGAATTAGCATCTACCTTCATACTGTTATCCTTACTCAAAAAATACTCCATCTCCCTAACCGACCATTTACTCTTTTCCTCCTTTGAAATAACAAACCCCTCATTACACAAAATATCAATTCTCATACAAAACTTCTTCCACTTCTCATTTTCCTTATTAGTTTCATCAACACCCAAAGCCTCAAACCTATTACCTGTAGCAACCTCCTTAATCACACTATTACTTTTAGGATTTCCATTTAGACTAGGTTTCTTAGCACTTGATACCTCCTCCTTCTACTTAGCTTCATTAACTGGATTAACCTTCTCAACTTTAGTTTCTTGAACCACCTGTTTAACGCTAACACTAGGTTGAGCATTCTTAGTCGCTGGAACACACTGCCTAGCTACACCGCTTCCTCTTCCACCATTACTACCAGCATTACCTCTACCACCACCAAATGACCCTCTTCCTGCATTACTAAATCCTCCTCTACTATAGCCACCTCTTCTGTTAACCACATCCCTCCAACCATCACCATTCATATTGTCCACATTAATGTTTCTAGTCACCCTCGCAGCATTTGTAACATTAGAAGCCACCTCCCCTACTTTAGCCTGACAGCTCTTGATAGTATGACCAAACACCTTACAATGTTCACAAACCGGGGGTTTCCAATGATACTCAACCTCCAAAATCATAGACCGCTCCAGACTCTTATAATAAATCTCTACTTCATAAACCAGATCCTTAGTAGAATCCACTTCCACCATCACTCTAGCAAAACTAGCTCTACCATAGGTTTTTTCACACATTTCTGTAGTTATTCTATCCATAATAATCGGAGCGCCAACTCTGCTAGCAATACGACTTATCCCTTCTACATTCCATGCTTCCAACGGAACATTAAAAATCTTTGCCCATACTGAAACTTTAGTGAGCTCCGGTTTAGACATACAGATTCCCGGTTCCCATTTCTGAACATAAAACGGTTTATTATCCACTAACCAAGGACCACTCTCCACCACAGCTTGCATACCATCAATCGAGTCAAAATTACAGAAATAAAGGCCACTATTGTTCATCATAACATCCTTAAAATGAAATTGCCTCCACATTCTGCGTAAATTTCCTAACAACTCTCTATGAGGCATTTGGAATCCCACAAAATGCCCTATTAAAGTTTTGCTCCACTTAGAACTACCTTCAACCACCACCGGGTCCATATCGACAACCTTCTTCCCTTTACTATTCACCATTCCATCTATATATCTAAGCTTGTTATTACCAATCCCTTTCTCACCTGTTACAACATTAGCAAACGAAAACTTCTTCTCATTGCTACCATTACTATCCTTCATCTGTTCGTCCTTCACACCGCTTCCTTCACCAACCTCAAAATTACTCACCGACTTTATTCCCTTATTGGCATCCACAGTATCAACCTTAAACATCCCTGGTCTTTTCTCTTCACTAAAACTAACCTTTGGTGGACTCCTAGGCTTGCTACCATTATTGACCTTAGGATTAAACACGGGTTTTCAGCAAATGGAACCGTCATAGGGGAGCTCTTATCACTAGCCAAATTTTGGCCACCCTTATCCAAATTTCTAACAATATTCTTAACAACATTCACCTTCTTACTCTTAACACTGGTATCACTTACTCCCTTGGCCTCATCTATATTCATGTTTTCCTTAACATCTTTTACACCTAAACTAGTACTACTCCCCTTATCACCATCACCATTAGAACCCCAAAACATTTCAGTATCCTCCCCTGAGTGTACTGAGACATTTTTATCACCTTTCTCAACTACCACCTCATTCACAATATCCATATCATCAACAGCACTACCCAAATCCCCAGTCTTAATACTAGAACGGGTACTCACCCCTTTTTTAACAACAATACCTTCAGTATGATCTAAAAAATCTTTATCCACATATTTCATGGTATTACCTGAGCTAGGATTCATATTCCTAGTTGTCTTCACTGGCTTCAATGACCTCCCGGATCTCTTTGGCGGTGGCACAAAAGAACCCACCGGTGGTGGTCCAACAGAACCCACCGGAGGTGGTTCAACAGAATCCACCGGATCAACCATAGGATTAACTGGTTGATTAGACATGATACATGGTAAAAAAAGAGGGTTAAGGAAAGAATAAGGAAAGGATTAAGGTTCAAGAAGGAGGTTTAATGAAACGGTTTAAGGTGGGAAAAAAAGTGATAAAACGTAATAAAATTGATTTAAAATAGATGAACAGGAAAGATTTTGTGGTGAAATCTTGTATGAAAATGTGTATAAAGAGTAGGAGATTAAGGATCTATAATAAAATTCAAGATCCCATTGTTGGATAAAAAATTAATCAATGATTTCTTAATAAAATGCTTTAGGGTTTTTAGAGAGAAGTTAGAGAGAAAACCAACTTATTTGACTTTTACATAAGTGCTTATTTTCTTTTTCCAGCTTATTGAGTCAGCTTATTTGAAAACTCTTTGTTGATTTTGCTTAATTAAGTCATTTGAAAGCTATAGAAACTTGAATCAGCACTTGGGTGGCCTAGAACTCAAAAACGACTATTTTGTCGTTTTCTGTAGATTGCTTATTGCATTTTCAGGCTTATTCCTTGGGCTTATTTCAAATTTATTTTTGTAGAAGTCTTATTTAGGACAAAAGAAGCTTGTGTGTTTAATTTCAGCTTATGGCATTGGCTTATAGCTTAATGGGCCAAAAAGCCCATTAAGAATAAGCGGTTTGGTATAAGCTAGCTTATTTCACATTTTCAGCTTTTGGGCCTTTGGAAAAAGTTGTTTAAAATCAAATTTTGAGTCAAGTAGTGCTTTTTGGGCTTATTTTGGACACTTTTTTTATATTGGGCCCAAATATGGCCCAATAGTGATCTGTTTTGGGTATAGCCCATTTTCTAGGCCCATTAAGGGTATTTAGGTAATTCACTTTCATTTCTGAGTTATTTAGGTTAAATTAAGCTAGTTTGCAAGTTTTTAGAATTTTTTATGATTTTTGGATTTTTAATAATATTTTAATATTATTTTATTGTAAAAAATTAAAAGTCTGATTTTCTAAGTTTTTATATTTTTCCTAGATTGTAGTCACTTAATTAGGAATTTTACAACTTTCCAAATATTTTTAGAGTCTTTTAGTTATTTTCTAGAATTAATTTAAGTTTTAATTGATTTTAGTAGCTTTAATTGTTTAAAAATAGTTTTTAGAGGTTTTAAAATTTTGAAAAATACTTTTTAGCTTAATTAGGGTATTTTTAAGGTTTACAAACTTTAAGATCTTGTTGGGTACTTTTTAATAGTTAATTTTGATTTTTAGGGCTTTAATTAGCATTAAAAGGTTATTATTTAATTATTTAAAAGGTTTTGACAAGTTCGGATTTTTTGTAAACTCTTAGAATATTTTTGTGGATTTTTAGTGATTTTTGGTAATTTTTAGGCTAAAATTTAAATTTTAGTACTTTTTACGGTTTTACGTGTACACCTTTTTCGACTTAGTTTAATCCGTCTTCGTCACCGTCATTCTCTTCTAATCTCATTTCTATTTTTCTTTCTCAAATATAATCACAAAGATAATCAATTCATTACACACACACTAAGCCTCCTTGAGAACGATTCCCCATCTTGGGTCATTTGTACACGGTTTTCCTAAACCGCCGTGCTTAATACTTGCCACTTTTGCTCTCTTTTCCTAAAGGGTAGTAAAACCACTACATCACCCCATGAACAGTGCCAACTAACGTAATCACTCTATCAATTGTTACAGAACAAACAGTGTTCCAAGACTGCTTGATGTGTGTGATAGGGACGAGTGGAGTATGAGAAAGTGCATACCTTAGAGGAGACGCCATCAAATACCCAGTCATCTCTGTGTATTGGGGATGCAAAGTATTATCTTCAACCGAATAAGCCACCATATTATATTGGCTTCTAAACCCCAACTCCACACTAGTAGGTTTGAACTTTGGTGCCATTTCGGAATGATTTGTGAAAACTGTAAGATGATAACAATGGAGGTATGAAGGTTTGAGAACTTTAGCAGACAAGAATAATAGTTACCTTGTTTGAAAGAAATGAGCCTAATTTATAGGAAAGATATTAGCACACGATTGGTTGAAAAAAAGGCAGTTATATTCAAAAAAACAATGATGAAAATCTTGAAAATATATAACTTATCTCCATCATTAATAAAAAGTTACCAACTTGCTAAAATTACGGCCCAAATTTTCGTCAAAAATAACAACTGGGTGGTCCCCAATGTTTTTCGACGGTCAAAAAGTAAACGTCATCGTGTAACAGCTATATTTTTGTCAGCGTGTAAATTTTGCCATGTCAGCGTTTAGATTGGTCGTATCAGTGCTGGAAGTAAACTATGTCAGCGACCAAAAATAAAAATAATAAAAAATAAAAAGACCTTAACAAAGAAGTTTTAGTGAAGATAACTCTTATACTGAAAATGACTGAAGGGTGGCAAGCACTGTCCAATCATGCACACTTGCATAAGCAAGATAGACATAATTGTCCTTAAGTATCCCTTGTTAACCAAAGTTCTTAACAGTGAAGAAATCTCATATAAACTCTTTGTAACTTCTCAGGTAAGCCCAATAAAAATTTACACCAAGTCTTCTAACAGACCAATCCCAATTCTAGGTCAAAATGTCTTGGAAACATGCACACTATATCAACTTTGCATGCTATAGTGCCTTAAGAACTAAAAATTCCAAATCTTACTCACCTGTGGACACAATCTAGAATTGTGATAAGAGTATTCTAAGAATACCCAAAATCTTAAAGGTTTCCTAAACCTCCCCTTAAACTAGGATGTACATAGTTGCAAAATAATATGTATATGACAAAAATTTATTTCAAGATAGGAATGTGAACATTCCAACCATCATAAGTAAACTTTTGACACATTCCTTGTAAGCTCCAAAGATCCATAAGCAACTCTGTATCCAATTTTACAATGCTCACAATGCCTGCATGAGTAGAGGAAAAACAACAAAACTGACATGTAGTTATCAGTGGCCATTTTTACACTTGTCAGCGTCAAAATAACCTCTGTCAACGTTAGAAAAATAAAGTGGAAAATGTAATACTATACAAAGATAAATAACAGTGCACATCATATACATACTTTATAATGATTTCAAAAACACATGTAGGTGAGATTGATCATACAATACTTGTTACCAAGTACTGGAACCTCCCAACATCAAAAGGTTTAGTAAAAAGATCAGCCACATTTTCTTCTGTGTCAACTCTATCTAGATGTATTAAACCTTTTTCAAAACAATCTCTTATAAAATGATGCCAAATCTCTATGTGTTTAGTTTTAGAATGATGTACATGATTCTTAATAATGCATAGTGTACTGTTATTATCTACAAATATCTTAGTATGCATAAAACTATACCCATAATCCAACAGCTGGTTTTGAATCCATAGAACTTATCCACAACATGCAGCAACAGCCACATATTCTGCGTCAGTTGTAGAATTTGCCACCACTATTTGTTTCTTGCATAGCCAAGATATAAGTCTGCCCCCAAGAAATTGACATCCACCAGTTGTGGATTTTCTATCAAACTTATCACCTCCATAGTCACTTTCTGAATAACCAATAAGATCCAATGGAGAAGCTTTAGGATACCATAATCCCAAGGTGGGATAACACCTAAGGTATCTAAAGATCCTTTTAACAGTATGAAGATGACACTCTTTGGGAGTTACTTGGTGGCATGCACATACACACACAACAAACATAATGTTAGGTCCAGAGGCAGTAAGATACATTAATGATCCAATCATGGATCTATAATGCCTAACATCAACATCTTTTCCATCTCTAGTTTTTCCCCAAGGGTGTTCCCTATCCATGGGTGTGCTAGCCCATTTTTCATGATGAGAAAAACCAAACTTCTTCAAGATCTCAGCCACATATTTGTCTTGAGAGATAAAGATACCATCTTCTTTCTTTTGTACTTGTAAACCTAGAAAGAAGTTTTGACAGTTTATCGTAATCCTTGAACTATACTATTGATGGAATGATTAATAAAGAGAGAGAGATAAATGAAGAACTAGAGAGAGAAAGTAGAGATAATGTGAAGAGAAACATAGAAATATTAGATTAAGTGAATAACCAACCACCAACCACCCCTCCTAACATGCTAGGATGGGGTTTATATAACCCACCCTACATGTGGGCTTTGCGGGTTATATGTTTAGACTATGACTACGAGCCCATACTATGTATACATTGTTGGAGTGACCGAACCTTCCTAAATACATAAAAACGTATTTCCAACAATCTCTCCTAAGGGAGGTCACTCCAAACAATGGCGTTACCCGAGTTATAATAATAAAATAAACCTAGCATACTATGCTTTGTCTTGAACTCTTAGTCGTCTTTTCTTTATCTTGTGAATATGCTGATGAGATCTTTGACTTTAGTCTCGAGCATGTTTCCTTGCCTTGACCTTGTGCATTCATCACTTGTGATATTCGCCTCCTCATGACTTCACGTTCCACATACTTATACCTTTATGAATTCTTGAAAGCTTCAGAGTTTGATAAAGCGGAAGACTTGACTTTTAGGCTTTCTTGAATTTGTTGAAGTATTAAGTGCAGAAAGTATAAGCATGTGGGGACGACTTCTTCTGGTACACCGTGATGCCACCTTCTTGTTACGCTGCATGAGACAGTCAGCAACAAAACATAGACACTGATGAAATGGCTTTGAACATTTTAACCGAATTAGGTAGCATTTTACCTCCGGTCGGTGAAGACCGTTGCACGATATTACATATCGTACTCATGGCAGATAGTTTCAATTAAGAACCTCCTTTACAAGATTTCTCGGGTAAATCTGTTTTCTTTACTCGATCGTCCAAAGCTGACTGCGAACGTAAAAAGTGAATCATTTGGATAAAATTATCCGCATGATTAAAGTCTTCAATTCATGTCACTGGAACAAGTGAAATTCAATTAAGACTCGCACCATCGTTGTTTTCTAGTTGTCACGAGCTTGATTCATATAGAATCTTGCTAGTTACCTACCAGTGCTGTTTGATGTTAACACTAGAAGGATTTCCATTCGTCACTGTAAATACTTAATCGTATTACTCTGAATGCTTTGGCAAGATCACTGAGATTTTGCGTAGAGGCCTGGAACGAGTTTGAATTCATTTAAGAATTAAACCACTGTTGCTTTCCAGTTATCACAAGTTTGATTCATAAAGAATCGCACAAGTTACCTACCATGAGCTTTTTAATGTTCGCTCAAGAAGGATTTCCATCTTCATCATAAATACTTTCGTATTACTCGGATGTTCAGGCAAGATCATGAAGATTTTGTGTAGGACTCTTAAGATCTTTCTTACTTTTCACAGTGTGTGAAGAAGCAAGGAAATATGGAAGTATGTCCTAATGAGATATTTGATGATCTCGAATGGCTCTATACTCGATCATGCTTTTTAAATTTTTAGTGATCGGAGGATGGAGAGGAGTGCCACCATTTAAATACCAAGTTATTCGGAGTGAATAAATCAATAGATAATGTGTTGTCTCCGTGTGATTAAAACAAATATCTTTTGAGAGATATATGAGTTAGCTGGGATGGGTTGTGCATTGCATCACTGGGTCCATGATATCTATATTCAATATCGAGCATAATTAAAAATGATCTCAATAGCATATGATTTGAACCGGTTTCTACCTAAGTCGTAAGGAGGGCTTCTTTCTTTAGACCTTTATCTTTACAATTCTTTTTCATTCTTCAACCCCTTCAATGCTTACCAATACGTCATAAGTAGCACCTTGTTGTGATTGATCCAGTGCTAACTTAAGTACTTGGTCGGCATTCAGCTACGTTCACAATCTTTCTCCATCTTTCCTAAGGACTACTATTTCTAGCTATGGAATGTCCTTGGGATGATTCCTCCTGTTTTGGAAGAAACATTGGACTTAACCTATCCTACCATCCTTATGTCATCACAATCGTCACCGTCATGAATTAAGATGTTGTAGGTAAGTATATGTCACCATTAAGTCCACTTTGAAGTACAAATCCATTTTGCTCCCCCTTAACATATGCCACGATATTCGAAAACATTTCGCATATGTAGGAGTGAGCCAACAAATTAATTAAACCACTATTGATCTCAAAATTTAATCACATTTTCTCCCCATATTAAAAATATTAACCCAATAGATGTTTTTAATATCAATTGATGCAATGAAATTTTAAGAAAAAATTGGGAAGAAAGATGTAAATCCAATTATCTTCATGATTGACACAAGCTCCCCCTCAAATTAATGAGGGTGTACATATCACGTGCAAAGATCAAATATGATAATGTATTCACAAGATAGATAATTTATGAGGTTGGGCCTGAATGATAAGCACATCATGTGATAAGATCACGTGGTTCTTGTTGACAAATGTTGGTATCCCCGTAACGTCTGAAATTATCTCTTCCTCGACACCATATGTACGATTGATATCGTTGTCTTGACACCAATTAGTGAACTTGGCACTTTTGGCATCGAAGATTCTGAACGCTTGACAATTGCTCCCCCTCAATTGTTGACCCGTGTTCTATCTAAAGAGTTGTAGTCGTTGTTTTAGTAGTCGCATCGTCGAGTATGTAGATATCAATTGTAAATTTCTACGGTTTGTGGAGATGATAACTTCATAAAAACAAGATTTCTCTTGTTTAACAAATAAATGCACTGATGCGTACATATATTCGTGTTAGATTGTGTTATTCTCTAAACACAATCCCTTACATGGTTATAAAGTAAACCATGACCGAGAAAATTAATTCCCGTTGTTGAGTCAAAGCTTTCAGGTGAAATACTTGACTTGAATATGAAAAGCGGGTTACTATCTGAAATAATAGAAAACCATTTTGAGCATGTTTTAAAACATTTGAACTTCTGCTCGAACTTTATTTACAATCCCGTGTCATTATTGAATGACATTGATAGTATCGTAAATATTATCGATTCCAGAAGACATGCTCTTTTTATCAAAACATTTGTGAACACACAATTTTGAAAGATTTAGAAAAACCTTTTGAGAAATTCTCGAAAAATTGTGTTCAATGTTTTGTAAACCAATTACTTGAGCTTAAGATGTTGAATATCTTACAAAACAAGCTCAAGTCCGATAAGTTGTAAGCTTCTCGTTGTTAAGGATAAGTTACTATCGACGATAAACATTCCTTTTAACCGAAGAGCGAGTTCTAAGCTGACATTTACTTAGAAGTCATATACACGAGCTAAAAACCGTTGAATGGTTTTAATAATAGCTTGTGTTTGAGAAAATTTAATTTCTCGTTTTGAGGGTAAGTTATCATTGAGTGGATAAACTTCCCATTATTTGAAGTTCGGGTCACAATCTGTAATGTGACTGTGAGCCATCATTGTAAACTTAAGCGTTGTTTCTCTGGTATCTGCTTCTTCGATATAAAACAGTTGGATCTTTTTGTTCTTGATGAACGTTAACTTTAGTACCTGCATTTGCATCAAAAATTTGCATATTCTCACATGGGTTAGTGATATCTAAGCTAGTATCCTGCAGGGGTTTACATCCAACTTTGGGGGTGCTAGAGGGAAACACTTTTCCTAAAGGAACCCATTGAAGATTAATAGAATTGATAATTCTACACGTGGGTTGCCACCTAAGATTGGATCTAGGCGACATGGTTTTCTTATGCACAACGGAAGACTTAGCGGTAGAAAACCTATTTCCTTTGGAATTTTCTTTGTTAGCACGGGAGTTTAACTCCTTCAAGACTTTCGTAAGATAAGCCGCATGATTTGTCGTGAAGACACTTTTCATGCATACAGAACAAACACCGTGTTTGTTTTCCGAATGAGATCTAGAAATCCTAGTTTTTGCTTGTGCAATTTTCTGAGATGCATCTACATAGTCATTATTTGGCATGCTATTCAACCTATGTTGTGGCGTATTCTTAGAATAATACCTAGAATCACTAGTAGCAGTCTTGTTTGTAGGTTTTTAGGCTGATTTGATCACATTAGGCCTAGATAGTCGAGTGACTGGTCTAGAACTATGAACCATATCAACTTGGGAGGAAAACCGCAGTCTCGAGGATTTTGGTCGCTCAGATCTAAATCCAGTCGGTTGACGAATGGACTGATTTTTAGGCGGTTTCCCCAAGATTGATGCTTTTTCAAGCTTAGTGTCCACACTAGTACCCTTAATTTTCCTTATCTCATTTTTCAGAGCAGCTATAGCAAAAACCTTTTTCTAAACATGAGACTTTAAATCAGCATTTTCCCTATTTAACAAGGTCATTGACTCTAGAGTGTTAGACCTCATCTCTACGATAGAATGATTTAACTCATTATCATGTTGTTTTAAGGTCTCGTTTTCCTTTTGTAAGAGGTCTTGGGATGCCAATTTAGATTCTAGTAAAGTAATTTGTTTCACAAAATTATCTTTTTCAACTTTAGAATCTTGAATTTTTTGACTTAATTTTCGTTCAAGACCAACGTTTGAATTTTCAAGTTTTTCAAAATACTTTTCAAATTTATCCATTTTCTTCGAAAATTCAATTTTGGCATCCTCAAGCTCTTTTGATTGTTGAGCTATGATCGTTTCCAGCTCTTTAATCCTAGAAGTATAATTGGTTAAAGAACCAGTCATAATTTTCATTTTGCATGGAAACCATATCCTTTGTGTCTTCAACCTTAATGATTTGGCTTGAAGGCTTTCCAGCATCAGATCTTCTTAGAGATCTACATTCCCATAAAGTCACCCATTCTACGGCAATTGTAACACTCAACCTTGGATTTATCAAACCCAGCAGTGTCTTTAGCATTGAAGGTCATCTTCTTTCTAAATCTTCTATTCCATCTGTTGGCCCTTATGCTTGCAAGAGCCATATTCCATTTAATATCCATATCCTCCAAATTCTCTTCACTGCTTTGCTCAAGGTCCTCATATGTAATCACTGAACCATTGGGCAATGCAGCAATGTATGCACATACTGTGTCTAGATCAATACCAGCAGGTTTATTCCTTGGTGAGTCAACATTGTATGTGTCAGCGTCAGAATGAGAAGCGCTGCCAAAGGTTGATCCACCACTGACACAAGGTGATCCAGTAACCGGATGTACATATGATTCTCTCTGATCAACTTGAGCTTCACTATGTGAGATGAAAGCCATGTTTCCAGAGGTATATTTTCTTCCATGATCCAAGAGGATTTCATTCTCTACAATCTTTAGCTTATTGTAGACGTCATCAAAAGTAGAACTCTTGTGAGCAATGGTAGCAATAATAGACCTTGCTTCAAACCAAGACTTTTAAGGAAAGTGGTAATGATATCAGCATCATTATACATTGTTCCCATAAAGGACAATTTTCTTGTGATGTCTAGAAGCCTGCTTCTCACCCCACTTAGGTTCTCATTGGGAAGAGCCTTGAACACAACATACTCATGCAAGAGTTGCTTCTTCTTTTTTGAGGCAGTTTCATCATTACCACCATAGTTGACTTGAAGAGCTTCCCAAAGTTCTTTGGCAGACTCAAAACCTCTATACTTGTGCTGATTGCTTGGTCCCAAAGAAAGTTTTAGAATGCTTAAAGTTTTCATGTCATTCCTTCTCTTTACAATATCCCCAGTTAAGACAGCTGTCCCATCTGAAGGTCTTTCTTTATGATCCTCTTAAGTTGAGCCCTCAACTGATCTTGAAGCAATAACAGTAGCAATCTTAGCATCCTTATCGAATGTGTTTCCATATTCAATAATTTCCCAGAGAGTGTGATCATGAATTTGAAGGTACTGTTCAAAATTGAACTTCCATAGCTCAAAGTTGTTAGGGTCTAGCATGGGGATTTTTAGGTTGTGACTTGAGGAGGAGCTCATATCTGGAATAGACATCTTGTCTGGTTTTTAGGGTTTCTTGAATAATTAGGGTTTTTGGTGATTTAGGGTTTTTAGGGTTTCACGTTCTTTAGATAAAAGTTCCTCAACAAGCTCTGATACCACTTGTTGATCCCAAACTTAGATCGATTAGCTTTGTGTTAACGAGATTAAATCAAGTTAAACACTTAGAGAAACTTTTTTGTATGAACAATTCAAGTACTATGCGGAATTAATACTTGAATGAAAAACAAGCAAAACAAGTAAACTAAACTTTCACTTTTGATTGATGAAACAAACTTGATTACAATGAAAGTCGAATACTGAATAGTAACGTGTATATTCTATAAACCCTACGACCTCCTTTTATAACATAAGGAGTCGTGTACAATGGATAACCTATCAACTATATTAGGAAAAGATAAATATAGAAAATATACTATTTTAGTATATCTTTTCTAAATAACAAACGTGTTGACTATGTTTTCCCATCAGTGATTGGACTTCTTCTTACCAACGCTTGAATACTTCTTGTCAACACTTAATCTGTCAGCGCTTGATTTCTTCCTATAAACGTCTAAATAACTCTTGTCAGCGTCTATGTGTCTTGGCTCATTTTATTCCCAACAATTGTTGATCCCAAACTTAGATCGATTAGCTTTGTGTTAACGAGATTAAATCAAGTTAAACACTTAGAGAAACTTTATTGTATGAACAATTCAAGTACTATGCGGAATTAATACATGAATGAAGAACAAGCAAAACAAGTAAAATAAACTTTCACTTTTGATTGATGAAAAAAACTTGATTACAATGAAATTCAAATACTGAATAATAATGTGTATATTCTATTAACCCTACGACCTCCTTTTATACTGTAAGGAGTCGTGTACAATGGATAACCTATCAACTATATTAGGAAAAGATAAATATAGAAAATACAATATTTGAGTATATCTTTTCTAAATAACAAACGTGTTGACAAAGTTTTCCCATCAGTGCTTGGACTTCTTCTTATCGACGCTTGAATAATTCTTGTCAACGCTTAATCTGTCAGCGCTTGATTTCTTCCTATCACCGTCCAAATAACTCTTGTCAGCGTCTAAGTGTCTTGGCTCATTTTATTCCCAACAATCCTCCCCTAAACTTGATATCTACTCTAGTAATCAAGTTTCTGAATAAAAACTAAGTACTTGGAAGATTCTTACAAATACAAATCACTTGTTAATTAGATAATGAATGAAGCTAATTAAATATTTGCCAACATCACTTGTATAATTCATTTCCAGCTGTGTTGACACCATTTTCCTCAAAACTTCTTTGGACATGGTATATTTAGCATCCACAAGAAGAGTTCTAAAAACTTTTTAGTACTCAAATTGTAAACACCATATGCTAAATATAGACACCATTGAAGTCCACTGATATCATCCAAATCTAACCATATTGGATCTCCATCATTTGGCTCAATCATTTTCTTGAATTTGGACCAAATCTTTATTCCATTGAATGAAGTAGGTGCTTCAGCCTCATACTTGACCTTCATCAATACCCAAACATCTACCAAGTCTTCTCTATCCAGGCTTGCAAACAAAGAGATGAAAGAAGTAAAAGTATGTACCTTCTTTCCATATCTGGTGATCATCCAGAACCCACTTGCATCTTCTTCATAGTGAACTATAGGGTTTCTGGAATCAAAAGGTAATACCTCTGCAATATGTGAAGCTTCCAATGGTGAGAGCTTAATACTCCTTCTAATAATTGCTTCACTAGGATTCACTCTATCCAAATCCTTTGGGAACTCAATAGGAAGTCCCTTCTTCACTGGCCTTGGTGAAATTGAAGCCTTTTGGATCTGCATTTCTTCTTCAAGTTCTTCCTTTCTTTCATTAGAAAGGAGTCTGATAGTATTCTCCTCTTGAACACGTGCCCATATAGGATAGGCACGAAACTCCAATTCATCAAAAGATAAATCCTTCAATTTCTTGAATGTCCAACCCCCTTGATGACATCTGAGAAGCATATAATAGAGCTCCCTTCTATCCCTCTTAAGCTGTGAAAGAACCGTGCTAGCTTTATACTTCAAGATTACCTTTCAATCTCGTTGAACTCTTAATAGAATCTCCAAACCCCAAATTAGATTAGAAATTGTCATGTTTGGATTCTCCATAAGCTTACTCTCCCATGCAAAGTACATTCTAGCTACTTCAGGCATTTCATAATCGACTTGCATTTTCAACTCCTCAAGCCTTTCCTTAGCCAACTCATCTCCATATTCTAGCCTCTCTGGATCTTCAATCATCATAACACTAGAATCTGAACTTTCATCATCACTACCAACTTTTTCTATCTCTGTAGTAGTAGCCCAATCCTTTTCTTGTAGTTGTGCAGCCAAAGCTTAATCAAACTTAATTTGGGCTTCATTCTTCTTTGGCTTCTCAACTTCCACCAATATTGCTTTACCCTTGTCTTTAGCTCCAATGGTTGGTAAAGTAGTTGATGGTACCTGTGTAGAAACATCTTTAACGATAGCTGATGGTTGGGATACATCATCTATGTCTGCATGTCTCTCAGTGTCCGAACTATATGTGTCAACGCTTAATTTACCCTTGTCAACGGCTGACTCTATAAACTGCTTCATCATTTTAGTAAAAGACAACTTTGTAGGAGTAACCAATAAAGCATCAAAACTTGGTTGCCTCTTCAAATCTGTAAGAGCCTCAGCTATACCCAAAGAATCACCGAAAGAAGTACCTTCTTATGAGCCTTTGTCACTCATATGTACCTGTTCATCCTCCCCTTTAGAAGAATCCTCCTCCCTACGTATAGAGGTATCACCTTCCAAAATAACTATCCTCTCCCTCAATTGCTTGAGATCAAGGCCTTGTGACTTGACAATCTGTACAAGGTCTTAATTTTTCTTTTGCAAGATAATGAAGACCACCGTCAATTTTAAATTAGTGTAAGGTTCCAATCTGCCCTCCTCTAGAATAGGAATTTGACTTCCCAAAGTAGATTCATGGGGCATGGATGGGGTCTTAATGATGTTAGGATTGTCTTGGCCTGCATCTAAGCTAGAACCAATAGTCCCAGCCCCACCCATGTCACCAACCACACTTGTGGTGGTGGTTCTTTCTACTACATGGCTAGGACCACTAGAGGAGAACACTCTAGTAGTTCTTTGGTGTTTTACCAACCTATATTCTGGTGGTGTGGAAGAGCGAGTGGATTGAGGGTCTGTTTGGATGTTAAGGGGTGTTTGGGTTTGTGGTAAAGTGGTGTCAGCGTCTGGATTTGTTGTGACAACGCCAACATTTGATGTGTCAGTGTTGAATTGTTCTTGGTCAATTTTCATTTGCTGGGGTGATAGAGGTTGTTCAGGCAATGGGTCTGGTTGAGGTTGTTAGTGAGGGTGAGGGTTTGTTGCTTCAATAACAGTAGGCATGGATTGGGTGAGGGGTAGGTCTCTATAACGTTCAGAGTTCATCTTCCCAAAATTTTCTTTCTTTTGAACAGGGATCGTATAAAAATCATTGTGATCCATATTGTAGTATAATTGTAAATCAAAAACCATTTGCAAAAACCGTGGATAAGCAAGAGTCATCTTGTTACCCTTATTATGACACATGCCATCAAAAATAATTTTTAAAAAGTTATACTTTTGCCCAGTTGCAATACACACAATGGCACTCCCTATAGATCGGTTGATTTCATTGTGTGCAGTACATTTGGGACTCAAACTTTGAAGAATGACATGTATTAGGTACTTCCAAGCCGGGGGAAATTCGTGTTTTGTATATTTGTTTAAATGGCCTTCTTCAGGCATAGGATAACCCAAGTGTAACACCCCCAAATTTACACAATTCAATATAGCGGAAGACTCGTTGGTGTTACGGGATATCACATTACTCACATCATAGACAACGCTTAAAAATCATATCGTTTAATAATAAAGTATTTCCATTCATAAATATCAAATTTACATAGGTCCCAAGTCATAGTATTTCATACAATTTTACAAAGCATTTGAATGGAAATTTGTTATTTAAGTGCGGGCTATGAATTCTTGTTGTCTGATAGGTGTGAAAACACCCATCCTTTTTACCACTTAATTACAATAATAAGCGAGCCAAAACGTGTATTTTATGTCATTTATGTCGGAATTATGCGTGGTTTGTGTTTTTGTTGTGATTTAGGACGAAAAGGTGAAAAGTGGAGAAAACACGGCATTCACGGGCTTTTATCGAAGAAAAAGACGAAAGATGAAGTCGAAAGATCAAGAGTGGAAAAAGAACGGAAGTCCAAGACCAATTCTGAAGATTTATCGAAGAAAAAGTCAAAAGACGGAAGTTTACTAAAAGCCGAAGAACTCAAGCCTAATTTATTGTAGAATTACGAGACGAGTTCAAAGAAATCCCGAGACAAAGGCATTAAAGTCCAACATTAACAAAAGATTAAGAAGACAAGGGCTTAAGTGTGCAATTAAGGAAAAGAAGAAAGAGGGAGGACGCTTCCTAAGCTCCTCCCTAATCTCCCTATAAATAGAATGTTATGTTTTCATTTTCATGTTGTTGGTGGCTTGACAACCCATCCTTCCCCATTTTCATTTCCTGTATTTTAGTTTTCTTGCACCTTAATCTTCATGTAATGCACTTTTAAATTCCTTTTAATTCCAAGTAAGTTTACATTTGATTGTTGTTGAATCTTTACTTTTCTTGTTCAATCTCCTTCTACCTTTCTTGTTTGATTTGTTCTTCAACTTCATTGTTAATGTTCTTGAGTTTTATGATTTTGATCAAGTGGTTTTGATTGATTTGGCTTTTTTTGTTAGTTTTGATGATTTGTTTTGATTGATTATTGTTAGTTGATTCTTTGTGGTTTTTTTGGTTTAATCTTTTGGTTTGTTTTGGTTATATTTGACCAAATTCGTGCTTTGTTCTTTATCCCCTGTTTCATGTTCCTGCTTACTGTATCGTCCCCAGTTATTCCGGATAGAGTGTTTACTTAGTCCCTTATTCGGAATAACGAGGTATTCCGGATAGGAATCTTTATCGGAATATTAGGTTTATTCCGCATAGGATTTTATTCCGAGTAGCTCATTTTATTCCGCATGGCATTTATATTCCGCATGGCATTAATATTCCGAATAGGCTTTTTCTTTATTTATTCCGCATGACATTAATATTCCGAATAGGTTCTTTTTTTTATTTATTCCGCATGACCATTATATTCCGCATAGGAGCATTATTCCGAATAGAATTTTTTCATTTTTTAGTTTTAAACTTTATTTTTCCCGCTTTTTTCTTTACTTGCACTTTTATTCGCTTTCCTTTTAGTTTAAGTTTTAATTTGCGTCGTTTACTTTATTTGCCTTTTAATTTTCTCGTTATTTACTTTTAGCCAAGTTTTTTATCTTTCATCGTTTCTTTTTATCGTCTTTACTTTATTTTTAATTGTTTCAAGTCTTTATTTTTAATTAGTTTTAGACAACGACAACTCTTTTATTTGATTCACCAAGAACAACTGAGTCGCACAATCAACCAGAGATCGATTCGAAGAGATTCTGAGAAACGAACTTTCAACTAGTAAAAAACCATGTATCAAATGGCGCCGCTGCCGGCTCTTTTCGTGAGGATTAAAGGTTTTTTGTGAGAGACGCGTTGGCTTTTGGGATCCGTTCACTTGTGAACGTTATTTTTCGTGTCAAAAATTTTCAAAAAATCCCAAAAACATTTGAAAAATCATAAAAAGAATTTCTTTTTCAAAAGTTTTGCACCAAAAATATTCTTTTTGCTTGTCTATTTTTCTTTATGGATTTTTATGTCCATTGCGTCCGGTGCGGGAGACGATTGTACGGGAATGACTTTTGTAAATGGTGTACATGTGAGAGGTGCGGAAACGATATCGACAATACACAATTCCTATTCGGATTTTGTCCTTTGTGCAACTCGACTAATTCGTCCTTTTTGAACCCACCTCCTCCTGTTCCCCCATGCATCTATTGTGGAAGCGATTCTCATTGGCATGTTTCGTGCCAGGTTCGATACCCGTATGGTCACGAGCAAGAACCGGGGTACAATTATGACAATTATAATAGCTATCCACAAGAAACGCCCAGTTTCTCTCCATACCCATGGTGCTATATTTGTGGGGGCCCTCACGATGCTTCTTTTTGTGATCTGTCGTAAGTCTTTGAGAAAGTACCGTGCTATCATCCTAGTGTCTATAACTTTGAGCCCCCACATCACACCCTCAATCATCAATCCTCTCAGCAAATTAGTCTTGATCAACAACTCACTACTTTGAATGGCATTCTAGAAAGTATAGCTCAACTTCGAGCTGACTTGCATCCGGAAAAGCAACCTTTGCTTGATGTGGACGAAACCTTGAAAACCACCGACACCTTTTTGAGCCAAATTAGTCGTTTTCCCTTCTTTTCTACACCAAAATGTTTAATCACAGCATGGGATAGAATTGGTGAAATTGAACATACTCGGGGAGATGAACAACAAAAGTTGTTGCATGAGCTTCTTAAAGATGTGGAGGTTATCAAGGAAGAGTTAGCCGACTACGTCACTCCTAACTGGACTCGTCCCATCTATTATTATGACGACGACGATGATGTCTACACTTTCAACCAATCGTCTGAAGTTGTTGCTCCTACTCTCGATGTTCCTATTGCACCTAAGGATCTAGATTCGTTACAGGAAATGAAAATGGGGGAAGGATGGGTTGTCAAGCCACCAACAACATGAAAATAAAAACATAACAATCTATTTATAAGGAGATTAGGGAGGAGCTTAGGAAGCTTCCTCCCTGTTTCTTCTTTTCCTTAATTGCACACTTAAGCCCTGGTCTTCTTAATATTTTGTTAATCTTGGACTTTAATGCCTTTGTCTCGGGATTTCTTTGAACTCGTCTCGTAATTCTACAATAAATTAGGCTTGAGTTATTCGGCTTTTAGTAAACTTCCGTCTTTTGACTTTTTCTTCGATAAATCTTCAGAATTGGTCTTGGACTTCCGTTCTTTTTTCACTCTTGATCTTTCGACTTCATCTTTCGTCTTTTTCTTCGATAAAAGCCCGTGAATGCCGTGTTTTCTCCACTTTTCACCTTTTCGTCCTAAATCACAACAAAAACACAAACCACGCATAATTCCGACATAAATGACATAAAATACACGTTTTGGCTCGGTTATTATTGTAATTAAGTGGTAAAAAGGATGGGTGTTTTCACACCTATCAAATCCCCTACACTTAACCATTGCAATGTCCTCATGCAATGCATTAGTTACAAAGCACGTTTACATTTTTCATTATAATCGATCCGCGTTGGCCTTTATTAAAGAGATAGAAAACTATAAACATTCAAAGTAAAGAAATTAAAAACATACCTTGGGTTTTGGAAATGTCACGAATGATCATCATCCTCAAGTTTTCACTGTCTCCAAACCAAGCTTAAAAACGAGATCATTGTTATTATAAGTTAGCAAACTAACACGAACTCATGTGGGCCAGTTATTCACTTAGACTCCCTTATTCCTAGGTGTATCTCTTATATTTTATTGTTGTCTTGAATGATTCACGAGGATGCATTTTTTAATTATTTCGATAATTATTTAAGCCGAAAATAAAGTGAACGATTTAATCAATAGTTAGATCAAGGACAAAATCTTTTAAAACCGCTTCTCGAGACCTCATAAAGTTCATATCTTGGCATAACTCGCTTCGCAATTTGAGACCTTTCTCGGACCGATATTTGGTAGTGACTTCATACTTTAACCCTTGAGAGACGTTCATGAAATTATGGCCTTCTCTTCATTTAGGAATTTCTTCACTTGAAGTTTTGAGAGATTCATACTTGGACCGCGACTTATTCGTTTTTCTCCAATCTTTATTCTGGACTTTGATATACAACGATTCGCCTCCTTTTATGACTTGGATCTATTTATCCTCATACCTTGCTAGGGTCTTTTCGGGTACACTTCTCCATAACTTTTGGGGAGTTTTTGCTTTTCGTCGTGTGTCTCGATCCTTCATATTGATTTTTGATAAATGATTCTTCACATCACTTGGGATCTTTAGCAACAAAATGTAGCCCTCATGTCTTGTTAGGACCTTTTTGGACTCGCCAATTTTCGCATCCCGCTTCAATAAGTTATGCCTTGGCTATGAACTCTAATCCATTCCGAGCAACTTTTAAACGATCTTGGGCTAGAAGCTAAGTAACTTTTCAAATAGTACAACCTTATTTATTGCAGATAAATTTATTAGCAAGCGATGGGAGAATAGGCTTATAATTAACTCACATAAATTCACGAAAGAATACCGAACTTATAATTGGCTCTATCATCTCTCGTTCTCCAAAGTTTAAAATCTCAAGGAATGAGACTCGTGGATGCTTAGCCTATTAAATCAAAGTTTTGGGTTTTCGAGTCGCCTATAGGATCTTGTGTGGAGTCCATTGATCGTTAGACTCAATGGTTATAAACCATTATATCTAGGTTGATCATCAATCATATGATAACATAGCGGAATAAGAACAATGATCATAACAAGGTGTTTGGACACAAAGAACACGAATTAAAACAAATGGATTGCTAATTATATTAATAATCAACAATCACTAGACGTGTATACATTGAATCCCACGTCTAGTGCGACACACACTTTAGGTTTACATTGTGAATGAATGATATGAATAAAACCTAAGACTCTTGTTCCTTTTATAGTGGAAGGAACAGAATCTACAAGAGATCAAATCAAATAAACATCTAAATATTCTATTTAGATAAACTATATATTGTGTATATCATAAATAATATACTCAATATATTCCCTAAATAGAATTCTCCATCAAATCTTCAACATCCATCAGCGTTTGACTTTGTTGACTGCGTTTGACTTTTGTTGACTTCTGTCAACGCCCAATTTGCTCTTGTCAACGCTGAAATTACTCTTGTCAACGCTTGAACAAATGTCTTGATATTTTCTTCGATTTTGAGTTTCTGCCACATCAACTTTTTGACCCAACAATCTTCCCCTAGTTGATGGTGGCAAAACTCTATGTGTATCTCTTGTAAGTTGTACATGATCTTCAAATTGCTTCCCCTCAAGTGTAGCATGCGTATCTTCCCCTTTTTGTCACATCAACAGGAAAGTAAACAATGTATGCAATCTTTGAAGATTCTCCAAATGTAGCTCTATGTAATGATCCTGAAGAAAAATAAATAAAGTATTCTTGATGTAGAAGTAGAGTAACCCAACCTTGTGTTCCATGTCTTGTACTATCCATGTGACTAAGAACTTATACTCATGGCACAAAGTATAAGTAGACCTCGATCCCTTGTCAATATTCTCATCCTTTGTGAGACACTGAGCACGATAATGTAACTCCTTCAAGTGTTTATGACAAGTCGTCGTCACCAACCATGTAAAGCACGAACAAGTTACCTTTAAAGTCTATGACTGGAAGTGCATGACTTTAAGATATGATAGAACACAAACTCGCGAAAATCTTCTTCAATCATCAAACTTACCATAAGAATTCTTCCCCTTAAGCTAACACCTCTTCATGACAATTCTTAATCTTCATATCATATGTAAAAGCAATAAGATGGATAAATCTTTTACAAGGCTACCCCGATTACATAATCAAATCCAATAAATTACCTCACGAATTGTTGCTAACTTGATTTAAAATCATTAATCCCTTTCAAAATATCCGAGCCATAAATATCATCATGATATTCTATATTAAAACGGAGATTCCATATACCGTTGTATGTATTTTCCTCCTTTTTGTGTGCTCAAAACGTCCAATTTTCTCAAACAGCAGCAAACCTTGTGTTGTCCAATATCGGACATTACCTATCAGCGTTGAAAAACCATATCTCGGACGACACTGTCAACTGTCAGCGTTGACTTATTCCTTTGTCAGCGTCAAAATAACAAACATCAGCGCCAACTTTAAACCTTGTCAGCGTCTTGTCCCAAACACTGACGTCATCAGCGTCTCATCCATGCCTTGTCAGCGTCACACCAACATCTATCAGCGTCTAAATAATTCCCATCAGCGGCTAATTGATCTAGGGTTTTATAAACCCTAAATCATTATTTCATGTGAAAATCCATAAACTGCAGTGAACTTCAACAGCGAATAACTTCTTCATAAATGCTCAGATCGAAGATCCCTTTAGTGAGATCCTAGACATAAGTGTCAAGAACCTACAGATCAAATTTCACGACGATCCAACGGTTAACGAAGGAGAAATCGCGTTTTTACTATTACTGTTCACAGAAAACAGCATATGACCCCTGCTGACTTTGACGCTTAATAACTTTTTCTTGGGGATAGATCTCGACAATCCCTCCGGTGGATGTTTAGATATATGTATGTAGAACACACATATAAAATTTCGTGACGATCCAACGGTTCAATAAAAAGTTATGACCTTCTGAATACTGTTGCGCACACAAAAACATCCAGAAAAACCTAGACGGATTTTTCTTCTTTTTACCATACACGAACACCTCGTCGGACCTAGATATCAAGAGCCTTAGGCTCTGATACCAATTGTGGAGTCCATTGATCGTTAGACTCAATGGTTATAAACCATTATATCTAGGTTGATCATCATTCATATGATAACATAGCGGAATAAGAACAATGATCATAACAAGGTGTTTGGACACAAAGAACACGAATTAAAACAAATGGATTGCTAATTATATTAATAATCAACAATCACTAGACGTGTATACATTGAATCCCACGTCTAGTGCGACACACACTTTAGGTTTACATTATGAATGAATGATATGAATAAAACCTAAGACTCCTGTTCCTTTTATAGTGGAAGGAACAGAATCTACAAGAGATCAAATCAAATAAACATCTAAATATTCTATTTAGATAAACTATATATTGTGTATATCATAATAATATACTCAATATATTCCCTAAATAAAATTCTCCATCAAATCTTCAACATCCATCAGCGTTTGACTTTGTTGACTGCGTTTGACTTTTGTTGACTTCTGTCAACGCCCAATTTGCTCTTGTCAACGCTGAAATTACTCTTGTCAACGCTTGAACAAATGTCTTGATATTTTCTTCGATTTTGAGTTTCTTCCACATCAACTTTTTGACCCAACATCTTGCAAATTCTTAGACTCTTTCAAGTTTAGAAATCGCATTTTAAAGTTCCCTTGATAAACAACTCTCAAGGATCAATTATAGGAACTTGCGAAAAGTTCTCGTTCTTAACCCGTGAGAGTTAAGACTTTCACGTTTTATAGCTCCCTATATAAAAGCCTAGCAAAACATGATTTAAACACGTTAAGGATACTAGGTAGAGTAAACTAAGATAAGTAAACTCGGGTTGAGTCAAAATATTCACAACGTTTAAAAACTTAAAACCACTTTATTAAAAATTTATTCTAATAAGGAAAGAAAATAACTATACAAAGGGAAAAACTAATAGGCCAAAATTGATCAAACATTTTGAAAAATGTCGAAAAATTGATTTTCCGGTTAAAATGAGGACAAATACAAGGAAAAGGCCACTTAACTTCGATAGAAGTCCCCCTACACTTAATATAAACATTGTCCTCAATGTTTAAGCATGTGGGAGTAAACTCCCCTACACTTAGGACATTGTGCACTTTGTTTAAATCTCGCTAAGAAAGAGACAACTAAAGAGATTCCTATTTTAATATTGAGAAATATAAAATAGTGAATCGAAAAGAGTTTAGGATTGAACCGGGAAGAAGGGAACACGGAATCACGGTTCGTCAAAAGTCATCAAGAGTGTGTCTTTGAAGCACTAATCCCTGCACATGATAAGAAAGAAAGCAACAAACACCACAGGGCCCCCCCTACACTTATGGTGAAAATAGATAGATAATTGGGTTGCCTCCCAAAAAGCGCTTGTTTTTTTAACCGAGTCACGAGCCTGACTCGTCCCCAAATTAAATGGTCCATGGGGAAGCCTCGAATGTAATACCGGGATCAAAGACCTTGTCCTCGTTCCCGGTTGACATCAACAAAGGAGATGCGGGGGGATAAGTCTTGAATGGGAGAAAGGTCCTTTCAACATACGAAAATTATGTGAAATCAAAATCCACGGGAGGTGGGGTGGGTAAAGTAAGCCCATTGTCCTCCCCTAAAGACAATGGATGCTAAGAAAGCGGCAAAGCCGTATTGTTATCAATCATAGCTTATCAATGTCACCTCCCGGGTCAAAGCACTCATCCTCCGTGATGGTCTCTAACGGAGTGGATGAAAGGTGCTCGGGAGGGGGACTTGGGACATTACCCTCCTGCAGCAAATTATCAAAAATAATGTCCCCCTCCGTGTCATAATCATCAATACTTGGAGGGATGGAGTGGATATCGATTTCTTCCAGTAATGGGTCATTATCTTCAACGGGAGGAATAGATGGAGGTGAAGAATCAGAAAGAGAAGGAGAAGTCAACTCTTCGATTTGAGCAATAAGAAGGTGCACTTTCCGTAATCTATCGCGAAGAAGCACGTCTTCCACCTCATCCACAAGATCAAGTTCATCGGTGAACTTCTAGTAAGCCGGAGAGAATAAATCGTCATCGCCCGCATCTCCCGGTGGAGATTGAGAAACTTCAAAAGTGAAATTCTAATAGCAGAGAGAAGAATCGTCATCACTAGGATCGACCTCTTCCGTAAGAGCAATGTCGTCCTGAAGCTCCATAGCAGGTAAGTCACAAACCTCATCATCCAATACCTTGTCGAGACCAACATCACTAAGTTTACTTTTCTTGTTCAGTCTCCTTCTACCTTTCTTGTTTGATTTGTTCTTCATCTTCATTGTTAATGTTCTTGAGTTTTTATGATTTTAATCAAGTGGGTTTTGATTGATTTTGCTTTTTTTGTTAGTTTTGATGATTTGTGTGACAATCCGTCAATTTATGGTCAATATTTTATTCTTAATATTTATTTGAAAATATTATTTTATGAACTCACTTATTTTTGGGAAGAAATTTGGATTTACGTCTTGAAGTAGCATCGACTACGTCTAAACCGGAGGATTCTACGTTACGTGCTTACGTTTACATACACCGTCTTTGGTGATAGTCCGACATTTCAGGAAATAAATTTATCCGTGAATATTATTTTCGAATTTAAAATTTGTGTTGGTTCATAATCTCACAAATTTACGAGAAGAGATTAGGACTTACGATTTTAATTTAACGTCCTTTACGACTAAACCGGAAACCCTAGGATTACGTATTTACGTTTTCGAACTCCGTTTTTGATGAGACAATTTTTATTAGATTCGTTTTGTGCCGTTGATTCATAATTTATAATAACGTTTTTCGTAAAACGACCCGAGAGCACGCAAATCGAGGAAACTAGAATCGAGGAATACCCGTAAATTAGCGGGATGGGACAAAACTAGTTTATCCCACCCCACTAACTAGGGACACCACATCAAAGATGTGGCATCCTTACACTAAACTAAGTTACACTTGTAACTTAGCTTCATTTTGAAGCTTCTCTTCCCACTAAACTAACAAAACCACTAGACATTACCATTTCCTTCCATTTTCACATGCAAACCACCATAAGCACTCTCCTCTCTCTCTAAATTCGTCCCATATTCATCAAGAACAACCCTCATTTGATCAAATTTAACCATAAAATCTCATGTTATTTACACACATGTTGAAGCCCTTTTGAAACCCTATTGATTGGTGCAAGTTATAACATCCAAGGAGGAGTTTTCATGGAGTATTAGGGCTGATTTTCCACAAGGTATTCATGAAGATTGGTGATCTTGAAGATGGTCATGGTTATTCACAAGTCTCTCCATCAAAAACTATGTCCAAATCATAACCTACATCAACTTGGTGGTATAAAGATTGTCCTCCTCATCTTCTTGTTATTTTGATTATGTAAACATGTATTTTATTTCCTATTGTATATGTATATGATGATTATATGATGATAAAAATGTTATGTGGGGATTTGGTGTTGATAAACATGCTTGAAAAGGTGAAAAACTATAAGAAACAAGGCTAAAATCTTGTCTAAATTTGTTGGCTGTATAAAACAGTAAAGAAACATGTCATGAACTGATAAAATGATGAATTAAAATTAATATACAATAAGCTATGGGTCTTGTACACATGTGAGAGTTGGCCATGCAATGGAATCATTGTAATGAGTAAGATATGATCAAAACAAGTTTAAGGTACAAATCTGAGTTCACTGTTTTGGACGATTTTTAGAAAATACTTAGAAGATGATTCAACAGTAGCTATAGAAGAGTTAAATGGAGCACATATCATGTAGTTTATGTGATAAACATTTGAGATTCTATCTCCATATAGAACTCTAGATATGGAAGTTTTGGTGAAAGTGAAGATAAAAATCAGATTTTGGAAATTAAAGTATAATACTATTATATAAGCACTCAAAATTATATTGTATAAAATGTAAAGTTAAAACCCACTAACTCATGAATTTTATTTATATAAATATGTACAATGATAAATAAGTGAACATTTATAAAAATGGTAACTTGTTATGTTTTATAAGTTATAAAACTATAAACATGATTTTTACGACTTTTTCGGCTAATACCGTAGAATTAACGTTTTTGTTATATAAGACTTAGATTGTTGGACCCGTCTAATGTAAACTTTATAAAACTTATATAATGATATATAAACATGTATAACAAGTAAAAACCGATAAAACCCAAACTATAGGACATACGGACATTAACGAGCTAAGTAAACATATTGGACTAATAATTGGACTAAATAAGTTAAACCCTTATAAAAAGAACTTATTGGACTTAACCCATTTGGGCCCAACTTGTAAAGTGTAGATACTGATAATATAAGTATAACAAGGATTAATACAAGTTAAGAACTTATAATAGGCTTATTGGACCTAAAACACGTAAATAGGTAAAACGAGAAAACTAGTATAAAAGTTATCGACACATAACACAAAAATGAGTAAATGAGGATATGTAAACCCACTTGATCATCATATATATAAAATCATCATATGTATACATAATTGTTATTTTTATAAAGTTATTGGACATGAGTCTAAGACGAGTATTATTTGTCTAGGTTTCCGTGATTGAAGCACGTACCGTACGTCCGAATTGCCGATAACCCGCCTTCCCACATCAACGTGAGTTCATAGCCTCGCACTCTTTTAAATGTTTTTATGAAATGTTTTATAAACCCGCGAGGGAGATAACATGTTAGTCTTTATAAAATAGGACACCATTTGTCCCGATTGTTTGTTTATTGATTTTGGACCCGAATGATTGAATGACCCGATTGTATGACCCGATAAATGATTAAAGGACCCGATAGATGAAATCAAATGGATTATTAAAGTTAGGTTATGTCACTAAAAGTCCCATTAGCATGAATTATGAACTACCGGGATTTGGTAGACGCTTATGCATTTAATAGTACTATTTGGGGACGATCACCCCAGTTCGCGCCTTGACGGTTGATCCCCGTCGTGCCACATTGATTGGTAAGCGAATTTATGTATGAGAAGATTTCCATAGCTTGACCTTTGTGACGACACGCTACTTTAGATGGGCAAATTGAGTATCGGGTTAGCTACCCGTTGTTGGTTTAGTAAGGTAACAATGTCATGCGGCTTATAATAATCCAAAACTAACAAAATACTACTAGACGCTCCGAATTACGATGTATTGCCTGACTAGCAATGCAGGGTCATACTATTGATATTATGTTTGTGTTTTGGTTTTCATAACCATACTCATATAACGATTTTTATTTTCATTCAACGTCGTAAGACGTATTGTATGACGTTTTTACGACATTGGCTCGTATAATGATTTTTAAGGCTTTTTATAACCATATTCATATAACGGTTTTATTTAATCTATACAACGTTGCAGAACGCATTGTATGGTGTTCTTAACGACAATGATTCGTATAATGATTTTTAAGGCAAATGCCTATATTATGATTTTCGATAAAGATTTGTATAAAATGACTTTGGCTATTTTATGGCCTATTAAAATGATTTGTACAAGATGATTTTCAGTAATAATTTTATACTGATATTATATTGATGGATTTTATTAAACTCTATGAATTCACTCGGCGTTATCGCTGACCTTTTCTTTTAACATGTTTTATCTCAGGTACTTGAAGGTAATTCTCGGGAAGACGACAACAATTCATGGCCCGCACTTAAACAATATTTTCCATTCAAATATTTTGTAAAACTTTGTATGTAATGTAATGACTTGGGACCGATGTAACTTTGATATTTATGAATGGAAATGCTTTTATTATAAAACGACGCGATTTTTATGCGTTGTCTATGATGTGAGTAATGTGCTATCCCGTAACACCAACTAGTCTTCCGCTGTACTGAGTTGTATAAATTTGGGGGTGTTACAGTTTGGTACCAGAGCTCTCGTTATAGAGAACGAAAGATTTTTAAAACCAAGGTTTTGAATAAAATTTTTCAAAATCTTTTAACTATAAACATTTTCCTAAAAATGTCTAAAAATCTTTTCACTATAACGGTGCCGAAGAATTCCCGAGTTACCGACAAGGCCAGACTGAGAAGTGTTATTTTAATATATATATAACTTGGATTATATATATATATATGATGTAATTTTATTACATGATTGTTTGATGATTATTTTGATTTTTATACGAGGTATTTATACGACGTAGATTGTCACAAGTAACCCTAAATCCCCTAGTAAATTAATCGAAGCTATTTTCGTAGGAATTCTAGCTATCCTAGATCTAAACCAAGTTGTGGATATTTATGATCCCGACAAATGGTTGATATTCGTAGAAATGTAGATATTAGTTGATTGTGATATTGAAAAAGAATTGGCGAGATTAAATCTGATATCGATGTCATGACGATCTTTCCTTATAGAGTGGAGTTTGACAAAACGTTATCACCTGGAAAGATGTCATCTGATTCGTTGTCATCCAATTCTTAAATTGAAATCGAAAGGGTGAATGTTGCACTTGAGGTTGTTATTGGAACCATTACCCAAAAGCCTCATGCCACTAATACCTTTCCGAAAATTCTAATTGAATGTATGAGTCATCTCATGCTAGTGACTCATTTGATAATTGTTGTTGTAAGAGCTAATAGGATTGAAAATTAAGTGTTGATTTATATTGAGATTGTATTGCCTTTACAAGGCCGAAGAATAAGATTGAAAGTATTGGAGAATGAAGTAGGATATCGACTTGAGTATAAAATTGGTTGAAACTTGGATAAAGTAAAATTTAACCCATATGGAATATGAGATTATTAATAGAAGTCGTTAAGTTTTGTGATTGAATTAAAAGGTTTTAATTGATTGTTGATTCGTGTTAAGGGTTGTTCCTAGGCCATTGTCCACTAATGAGGATGCCCAGTGTCCAAGAAATAAATTGAAGAAATCTTCTTCTGAACTGGGACCAATGGATCTTTCGGGACATATGGAACACCTAATGACTCTTGTAGATTAGTACTCATTGTGGTATCTATTAAAAATAATACCTAACTTAACTGAGACATCAGTTGGTAGGATGAGTTCCGAGAATTGTATGACATAGTGACATGTAATGTGTTACGGTACAATTTTGACTTGTTTGTGATTAATGAAAATACTACCTCTGATTGCTAAATTCTACATGTATCGATGATATCTATCTTTTCTTGCTTGTCTCTAATGCTCGCATTAGTGATGCAACCATTGAACAAGTACTCATCTTGATTTGAGTTACGTTGTGAATTATTCTTTTAGAGTGCCATCGAGATCATGAACCTCATGATTATTTGGCTAAAGCTCATTTCCTATCATATTGTAGTTAGTTCTTGATGAACAACTCTTCATCACTCTTTTGCAGATCACACATTGTTTTTATAAAGTTAAAACGGGGTCCTTTAAGAAAATTTAATTTTCATCACTATAAGGATTATTCAAAGTGAGATTTATAAGTGATTGTTATCGAAATGAAGTTGTTTATAAAACACCTTGGAAAACTTAATTGTTTTCAGAACAAAGAAAATCTTTGTAAATTTATTATTGATTCTTATTTAAGAATTAAGCATGAAAATGTTTTTATTATAAACATGATGATAAAATTTTGACGAACTGAGTATTGCATCGTTAATCTTGAAATTGTATATAGTTGCGCGCCTACATACAATTTGGAATGGACTATGCAAGATTGATTAGTAGTCACCATAAAACTAATAAATAAACACTACATTTTCTTTGAAGATTGTGAAAGATTAAATTTTATGAGATCTGCAAGAAGTGAAAAATAGGGACATATTGATAGGGACACCTACATATGTGCCCGTACTATTATTTCTTCTGAGTCGAATTTACTCATCTGTGGGAATTGTTTTATTTGACAATTGACAATTCTTTCTTGTCCAATTCTCCCGTAGTGAGACTCTTAGGAAAAGTATCTGATTACCGAGTGTTGATACCCGACTGGATGTATCGACATTCCTATCATTTCTTTTGATTTGGTTTCATTTGAATGACCTGGGTAACGATCCGAGGAGCTTTCGAATGCGTACTGAAATTATGAAAACATGGGATATATTCATATTCGTTAAATGTTTTCGTCTGTATCTGATTTGAAATTCTCTCGCATAGATTATGCGTTGACCTTACTCTTTTAATAGTAGCTGTGTATCCTAATATCCCTGAATTTGCGAAGGATTATGAGTTATTATTTGTCTTTTGAGAATTTCGCATCTTATCGACGGTAGTGAAACTGGAAAGTTGATAGTGCCAGTAGAATGGATTGATTGATTATGACGTGACGACATTGTCTTAATTGATGGGAACTCGAGTAGAATTCCCCTAAATGATAAGATGTTGATTATCAAAAGTGATCTAAATAATTCTTGATGGATGCCCATATCATGTATTAAGACTTGAAATATTACCGTATATGGATGTGAACTAGTTATAGATATTGTAATCTCGAAGAACTTAACATGAATGTAATAAAAGATGTTTATGTTATCTAAAACTTTAGTAAGTATTTGTTAATGAATTACCTAGACTTTTGCCATTAAGGCAAGTTGAAATTGGTATTTATTATATTCTCGGTGTTGCACCTGTGGCTTGTGCACTGTACGTCAGCACCATCTGAATTAAAGGAATTACCGTACAACTGAGAGAGTTGTCGGAGAAAGATTTTATTCTACCAAGTTCGTCATCATGAAGAGCTATGGTGTTATCATTCCTTATATTTATAGATTACTGTGAACTGAGTAAATTGACAATCGAAAACGATATCCATAACTCGAAATGGAAGATTTGTTCGATCATTTACAAGGTTTTAACGTATGTTTTAAAGATTTGATCCACGACATGGTTATTATCAACTTCGCATCTGCGAAAGAGATTATCTATTCCAATCACTACATCCGGTACTTGTAATGAACATTATGAGTTTCACGTGATGTCGTTTGGATTGACCAATGCACATGTAGTATTCATGAATTTGGTGGATCACGTGTGTAGGCTGAAATTTGATAAATTCATGCGTGTGATCATTAAGGACTATTTGTTTGTATATAAGAATAAGAATGAGCTAATATTTATTTATAGATTGCCCTGAACTGGCCGAACAATAAAAACTGTACCTTGAATATTTAACATAAGACTTAAGACTTAATACTTTACATGATTTAACCGTGTGATTAATAGATAATGGAATATAAATTGACTCTTTAAGAATTAAGAGCCCTTTTAAGACTTTGAATTTTACCAAAAAGAAATGGAAATATGTTTTGACAAATGTTTTAACAAATGATTTTTAAAGGGATTATTCCCTTATACACAAACCATTTAACTAAACTTCTGTTTAGGGGTAAATGTTTGTGTATACCTCAAGATAACTTAAGAAGGACTGAGTAAAACCATTTATACCATAACCTGAAAACTTAAAACGACAATTTTTGCTTTTCAACTAAGAAAACTTTGACCAAAGTATAAACAAAGGTTTTTCGAAACCTTACGAATCTTATTAATTATTTTCGATAAATCAGCAAAAATCTTGTTAATTAAATTCAAATTTATTTTGAACATTTTATATAATTGGTCGAACTAAGAAATTTAAAACTTTTACGCTTCATAAAAATTAACTAATAATTATTTAATTAATTATAATAATTATCGACGCTTTAGACAACGGATTGAGTAAAACGGATAAAAATGATAGATGAGACGAAACTGAAACTTAGAAAATATGAAGAAAGGTGAACGTAATTACTGACGCATAATATAGAAAGAATATTTGAGTGAATTGTGGACATGATAATTATATCATCATGAGAAGTGAATATAGATACCGACGCATAATGTATAAAAGATAAAGAATCAATTAGGACATGTTCCTTAATAATGAAGGTGTAAAATAAATTGCCGAACAATTTAAAATATAGCCGATGCTTATAAAAAGGATAATATAGATAATAAAGGGGTTCGCGACTAATATGAATCATTAATATTGAGAAGCCGATGGCATTAAATGTTTTAAAAGACCACATGTGATTGTCTAAATATGGAGGATTGTGAGATATAGTTATGTTGGAATTTGTAAGTATAAGTATTATATGTATGTCATTTTTTTACTAAAAGTATCTTTGTCTGAAGAAGTTGTACTGATGGCAATTATGAAGGCAGACATCACCTCATACATTAGTAAACATCTAGCTATTGCAAAGGTCATCATCTGAATTTGATTCGATTTGGGTCATCGTCGACAGACTGACCAAATCTGCTAATATCATTCCCGTTAATGATAAATGCAAAAGAGTTATGTAAACATAATGTTCCTGTATCGAACATCTATATCAAGATCCTCGCTTCGCATCAAATTTCTAGAGATTTGCTCAGAAATCATTGGGAACGAACCTTGATGAGAGTACTATGTACCACCCCAAATCGAAGGGACGAGGTAAAGTAACGATACAAAGTAATATAAGTGATGTTTTATGTTTAAATGATTGACCTTTGGTAATAGATCGTATAATCGTTTTCCTTTGGAGAGATTATCCTTGATAACTATCATATTAGGATCGAGATCGAATCTCGTTAGGATCTAAATATTAGAGCATCTGTAAGCAAGAGATGAGATGAAGACATCCGACATACACCCATTGTGAGTTGGACATGTCTTTAGGTTTAAGGTTTCCTATGATGGCAAACCTAACCTTACAAAATACCCGACCCGCGAGACCTGAATAGATTGTTGAAATTAGGATCTGATTACTGACTGCCGGTAGTGGGCAGGAGGTTATGTGAATATGAAATTTAGATCTTGAAGTGCCAAATGGGTAGCGAAGTTATGCCACAATTTTTAACCATGGAAAAATGAATTCATGATCTGACAAATCATGGGATATAAGTCCCCGTTGTATGGGACCATTGAGATAATGCAAAAGATTGGTTTGAAAGGCACATAAGCTGGATCTACCCTAGGACTTCAAGAGCTGCGTAAATTATGTTTCGTAAATCGAACTTGATGGAATATCTATCAAGTGAAAATCTGAATTCTTCTTAATAAAGCATAGATCGGCGAAAAGTTGCATTCATCAGAAACCCGTGAACATCATGGATAGAGAAAGTAAGTCAACATTAAGCCTGATCTTATTCCCGTAGTTATGTTTGATGAAACTCGCGTATTATAATGAATTGCACTTGTGAGAAAAGACCGAATGTGGAGGAAATACCCACGTGGCTTTAACTTTATAAGAAGCGAGTAGTAAGGTAAGATGATCTTTGAGGACAAAGATCCTGTTTAGGGGTAAATGCTGTGACAATCCGTCAATTTATGGTCAATATTTTATTCTCAATATTTATTTGAAAGTATTATTTTATGAACTCACTTATTTTTGGGAAGAAATTTGGATTTACGTCTTGAAGTAGCATCGACTACGTCTAAACCGGAGGATTCTACGTTACGTGCTTACGTTTACATACACCGTCTTTGGTGACAGTCCGACATTTCAGGAAATAAATTTATCCGTGAATATTATTTTCGAATTTAAAATTTGTGTTGGTTCATAATCTCACAAATTTACGCGAAGAGATTAGGACTTACGATTTTAATTTAACGTCCTTTACGACTAAACCGGAAACCCTAGGATTACGTATTTACGTTTTCGAACTCCGTTTTTGATGAGACAATTTTTATTATATTCGTTTTGTGCCGTTGATTCATAATTTATAATAACGTTTTTCGTAAAACGACCCGAGAGCACGCAAATCGAGGAAACTAGAATCGAGGAATACCCGTAAATTAGCGGGATGGGACAAAACTAGTTTATCCCACCCCACTAACTGGGACACCACATCAAAGATGTGGCATCCTTACACTAAACTAAGTTACACTTGTAACTTAGCTTCATTTTGAAGCTTCTCTTCCCACTAAACTAACAAAACCACTAGACATTACCATTTCCTTCCATTTTCACATGCAAACCACCATAAACACTCTCCTCTCTCTCTAAATTCGTCCCATATTCATCAAGAACAACCCTCATTTGATCAAGTTTAACCATAAAATCTCATGTTATTTACACACATGTTGAAGCCCTTTTGAAACCCTATTGATTGGTGCAAGTTATAACATCCAAGGAGGAGTTTTCATGGAGTATTAGGGCTGATTTTCCACAAGGTATTCATGAAGATTGGTGATCTTGAAGATGGTCATGGTTATTCACAAGTCTCTCCATCAAAAACTATGTCCAAATCATAACCTACATCAACTTGGTGGTATAAAGATTGTCCTCCTCATCTTCTTGTTATTTTGATTATGTAAACATGTATTTTATTTCCTATTGTATATGTATATGATGATTATATGATGATAAAAATGTTATGTGGGGATTTGGTGTTGATAAACATGCTTGAAAAGGTGAAAAACTATAAGAAACAAGGCTAAAATCTTGTCTAAATTTGTTGGCTGTATAAAACAGTAAAGAAACATGTCATGAACTGATAAAATGATGAATTAAAATTAATATACAGTAAGCTATGGGTCTTGTACACATGTGAGAGTTGGCCATGCAATGGAATCATTGTAATGAGTAAGATATGATCAAAACAAGTTTAAGGTACAAATCTGAGTTCACTGTTTTAGACGATTTTTAGAAAATACTTAGAAGATGATTCAACAGTAGATATAGAAGAGTTAAATGGAGAACATATCATGTAGTTTATGTGATAAAAATTTGAGCTTCTATCTCCATATAGAACTCTAGATATGGAAGTTTTGGTGAAAGTGAAGATAAAAATCAGATTTTGGAAATTAAATTATAATACTATTATATAAGCACTCAATATTATATTGTATAAAATGTAAAGTTAAAACCCACTAACTCATGAATTTTATTTATATAAATATGTACAATGATAAATAAGTGAACATTTATAAAAATGGTAACTTGTTATGTTTTATAAGTTATAAAACTATAAACATGATTTTTACGACTTTTTCGGCTAATACCGTAGAATTAACGTTTTTGTTATATAAGACTTAGATGGTTGGACCCGTCTAATGTAAACTTTATAAAACTTATATAATGATATATAAACATGTATAACAAGTAAAAACCGATAAAACCCAAACTATAGGACATACGGACATTAACGAGCTAAGTAAACATGTTGGACTAATAATTGGACTAAATAAGTTAAACCCTTATAAAAAGAACTTATTGGACTTAACCCATTTGGGCCCAACTTGTAAAGTGTAGATACTGATAATATAATTATAACAAGGATTAATACAAGTTAAGAACTTATAATAGGCTTATTGGACCTAAAACACGTAAATAGGTAAAACGAGAAAACTAGTATAAAAGTTATCGACACATAACACAAAAATGAGTAAATGAGGATATGTAAACCCACTTGATCATCATATATATAAAATCATCATATGTATACATAATTGTTATTTTTATAAAGTTATTGGACATGAGTCTAAGACGAGTATTATTTGTCTAGGTTTCCGTGATTGAAGCACGTACCGTACGTCCGAATTGCCGATAACCCGCCTTCCCACATCAACGTGAGTTCATAGCCTCGCACTCTTTTAAATGTTTTTATGAAATGTTTTATAAACCCGAGAGGGAGATAACATGTTAGTCTTTATAAAATAGGACACCATTTGTCCCGATTGTTTGTTTATTGATTTTGGACCCGAATGATTGAATGACCCGATTGTATGACCCGATAAATGATTAAAGGACCCGATAGATGAAATCAAATGGATTATTAAAGTTAGGTTATGTCACTAAAAGTCCCATTAGCATGAATTGTGAACTACCGGGATTTGGTAGACGCTTATGCATTTAATAGTACTATTTGGGGACGATCACCCCAGTTCGCGCCTTGACGGTTGATCCCCGTCGTGCCACATTGATTGGTAAGCGAATTTATGTATGAGAAGATTTCCATAGCGTGACCTTTGTGACGACACGCTACTTTAGATGGGCAAATTGAGTATCGGGTTAGCTACCCGTTGTTGGTTTAGTAAGGTAACAATGTCATGCGGCTTATAATAATCCAAAACTAACAAAATACTACTAGACGCTCCGAATTACGATGTATTGCCTGACTAGAAATGCAGGGTCATACTATTGATATTATGTTTGTGTTTTGGTTTTCATAACCATACTCATATAACGATTTTTATTTTCATTCAACGTCGTAAGACGTATTGTATGACGTTTTTACGACATTGGCTCGTATAATGATTTTTAAGGCTTTTTATAACCATATTCATATAACGGTTTTATTTAATCTATACAGCGTTGCAGAACGCAATGTATGGTGTTCTTAACGACAATGATTCGTATAATGATTTTTAAGGCAAATGCCTATATTATGATTTTCGATAAAGATTTGTATAAAATGACTTTGGCTATTTTATGGCCTATTTAAATGATTTGTACAAGATGATTTTCAGTAATAATTTTATACTGATATTATATTGATGGATTTTATTAAACTCTATGAATTCACTCGGCGTTATCGCTGACCTTTTCTTTTAACATGTTTTATCTCAGGTACTTGAAGGTAATTCTCGGGAAGACGACAAGAATTCATGGCCCGCACTTAAACAATATTTTCCATTCAAATATTTTGTAAAACTTTGTATGTAATGTAATGACTTGGGACCGATGTAACTTTGATATTTATGAATGGAAATGCTTTTATTATAAAACGACGCGATTTTTATGCGTTGTCTATGATGTGAGTAATGTGCTATCCCGTAACACCAACTAGTCTTCCGCTGTACTGAGTTGTATAAATTTGGGGGTGTTACAATTTGTTTTGATTGATTATTGTTAGTTGATTCTTTGTGGTTGTTTTGGTTTAATCTTTGGGTTTGTATTGGTTAGATTTGATCAAATTCGTGCTTTATTCTTTATCCCCTGTTTCATGTTCCTGCTTACTGTATCGTCCCCAGTTATTCCGGATAGAGTGTTTACTTAGTCCCTTATTCGGAATAACGAGGTATTCCGGATAGGAATCTTTATTCGGAATATTAGGTTTATTCCGCATAGGATTTTATTCCGAGTAGCTTATTTTATTCCGCATGGAATTTATATTCCGCATGGCATTAATATTCCGAATAGGCTTTTTCTTTATTTATTCCACTTGACATTAATATTCCGAATAGGTTCTTTTTTTTATTCCGCATGACCATTATATTCCGCATAGGAGCATTATTCCGAATAGAGTTTTTTCAGTTTTTAGTTTTAAACTTTATTTTTCCCGCTTTTTTCTTTACTTGCACTTTTATTCGCTTTCCTTTTAGTTTAAGTTTTAATTTATGTCGTTTACTTTATTTGCCTTTTAATTTTCTCGTTATTTACTTTTAGCCAAGTTTTTTTATCTTTCATCGTTTCTTTTTATCGTCTTTACTTTATTTTTAATTGTTTCAAGTCTTTATTTTTAATTAGTTTTAGACAACGACAACTCTTTTATTTGATTCACCAAGAACAAATGAGTCGCACAATTAACCAGAGATCGATTCGAAGAGATTCCAAGAAACGAACTTTCAACTAGTAAAAAACCATGTATCATTGTCTTCCCGAGAATTACCTTCAAGTACCTGAGATAAAACATGTTAAAAGAAAAGGTCAGCGAAAACGCCGAGTGAATTCATAGAGTTTAATAAAATCCATCAATATAACATCAGTATAAAATTTATTAACGAAAATCATTTTGTACAAATCATTGTAATAGGCCATAAAATAGCCAAAGTCATTTTATACAAATCCTTATCAAAATCATAATATTGGCTGTTGCCTTCAAAACCACTATACGAACCAATGTCGTAAAAACATCATACAATACGTTTTATAACGTTGTATAAAGTTAAATAAAAACCGTTATATGGATATGGTTATATAAAACCAAAACACGAATATAATATCAATAATAATACCCTGTATTGCTAGTCAGGCAATGTATCGTAATTCAACGCATAAAGCAGTATTTCGTTAATTGGATTATTATAAGCCGCATGACATTGTTACCTTACTACAACAAACAACGGGTAGCTAGCCCGAAACTCATTTGCCCATCTAAATTAGCGTGTCGTCACAATAATCACGCTTGTGTAAATCTTCTCATACATAAATTCGCTTACCAATCAATGTGGCACGACGGGGATCAACCGTCAAGGAGTGAACTGGGGTGATCGTCCCCAAATAGTACTATTATATGCATAAGCGTCTACCAAATCCCGGTAGTTCACAATTCATGCTAATGGGACTTTTAGTGACATAACCTAACTTTAATAATCCATTTCATTTCATCTATCGGGTAATTTAATCATTCATCGGGTCATACAATCACTCGGGTCCAAATCAATAAACAGACAATCCGGACAAATAGTGTCCTAATTCATAAAAACTAACATGTTATCTCCCTCGCAGGTTTATAAAACATTTCATAAAAATATTTAAAACAGTGCGAGGCTATCAACTCACGTTGATGTCGGAAGGCGGGTTATCGGCAATTCGGATGTACGGTACGTGCTTCAATCATGGAAACCTAGACAAATAATACTCGTCTTAGACTCTTTTCCAATGACTTTATAAAAATAACAAATATACATATGATGATTTTGTACATATGATGATGATCAAGTGGGTTTATATATTCTTATTTACTCATTTTGGTGTTTATGTATTGGTAACTTTTTACTAGTTTACTAGTTTTACCTATTTATATGTTTTAGGTCCAATAAGCCTATTATAAGTTCATTGACTTGTATTAATCCATTTTATACTTGTATTATCAGTATTTATACTTTACATTTTGGGCCCAAATGAGTTAAGCCCAATAAGTAATTTTTATATGTGTTTAACTTATTTAGTTAAATTATTAGTCCAAATATGCTAACTTAGCTCGTTAATGTCCGTATGTCATATAGTTCGGGTTTTATTGGTTTTTACTTGTATTAGGTACTTATACATTAGTATATGAATTTTAAAAACTTTACATTAGACGGGTTTGATCGTCTAAGTTTTAATTGGCGAAAAACGTTAATTTTACGATAATAGCCGAAAAAGTCATAAAAATCATGTTTATAGTTTTTATAACTTATAAATCTTATTCAACTACCATTTTTATAAAGTGTCCATTTATTTAACCTTATACATATTTATATAAATTAAATTTATAAGTTAGTGGGTTTTTATTCACATTTTATACTATATTAGTTTGAATGCTTATATAATACTATTAAACATTAATTCTTCAAAATCTGATTTTTAGTTTCATCTTCACCATTTTTATCATATCTTGAGTTCTATAAGGAGATAGAAGCTCATTTTTGGATGGCATAAACTTCATATTATGTGATACAAATAATTTAGTTATAGCTACTGCTCATTCCATGCTTAACTATTATTAACAGTCCCTACAAAACAGACTATTCAGATTGGTGCACTCATCTTGTTTTGATCATATCTCACTCATTTTGATGATTCCATTGTATGGCCAACTCTCACATGTGTATAACACCTAATACGTACTGTATATTGATTCCACTTTACCATTTTATCAGTTTATCATTTGGTTACTTACTATTTTTATACAACCATCTTAGTAAGCAAGATTTAACCATTTTTACATGTGGGTTTTCCATCTTTTTACCCATGTTTATCAAATCTATCAACACCAAATCCCCACATAATATTTATAATCATTATTCATCATCATATACATATACATAAATAAAGAAAATACAAGATTACATAATCAAAATAATAATCTCTATACCACCAAGGTTGTGTAGTTTATGATCAAGGCTTGGATTTTTGATGGCAAAACTTGTGGTAAATCAACACCAATCTTCAAGGCCACCAATACTTGTAAACTTCATGTAGAAATCAGCCCTTGGACATCACCAAATCTTCTCCTTGGATGTTAAAATCACCACCAATCAATAGAGCTTGAAAAGGGCTTCATCATATGTGTGAATAACATATGATTTCATGGTTAAATTTGATCAAATGAGGGTGTTTAGGGGTGGTTCTTGGACGAAATTTAGAGAGAGAGGGATGATAGTATGAGTGGTTTGCATGTATGTATTTAGGAGAAAATGGTTTGTGGTAAAGTGGTTTGTGGTTTTGTAGATTGTTTAGCTAAGTAAGTTACCAAGTGTAACTTGTAAGCTACTAGTATGACACCTCTTGGTGTTGTGGCTTATTTTAGCCATGGGTTAGTGGGGGTGGGACAAGTGTCCCACTTGTCTCATCTCCACTAATTTACGGGTACTTCTCGATTCTAGTTTCCTTGATTTGCGTGCCCTCGGGTCGTTTTATGAAAAATGTTTTTATAAATTATGAATCAACGGTATAAAACGAATCTAATAAAAATTGTCTCATCAAAAACGGAGTTCGAAAACGTAAATACGTAATCCTAATGTTTCCGGTTTAGTCGTAAAGGACGTTAAATTATAATCGTAAGTCCTAATCTCTTCTCGTAAATTTGTAAGTTTATGAACCTACACAAGTTTAAAATTCCAAAATAATATTCACGGATAAATTTATTATCACACCCCACCATGGCGGAATATGGGGCGCGACGTATGGATATCATCACAACATGGAGTGTCTATAGAAATAACTATATGAAATAAGAAATTTCATAAAATGGAGACACAAAGTCATGACAAGAGTCTAGGTAAGTAGGTAACAGTCCTACCGCTTACCCAAGACAAACAAATAACATAACCAAACTAATATATGTGTGCCACAGTATCAATGATTAAAAGAACAAATAAAAACTAAGAAGGAAACGGGGATTCTCCTTCTATATACATTCCTAAGCTTCTCCAATCCTAGCCACTTATGTTCTCATGCTTAACCATAGTATCACCTGAAAGAGACACTAAAACACGTCAACATAAAGTTGGTGAGAGTCATAGGTTTAGACTCCAACGCAAAATCAGTTACAAGATGTGTATAACAACCATCAACACAATAACATATGGACAATCTGCTACAATTATGTATTAACAACTAGCATTCAAGATCAATCATTCCAAACCAAAATCCAAGGATCCTACCTTGCCAAACAACATGGTACCATAGATGATCACACTATGTACCTATCCCAAGACCACTACCTTGTCAAACCACAAGGCCACTACCTTGTCAAACCACAAGGCCACTACCTTGTCAAACAACAAGGCCACTACCTTGTCAAACCACAATAACTAAGACGGCACGTGTCCCGTGATCCAAATCATACACAATCAAAAATCACATAGCAGTTAATCACATAATGTACACACAAGTCCATCTCAAATCACAAACACATTCACAGCATCAATTTAGAAAATAACTCAACACAGTGTCTCTTCCATCCCATCTGGAAGTCAAAATCAATATTAAACATGGGACTATGAAACTCACCTGATAGCTTCTTCACAAGTCCTCGCACTAGCAACAAGCTAACAAACCAAAAACACGAAATCAATACACGAACCAATCACTAAGATGGCTCATCAACCTATGATGGACATCTAGTCTATTCCCGTATAATTACCTAATTGTTAAGCTCTAATCACCCCATTACCCTTCCTTAACAAGTCCCTAACTTGGTTATGTTTAATAGCTATCCCGTTCATAATTTTACACAAAACGGTCCCAGTTTTAGGTCTCAAAACGTTAAGTCAAACGTCCACTTAAACATACCCATGGTTTCTGTAAAACGAATATTCACACTTTTATACATGTTAGCTAAAACCTCCCACTTGCCCTAACCTTAAAGCTACTGTTAAGGCCCAGATATATGTGTATATATTGCTACCTATCCAGAATTCACTGATTTTAAACGTATGAAAAGTTCATTACCATTAGAGGGTCTTACCCTAAACCACAATCTTAGCCCAAGTGCAGATCCTTACTACAATATATAAACCATCTCTCATGTTCTTGAGAAGATCCCAATGCAACCCTAGGTACCCCAAATAACCCAAAACTTAAAAAGAAAACAGGATGAATTCAAAACTGTTTTGACCTCCGACTGTTGTAACCTGTTCTTGACCTACTTCCTGACCTCCAATTTAGTTCTCGTTTCTTGATTTAGAAAGCCAACTCAATTACCTATCCAGGGATAGTTTGATTGCATCTTGAATGTTCCTAGAACTCGAGATATGATCAAAACAATAGACTCAAAATTCTGCCTAGTTTTTAAAAACGGGTTTTAAACAAATTGATCTAATTAATCACCTATAACCCTTCTAATACAAGCCCTAGATTATATGATCATCATATTATGATTAATACATCATTAATCTACTGTTTTTATATAAACCCTAACCCTTAATCCATCATAAGAATGATTAATTAAACATAAAAACAATTTAATTAAAAAGGTTAATGAAGGTTTTTACCTTAAATCAATGGAAGATGAAGAAAACCTAATTTTTTGAAGAACCCTAATTCTCCTCTATGAAACCCACGAATTTTTCTTTGTCTCCAGGGATTTATGTTTTTTTTTTATTTATTAGATAACCTTATATAGTGTGTACATAAAATCCTAGTCCAAGTATAACACCCAACTTTCCTTTTTTTTCTCCTTTTTCCCTTTTTCTCTTTCTTTGGTGCGTCTAAACCGACCCAAACACCCAATAAATTCGTTTTTTTTTGTTATTTAATATTATATTAATAATGTTACCTTAATTTTCCGTAATTTATTTCAGCTCCTAAAGCTTCCAAAACCTCAAAACCGTAAAACTAGTCAAATTTACGTGTTTTACCGTAAAAGACGTAAAATATACACTTTTATAAAAAATCTCAAATTTTGAAATAAACTTTATAACTAAGTCCTAAATGACTTAAAACCATCCTGAAAAATATTCATATGGATAATTACCTCACCCGATACCTCTAAATGCTAAACCGTAAATCCTAAAAAAATACTATTACTATAATACTTATACGTATACGTAAAAACCACAATATCACCATTTTCATTTCATAGTCACCACTTGTGAGCTCATGAACATGAAATAACCGTTCCTCGATTTACTTATGAGTACTCTATACTCATAAACGATAACCACACCAACCTCGTTCACACAAAATAAACACGTAAACACACAATTCAAGTAAGCACACATAAAATAACCTAAAAGTAAGACCAAGTGACAAACCCAATACCACGGTTGTCACATCACTCCCTCCTAATAGAAATCTCGTCCCGAGATTCACTCCCAAACTCAAACTTATTCTCAGCAAACAAACGAGGATGCATATCCCTAATAAAACCTTCACGTTCAAACGTGAACTCAGTTTACACGAAAATAATCTCAACCAACAACACATGAGCCTTAACCGTCCGCGAGGAAACTTATCAAAACCATAAAGTTATGTAACCAACCTAACTTAATCTCGCAACTCATCAAACAAGAACTGTCTTGAAACCAAGTTAGGAGCCGTCACATAACTCAACGGGTTTAAAACTGTCACCCCGATTTCAGTTTAACTCATAAATACCATAAATCAAAACTCATCAAAATATAACCACGTATAATAAGGTCTAAAGAACTCTCAAATTCCTTCCCAACTCATCTCTATGTTAACCCTCCAAGTATTCATTACCGCAAAATACCCAAAACACGAGTTTAAACCATGTTGTCCGAAAATTAACCTTGAACTCAACACTTGTACAATTAATTAGACCAAGCTACTGACTTCCAATTACGAAACTTTCTTAATATTTGAAAAGTATGTTCCAAGTACATAATTTTAGGCTTTTGAATCACCCAAAAACCTTTAAAAACGAATAAGTTATGACCAAAATGATTTTTCTCAAAATCTGCCTAGGCATTAGCGACAGTTTCTGACAGTTAGCGACATATTTTGACAGATTAGCGACAGTTTCTGCCTACTCCGATTTATACCAAAAAAAACGATTTTTAAACCCTAAAACCCCCCATTAATTACCAAAACTAGAACCTAATTTATTTTAATTCCAGAAAATTAAAACTCTATTAATTACATGATTTTAACACATTTCACTAAATAAGAACAAAATTTTTAACTTAAGAACAATAACTTTAGGTGATCAAAACCAAAATATTTTAAAATAACCGTGTCATGCTTATATGATAAAGAATTTATATTCCACCTTATTTGAAACATGATCCCGACACTTCCTTATTTCATCGACTACCAACAACTATTTTTTTTTTCAATTTGCAAGTTCTATTTTTTTTACCATGTATAACTCGAAACAAAAGACATCGTTAAGAAATCTCCACCATCTCAAAATCCTTCACGCCAAAAGTACCGTACAAACAAACACGTGAAATGAGGATCCGAGAAATGCGCTACTACAGAAGTTGAACATCTCAAAGAGAAACGAGCTAGCAACCATCCCAAGAATACAACCGGTAAGTAGAAAATAATTTTACATACATAGGCATAAGCGTACATACACTCAAATCCATCCAACATATACTATACAAGCATGTATTAACTCTCTTTCATGCAATCATACTTGAAAGTCCAGTTGTGTTGTGGCACATATATAATTATGTAGGCCTCCATAATTATACATGTTCCCTTTCACCAATGTACTCCCTCCTATGATGACACTTGTAAAAAATTAATACTACACATAACACATAATCCAACAACTCACAAGCACATAACCACACAAGATAAGATCAAAACCCCATGTATTAAAATAACATATCCAATGCACGAAACACATAAACTCGTAGTCCAGCTGAACCAGCATAGACAAAATTCAAAAATGTATAAAGAACATGAAAACATAATTAAGCGAAATCCAACAATGACTAGCGTATACGACCATGGTTCCACCCGCACTAATCAAAACTCGTAAAGAAAATAACATGTAGTTAAGTATGAACCATAGTAGTTCATGACCTAACAAATACTGCAAAAGTAATATTCAAACACATCAATTACTATAAAATGCACACATACTCCTATGACGCCTATATGCAGGGACCCTTAAGCTATAGACTAGGCTACACGACTAGGCAACCTAATTCTCTATAACCATTGTCTCTAATACCATTCTGTCACACCCCACCATGGCGGAATATGGGGCGCGACGTATGGATATCATCACAACATGGCGTGTATATAGAGATAACTATATGAAATAAGAAATGTCATAAAATGGAGACACAAAGTCATGACAATATCTCATCAGACTCAGGAGTCTAGGTAAGTAGGTAACAGTCCTACCGCTTACCCAAGACAAACAAATAACATAACCAAACAAATATATGTGTGCCACAGTATCACTTATTAAAAGAACAAATAAAAACTAAGAAGGAAACGGGGATTCTCCTTCTATATGCATTCCTAAGCTTCTCCAATCCTAGCCACTTATGTTCTCATGCTTAACCATAGTATCACCTGAAAGAGACACTAAAACACGTCAACATAAAGTTGGTGAGAGTCATAGGTTTAGACTCCAACGCTAAATTAGTTACAAGCTGTGAATAACAACCATCAACACAATAACATATGGACAATGTGCTACAATTATGTATTAACAACTAGCATTCAAAATCAATCATTCCAAACCAAAATCCAAGGCTCCTACCTTGCCAAACAACATGGTACCATAGACGATCACACTATGTACCTATCCCAAGGCCACTACCTTGTCAAAACACAAGGCCACTACCTTGTCAAACCACAAGGCCACTACCTTGTCAAACCACAATAACTGAGACGGCACGTGTCCCCTGATCCAAATCATACACAATCAAAAATCACATAGCAGTTAATCACATAATGTACACACAAGTCCATCTCAAATCACAAACACATTCACAACATTAATTTAGAAAAAAACTCAACACAGTGTCTCTTCCATCCCATCTGGAAGTCAAAATCAGTATTAAATATAGGACTATGAAACTCACCTGATAGCTTCTTCACAAGTCCTCGCACTAGCAACAAGCTAACAAACCAAAAACACGAAATCAATACACGAACCAATCACTAAGATGTCTCATCAACCTATGATGGACATCTAGTCTATTCCCGTATAATTACCTCATTGTTAAGCTCTAATCACCCAATTACCCTTCCTTAACAAGTCCCTAACTTGGTTAAGTTTAACAGCTATCCCGTTCATAATTTTACACAAAACAGTCCCAGTTTTAGGTCTCAAAACTTTAAGTCAAACGTCCACTTAAACATACCCATGGTTTCTGTAAAAGGAATATTCACCCTTTTATACATCTTAGCTAAAATCTCCCACTTTCCCTAACCTTAAAGCTACTGTTAAGGCCCAGATATATGTGTATATATTGCTACCTATCCAGAATTCACTATTTTAAACATATGAAAAGTTCATTACCATTAGAGGGTCTTACCCTAAACCACAATCTTATCCCAAGTGCAGATCCTTACTAAAATATATAAACCATCTCTCATGTTCGTGAGAAGATCCCAATGCAACCCTAAGTACCCCAAACAACCCAAAACTTAAAAAGAAAACAGGCTGAATTCAAAACTGTTTTGACCACCAACTGTTGTAATCTGTTTTGACCCACTTCCCGACCTCCAATTTAGTTCTCGTTTCTTGATTTAGAAAGCCAACTCATTTACCTATCCATGGCTAGTTTGATCGCATCTTGAATGTTCCTATAACTCGAGATATGATCAGAACAATAGACTCAAAATTCTGCCCAGTTTTTAAAAATGGGTTTTAAACAAATTGATCTAATTAATCACCTATAACCCTTCTAATACAAGCCCTATATTATATGATCATCATATTATGATTAATACATCATTAATCTACTGTTTTTATATAAACCTTAACCCTTAATCCATCATAAGAATGATTAATTAAACATAAAAACAATTTAATTAAAAAGGTTAATGAAGGTTTTTACCTTAAATCAATGGAAGATGAAGAAAACCTAATTTTTTTGAAGAACCCTAATTCTCCTCTATGAAACTAACGAATTTTTCTTTGTCTCCAGGGATTTATGTTTTTTTTATTTATTAGATAACCTTATATAGTGTGTACATAAAATCCTAGTCCAAGTATAACACCCAACTTTCCTTTTTTTTCCCCTTTTTCCCTTTTTCTCTCTCTTTGGTGCGTCTAAACCGACCCAAACACCCAATAAATTCGTTTTTTTTTATTTTTATTATTTAATATTATGTTAATAATATTACCTTAATTTTCCTTAATTTATTTCAGCTCTTAAAGTTTCCAAAACCTCAAAACCGTAAAACTAGTCAAATTTACGCGTTTTACCGTAAAAGACGTAAAATATACACTTATATAAAAAATAACAAATTTTGAAATAAACTTTATAACGAAGTCCTAAATGACTTAAAACCATCCCGAAAAATATTCATATGGATAATTACCTCACCCGAGACCTCTAAATGCTAAACCGTAAATCCTAAAAAAATACTATTACTATAATACTTATACGTATACGTAAACACCACAATATCACCATTTTCATTTCATAGTCACCACTTGTGAGCTCATGAACATGAAATAACCGTTCCTCAATTTACATATGAGTACTCTATACTCATAAACGATAACCACACCAACCTCGTCACACAAAATAAACACGTAAACACACAATTCAAGTAAGCACACATAAAATAACCTAAAGTAAGACCAAGTGACAAACCCAAAACCACGGTTGTCACATTTATTTCCTGAAATGTCGGACTGTCACCAAAACGGTGTATGTAAACGTAAGCACGTAACGTAGAATCCTCCGGTTTAGACCTAGTCGATGCTACTTCAAGATGTAAATCCAAATTTCTTCCAAAAAAGAAGTGAGTTCATAATATAACATTAAAATAATTTTTTTAAATAACACTTGAGAATAAAATATCAACCATAAATTGACGGATTGTCACAACATTTACCCCTAAACAGGATCTTTGTCCTCAAAGATCATCTTATCTTACTACTCGCTTCTTATAGAGTTAAAGCCATGTGGGTATTTCCTCCACATTCGGTCTTTTCTCACAAGTGTAATTCATTACAATACGCGAGTTTCATCAAACATAACTATGGGAATAAGATCAGGCTTAATGTTGACTTACTTTCTCTATCCATGATGTTCACGGGTTTTTGATGAATGCAACTTTTCGCCGATCTAAACTTTATCAAGAAGAATTCAGATTTTCACTTGATAGATATTTATCAAGTTCGATTTACGAAACATAATTCACGCAACCCTTGAAGTCCTAGGGTAGATCCAGCTTATATGCCTTTCAAACTAATCTTTTACATCATCTCAATGGTCCCATACAACGGGGAATTATATCCCATGATCTTTCAGATCATCAATTCATTTTTCCATGGTTAAAATTATTGGCATAACTTCGCTACCCATCTGGCACTTCAAGATCTACATTTCATATTCACATGACCTCCTGCCCACTACCGGCAGTCAATAATCAGACCCTAATTTCAACAATCATTTCAGGTCTCGCGGGTCGAGTATTTTGTAAGGTTAGGTTCGTCATCATAGGCAACCTTAAACCTAAAAGACATGTCCAACTCACAATGGTGTATGTCGGGTGTCTTCATCCCAACTCCTGCTTACAGATGCTCTTATATAGAGATCCTAACAAGATTCGAATTCGATCCAAAACGATGATTATCAATGATAATCTCTACAATGGAAAGCGATTACACGGTTCATTACCAAAGGTCAATCATTCAAACATAAAACAAGACTTCTAGTGTTTTGTATCGTTACTTTACCTCGTCCTTTCGATTTGGGGTGGTAAACAGTACTCTCATCAAGATTCGTTCTCAATGACTTCTGAGCAAATCTCTAGAAATTCGATGCGAAGCGAGGATCTTGTTAGAGATGATCGATACAGGCACACTATGTTTACACAACTCCTTTAAATACAAAGAGTCAATTTCTTCATCAAGAATCTATCATTAACAGGAATGATATTAGTAGATTTGGTCAGTCTGTCGACGATGACCCAAATCGAATCAAATTCAGATGATGACCTTTGCAATAGCTAGACGTTTACTAATGTATGAGGCGATGTCTGCCTTCATAATTTGCCATCAGTACATCTTCTTCAGATAAGATACACTTAGTCAGAAATGACATGAATAGAATACTTATACTTACGAGATTTCAATATGACTAAATCTCAAAATCCTCTATATTCAGGCAACTACATGCAGCCTTTAAAACATTTAACGCCATAGGCTTTTCAAATCTAATGGTTAACATTAGCCGCGAACACCTTTTATTATCTATATTATCCTTTTTACAAGCATCGGCTATTTTTTGAAATTGCTCAGGCAATTTATTTTGCACAATCATTACTAAGGAACATATCCTAATTGATTCTTTATTTTTACATAATGTGTCAGTAATTACGTTCACTTTCCTAGATGGAATAAATATCATGACTGTATTTATTCGAAAATTCTTTCTTCACATTTTCTAAGTCTTAGTTCTATCTCAACTATTATTTTTATCAGTTTGCTCAATCCGACGTTTAAAGCGTCGATAAGTATTACAAGTAATTAAATATTAAATATTTAAATTTTTATGAAACGTAAACGTAAAAATTTTAATTTTCTTAGTTTGTCCAGTTATATAAAAATGTTCAAAATAAATTTGAATTTAATTAACACAATTTTTGTTGATTTATCGAAGATAATTAACAAGATTTTGTAAATGTTTGAAAAATCTTCGTTTATTCTTTGGTAAAAAAATTTCTTAGTTGAAAAGCAAAAATTATCGTTTCAAATTTTAAGTCATGGTTTAAATGGTTTCCTCAATCCCTGTGAGGTTGTCTTGAGGTATACACAAACACTTACCCCTAAACAGGAGTTTAGTTAAATGTTCTGGGTTCAAGGGAATGATTCCTTAAAAATTCTTTTGATAAAATATTTGTCAAAACATATTTCCATTTTATTTTTGGTAAAACCCAAAGTCTTAAATGGCTCTAATCTTTGAAAAGTCAACACAGATTCCTTTATTTATTAATCACACTGTCAAATACTGTAAAGGATTAAGCCTTTATTCACATGTTAAATATTCAAGGTACATGTTTTCACTACTCGGCCGACTCAGGGCATTCTACAAATAATTATTAACTCATTCTTATTTTTATAAACAAACAAATGGTCCTTAATGATCACCAGCATGAATTTATCAAATTACAGCCTACACACGTGACTCACCAAATTTATGGATGTTACATGTGTATTAGTCAATTCAAACGACATCGCGTGAAACTTGTAATGTTCATTACAAGTTCTAGATGTAGTGATTGGAATACATAATCTTTTTCGCGGATGCGAAGTTGATGATAACCATGTCGTGGATCAAATCTTGAATATAAGCTAGAACCTTGTAAATGCCCGAACAATCTATCATCTTGGGTAGTGGATATAGATTTTAATCGTCAATTTACTTAGTTCACGGTAATTCAACAAATATAAGGAATAATAACACCATAGCTCTTCATAATGACGAGCTCGGTAGAATTAAATCTTTCTCCGACAACTCTCTCAGTTGTACGGTAATTCTTTTAATTCAGATGGTGCTGACGTACAGTGCACACGCCACGGGTGCAGCACCAGGAATAAAATTAATACCAATTCAACTTGCCTTAATGGTGAGAGTCTAGGTAATTCACCAGCAAATACCTCCTAAAGTTTTAGAAAACGGAAACATCTTTTAATACATTCATATTAAGTTCTATCTAGATTATAATATCTATGACTAATTCACAACCATTCACGGTATAATTTCAAGTCTAAATGCAGGATATGGTCATCCATCAAGAATTATTTAGATCACTTTTGATAATCAACATCTTATCATTTAGGGGAATTCTATTCGAGTTCCCATTAATTAAGACAATGTCGTCATGTCATAATCAATCAATCCATTCTACTGGAATTATCAACTTTCCAGTTTCATTACTATTGATAAGATGTGAACTTATCAAAAGACTAATAATAACTCATAATCCTTCATAAATTCAAGGATATCAGGAGACGTAACTAACCTTAAAAGAGTAAGGTTAACGGATAATCTATGCGAGAGAATTTCAAATCAGATACAGACGAAAACATTAACGAATATGAGTATGTCCCATGTTTTCATAATTTGAGTACGCATTCAAAAGATCCTCGGATCGTTACCCAGGTCATTCAAATGAAATCAAATCAAAAGAAATGATAGGAACGTCGATACATCCAGTCGGGTATCAACACTCGGTAATCAGATACTTTTCCTAAGAATCTCACTACCGGAGAATTGGACAAGAAAGAATTGTCATTTGTCAAATAAGACAATTTCCATAGATGAGTAAATTCGACTCAGAAGAATAGATGCTATAGGCACATATGTAGGTGTCCCTAACACTATGTCCCTATTTTTCACTTCTTGCAGATCTCATAAATTTTAATCTTTCACAATCTTCAAAGAAAATGTAGTGTTTATTCATTAGTTTTATGGTGACTACTAATCAGCCTTGCATGGTCCATTCCAAATTGTATGTAGGCGCGCAACTATATACAATTTCAAGATTAACGATGCAATACTCAGTTCGTCAAAATTTTATCATCATGTTTATAGTAAAAACATTTTCATGCTTAATTCTTAAATAAGAATCAAAAATAAATTTACAGAGATGTTCTTTGTTATGGAAACAATTAAGTTTTCCAAGGTATTTCATAAAAAACTTCATTTCAATAACGATTATTTATAAATCTCACTTTAAATAATCATTATGGTGATGAAAATTCAATTTTTCTCAAGGAATATTGTTTTACTTATAAAAACAATGAGTGATCTGCAAAAGAGTGATGAAGAGTTGTTCACCAAGAACTGACTACAATATAATAGGAAATGAGCTTTAGCCAAATAATCATGAGGTGCATGACCTCGATGGCACTCAAAAAGAATAATCCACAACGTAACTCAATTCGGGATGAGTACTTATTCAATGGTTGCATCACTAATATGAACATTTGGAAGAAGCAATAAAAGATAGGCAACATCGATACATGTAGGATTTAGCAATCAAAGGTAGTCTTTTTATTAATCACAAACAAGTCAAAATTGTACCGTAACACATTACGTGTCACTATGTCATACAATTCCATGAACTCATCCTACCAACTGATATCTCAGTTAAGTTAGGGATTGTTTTTAAAAGATAACACAATGAATACTAATCTAAAAGAGTCATTAGGTGTTCCACATGTCCTGAAAGATCCATCGGTCCCAATTTCAGAAGAAGATTTCTTCAATTTATTTCTTGGACACTAGGCATCCTCATTATTGGACAATGGCCTAGGAACAACCCTTAACACAAACCAACAATCAATTAAAACCTTATAATTCAATCACAGAACTTAATGACTTCCTCTTAACAATATTATATTCCATACAGGTTAAGTTTTATTTCATTCAAGTTTCAATTAACTTATACTCAATGCAACATCCTACCTCATTCTCCAATACTTTCAACCTTATTCTTAGACCTTAATATGGCAATAAAAGCTCGATATGAACAACACTTAATTTCCAATCCTATAGCTCTTACAACAATGGTTATCAAATGAGCCACTAGTATGAAATGACTCGATCATTCGATTAGACTTCTCGGAAAGGTACTAGTGGCATGAGGCTTTTGGGTAATGGTTCCAATGATAGCCTTAAGTGCAACATTCACCCTTTCGATTTCAATTTAAGAATTGAGTGACAACGAATCAGATGACATCTTTCTAGGTGGTAACGTTTTGTCAAACTCCACTCTATAAGGAAAGATCGTCATGACATCGATATCAGATTTAATCTCGCCAATTCTTCTTTAATATCATAATCAACTAATATCTACATTTCTACGAATATCAACCATTTTATTGGGATCATAAAAATCCACAACTTGGTTTAGATCTAGGATAGCTAGAATTCCTACGGGAATAGCTTCGATTGATTTGCTATGGAAGTTAGGGTTTCTTGTGACAATCTACGTCCTATAAATACCTCGTATAAATATCAAAATAATCGTCAAACAATCATGTAATCAAATTACAACAAATATATATAATCCAAGTTATATATATTAAAATAACACTTCTCAGTCTGGCCTTGTCGGTAACTCGGGAATTCTTCGGCACCGTTATAGTCAAAAGATTTTTAGACATTTTTAGAAAAATGCTTATAGTTAAAAGATTTTGAAATGTTTTATTCAAAACCTTGGTTTTAAAAATCTTTCGTTCTCTATAACGAGAGCTCTAATACCAAACTGTAACACCCCCAAATTTACACAATTCAATACAGCGGAAGACTCGTTGGTGTTACGGGATAGCACATTACTCACATCATAGACAACGCTTAAAAATCGCGTCGTTTAATAATAAAGTATTTCCATTCATAAATATCAAATTTACATAGGTCCCAAGTCATAGCATTTCATACGATTTTACAAAGCATTTGAATGGAAATTTGTTATTTAAGTGCGAGCCATGAATTCTTGTTGTCTTCCCGAGAATTACCTTCAATATCTGAGATAAAACATGTTAAAAGAAAAGGTCAGCGAAAACGCCGAGTGAATTCATAGAGCTTAATAAAATCCATCAATATAACATCGGTGTAAAACTTATTACCGAAAATCATTTTGTACAAATCATTGTAATAGGCCATAATATAGCCAAAGTCATTTTATACAAATCCTTATCAAAATCATAATATTAGTTGTTGCCTTCAAAACCATTATACGAACCAATGTCGTAAAAACATCATACAATATGTTTTATAACGTTGATAAAGTTAAATAAAAACCGTTATATGGATATGGTTATATAAAATCAAAACACGAACATAATATCAATAATAAGACCCTGTATTGCTAGTCAAGCAATGTATCGTAATTCAATGCATAAAGCAGTATTTCGTTAATTGGATTATAATAAGCCGCATGACATTGTTACCTTACTACAACAAACTACGGGTAGCTAGCCCGAAACCCATTTGCCCATCTAAATTAGCGTGTCGCCACAATAATCACGCTTGTGTAAATATTCTCATACATAAATTCGCTTAACAAACAATGTGGCACGACGGGGATCAACCGTCAAGGCACGAACTGGGGTGATCGTCTCCAAATAGTACTATTATATGCATAAGCGTCTACCAAATCCCGGTAGTTCACAATTCATGCTAATGGGACTTTTAGTGACATAACCTAACTTCAATAATCCATTTCATTTCATCTATCGGGTCATTTAATCATTCATCAGGTCATACAATCATTCGGGTCCAAATCAATAAACAGACATTCCGGACAAATAGTGTCCTAATTCATAAAAACTAACATGTTATCTCCTCGCAGGTTTATAAAACATTTCATAAAAACATTTAAAAGAGTGTGAGGCAATGAACTCACGTTGATGTGGGAAGGCGAGTTATCGGCAATTCGGATGTACGGTACGTGCTTCAATCACGGAAACCTAGACAAATAATACTCGTCTTAGACTCATGTCCAATGACTTTATAAAAATAACAAATATACATATGATGATTTTGTACATATGATGATGATCAAGTGGGTTTATATATTCTTATTTACTCATTTTGGTGTTTATGTATTGGTAACTTTTTACTAGTTTACTAGTTTTACCTATTTACATGTTTTAGGTCCAATAAGCCTATTATAAGTTCATTAACTTGTATTAATCCATTTTATACTTGTATTATCAGTATTTATACTTTACATGTTGGGCCTGATGAGACTGCTTTTATACATAGTCTCATCGTCCAAATTGGGCTTAAAATGCATTAAATATCATTAAAACTGCCAAATATATGCTCGTGTTTGTTGCTTGTGTATTTTAGGTACGGATATTGAGAAAATGACAAAAGATCACGAGAAACAAGCAAAAACGAACACGAGAACCGAAGCCACACAATGAACCGGACCTGAATGATGAATTTCCAAAAATACCCTTGAAGAATGAAAGATTGTCAAGTTTGGTCCTCCAATTTTGAAGACTTGTCATTTTATACCCTTGTAAAACTCTAAAAATACATTGTGGTCCCTAAAATGTCAAGATTTTACATATTTGGTCCTTGAAGAATCAAGTTGTACAAGACCGAAGCCGAATTGCAAAAAACAGGCATTTCTGGATCGATTCGACAAAGTTTAAAGATTTTACAATTTAAAGACGAAGTCAAAGTCAATCCGAGACCCGACAATAGAATGGTTATGAAAAACCGATCCCGAATCCAAAAATAATATTTTACGGACTAACCCGCACCCGTTTAATTGGCCGGATCAACCCGTAAAATATTTAGTATAAACTACACTAACACATCTAACCCAAACCTTTTTCCTGTTCGGACCAAGCCCAATAGTGTAAACTATTTTCGGTAATGGTCTTTCATTCACCAGCCCGAAATCAACAAACACCAACAGTGAGCCCAATACAAACTCGGGCCCTCTTTTTCTTTGCTAACAACGATTATAAACAACAACAAAAAAGGGGGACAGTTGTGTTGCTCACTTTTTAGGTTATATACTCAACCACCATTCCCCCCAAACCACCATTAATCCCAAAATCAAAACCCTAATCCTAAACCTGTCACTATCCCACCTCGTGATACCCTTGTACCCCACACCAACAAGGTCATGTGATAAATCAGAAGATGAAGACCAATCCAATGGTTGACATTCATCCCTTGGTCCCTACTCAAGATTGAAGGCCAAGATTTGTTTAACATGCTGGCAAACACATAGAAGGTTCAAGAAACAAGTATATCCAACAGCATATTCGTGGGTACGTTTGGAAATTCACCATCTAAGGCTTCGTTTTTCTTTCTTTATTCTAGAAGATTTGTAGCTATTATATAAAGCAATAGGATTTTTATTTTTCTTTTGTTCCAGATTTTCTATGAATATAAATCCCTTTTTATGAATGAAAAAGTTGGTGTTTGATTAAATCTGAGTTCCTCTTTATTTTTCTGCAAGTGTTTTCTTGGTTTCAATTTTATTTTCATTTGAAAGATAAGTTTTTCAAAGTCAGTTTTTTTAAATATCTGTTTTTAATCTGAAATTATTTTTGTTTTTGTTGTGGTTACTGTTACTGTTCGAAGAAAAAAAAACAAAGAGAGTGAGTGTTTGATTTCTTTTAATCACGACAAAACAAAGGGTACCTTTTGTTGTTGCTGTTAATCAAAAAAAAAGAAAAAAAGGGGTTTATTTGTTTGATTAGTTTTGGTTATTGTGCGAAAATAACAAAAAAAAGAAATTGGTTTCTAGTTTAGTTTACTGTTACCAAAAGGGAGATTTGAATTTGTTTTACTAGTGTTCAAGAGAAAGAAAAAAAAGAGAGGAGTTGTGTTACTGACAAAAAAAAGAGAAAAAGAAAAGTGAGACAATTTTATTTTGTGTGTGTTACTGCTTGATTCGAGCAAGAAAAAAAAGAAGAAAAACAGAAGATAAATTTCTGTTGTTACTAGCACCTGCTGTTTCAGTCGGAAAAAAAAAGAGCTGCAACTGTTTGAGTGAAAGAGAAAAAAAGGGGTTCATTTTTGTTGCTGTTTATTCTTGACGAAGAAGAAAAAAAAAAGAGCAGCTTGTGGGGTGTTGTTGCTGTGACGAAGGAAGAAATATATGGTTCTTGATTGTTGTTTGTTTGGGTCTAGGAAATAAAAAAGTGACATAGTGTTTGGTACACGATTCGGAAACAAAAGGAAGAATGAGTTGGAAGTTTAGTTTACAAATGGTTTGATCAGAATGGATGAAAGTGGGTATTGTAATGTTGTTGAATTTGATTTGGGTTTGTCACTAGCACCTGCTTGTTTCGATTTGGGTATAAGTTCTCTTACTCTTTCCTACTTGTTTTAATGAATGTTGATTCTTTTTACTGCTATGGTAATATAGTTAGAATTTAGTGTTATCCACTGTTAGTTTTTTTTTTCTTTTTCTTTTTCTACTTTTCTTCATGGTCTGTGTATGTAGTGTAGGCTGCAAATGACATTATTTTCATGATATCTAGGTACTGGTATATTTAAAGTAAACTAGTGATTTATGTAAAGCTGCTTATTGATTGCTAGAATTTGATATATCTTGTGCTTTTTAAGTTAAGAAAAGAAACCTGATCTTTGTTGTGTCAAATTCGAATTGGGCTTCTAGCCCAATAGTAAACTCACAAAATTGTTCTAATTTAAAAGTAAACAAAAAGAATAAAAGGAGGGATGGGACTCGAACCCCCGACCTCAACAAAGTGAACGCCCCAGGCAACCACTAATATTACCAACTCTGCTAGGCTAGTTTTTTGGTTGTAATATGGAATGCTTTATATTTAAACCCTTTTTAGCCATTTTAGCTTATAAGCTTTTAAAGCTTATTCCACAGCTTATTTGACAAGCTGTTATCTCCAACTTATTTTTACTTTAAACTTTGTTAAATTTTAGACTTTTCTGTATTTTTTTACTTAGGAAAATTAGCTTTGTTTTTGTAGGCGTTAAATTTTATTATTTTCCTTTTAAGTCGCGTTTTTGTGTTTTTACGTTTTATCGTTAATTAGATTTTGCCTTTGCTTTGTCCCCGTAGACGCTGTAGGTTTTCCAATGCCTTTTTTATGCTTTCCGTAGTTTAGGTTTTATTTATTGCTATTTTTATTACTTAACAAAAAAAAAATTAATTAAATTTAGTCGATTTTTACGATATGCGTGTAACGCGTTTTCGTCGTTTTTAATTTTTAGGGTAATTCGTCTTATATTTTCTTTCCTTTTCACATTTCAAAAACGTAACAACTCAAATAAATAACGTCTATATTTTTGGCTCAAACACCATACCTCCACCGAGAACGAACTCGACGACGAGTATTCGCGTTTTTCACAAAACGTGATACTTAATACTTACCCGATTTTGTCGCTTTGTTTTTCCTAAAATAAAGTGTACAAAAATACCGCATCAAAAATGGCGCCGCTGCCGGGGAGGTTTGTTTAGCCATACTTATTTATCGTTTTTGTTTGAGTGTTTACGTTTTATCGTAAATACTTCTTTTTATTTTTCTATACTATTAGTCATACAAAATAAATAGTGTTAAATAGAACTCTATTAACACAAAGTCGTTTTCTTGTTTATTGTGCGTAATATATTGTATTTACGTAGAACAACTAATACACAATAATTATCCAAATACGCGAGAAATCGCACCTCAATAGTTGAGCGTTCCGGTCACTATTGTTGTATCGAATTCAAACGAAATCAAAGGCAAAATAGATAAATACTCTTAATTGATTTAATCTCGATAAATACAAACTATAAGGTAGGTATAAGGCGGTTGTATTTCACGACCTAAGGAAAAAAGGCTCTTAAGTGCTTCGCGCCGCCTCGTTTTCTCCGCTCGCTTGTGCGTGTTTTGAAAGTGACGATTAATTAGGGGTTTGCCAAATCAAGTATTATTAATCTATTTTGTGAGTTTTAATTATTGAACCTCGAAACGTTTTGGCGTTCCGCCAACGTTTCAAAGTCGACGAGGGTTTTTACTTCACGTAATCACCTTCATTCTTCTTGGATTCATTAATCGAGACCTTTGATTAGTGGATAGTTTTTGTAGATTAATTTCTACGTAATACACCAAAATTCCAAAAAAATAAAAAAACCAAAAATACAAAAAGATTCTTCGATTTTTTCTTCTATTTTCATAATTCTCTTCTTTCACCCTCTATAACGTTTAATTCCCGAATCGTCTTTCTCGTTGCATCATGTCGAATGATGGTGGATATTATTCGTGTCCATATTATGGAGGCCCGCCCGATGGTGCCAATTGTTTTAATTGTAAGGTTATTGGAGATCGAGAGGGTTATATCTATAACTCTGCCCCTTGTGATCGTGGTGACAAGTTTCGATCTTACGACCAAAATCATCCATCGTCTTCGTTCCACTCGTCATATGATTCGTCTTTTAATTGTGATCAAAATCAAAGTGATGAAATGAATCAAAACGCCTTTTGTGACTATGTGAGACGTAATAATAAAAACTTAACGATGATTCAAGAACAAGTTATGAATCTTAAGGAACATTATGAAAAACAATTGGAAACTCAAAAGGAATTTTATTTAAAGGAAATGACCTCCATGAGAACCGAGTTGGAAAACGAATATGATGCCGCTTCTAAAGAACAAGAACGATTATTTGACCTAATTGACGAGAGATGGGATAAAATGGTTGATAAAGTTGTGGAGGCTTACACTAATGAGCGAAATGAACTTCTCTCAACGATTGAGACCTTAGAGAAAAAAGTAGCTTCATACGAGTCGAGTTCTTCATCGAATGTCACCAATCCTAATCTCAAAGGAGAGGTTCAAGCCTTATCGACTCCTAAGACTCGTACGTCTCGTATTGATCCCTATCTCTTGAATTTTAGAGTGGTGCTACCTTCGTCGTCTTGCAAAAACATAGAGGAAACAAAAATATCATCTAACGAAGTTTTGAAAAATGGTTTTGAAAATAAACCAAAAGAAAAACTCGTAGGATACTTGGGAGTATTAAATCTTATACCTTGTAAACCTAATTTTTCTAATGAGGATGAAATTATTGAGGATTTTCTAAATCAATACACACCAATTTTGAATGAAGAAATTCCATCAAGTGATTTTGTAAAAGAAAAATGTGAAAAGGTTTTAAAGGAAATCGTTGAACCCTCGTTTTTACAAGATGAACGAAAATTAATTCCGAAGGGACGTGTTAGTAATTTTGCTAAAATGTTCGAGAACCCACGTTCGATCCCTTCGAAGGAAAAAGTTGAAACCGTCAAGGCAAAATCGTCACGAGACGAGCCTTTTACTCCTAATCCCACACCGAGTGAGATTTTGGATTTATCATGTGAGAAGTCCGCCGATGGCCTTGCTCACATCGATACGTTTTTCGATGTCGAGGTCGAAACGACAAAGGCAAAATCTTCAATCGAAGAGCCTTCTTTTCCTAGTTTCACGACGGTTGAAGCTAGCGACTCGATTAACGATGACTTGATTTCCCAACCTCTTCCACTAGGAAGAGAAGACGTCTTTGATCCCGATGGCGATTTTTCCGAGATCAAACGTATACTTGATAACCCGCCTTCGATTTTCGAGTTTGATGAGGACTGTTGCGTTAGCCCGGAGGGGGATATTTTATAGTCGATTCACGTTTTAAAAATTCAATTCCTCCTCCTGCCTTTAAGATAAATGTGAAAATTTTAAGTGTGCCTAGAATTGTTTTAGAAACACCAAATATTTTCATTTTAATCAACTTGGGTTTTCGTAACAAAGAGTTAAAAAATGAAAAAGGGAATGATTTTAAAATTAATTTAAATTTTTTTCCAAACTTAACTCCGTCATCACCTCGTTTAATTGAACTTGCTACAAACGCGTCTACTTCTTTTGACGACGTTTTTTTTGGATCTAGTGTGGGGGAAGTCCCATTTGTTTCCTCACACTTCTCCACCGAGGACGAGATTTTTGACCCCGGTATCACGTTTAAGATAAAATCTCGGTCTTTTACCGAAGTAGTCACTAGAAGATCCTTCTACACTTACGGTATTAGTTTACCTCGAGTAACTCGATTTGTTTGCCCACCCAATGTCCCACCCTTCTCTTCTTATTCTATTTTCTTGTGTCCCTTTGGGACGATGATGTTGGAAGTCGTGTTGTTTCGTTTATCATCCGAAAATGAAGACACGATCTTTGATCCCGGTATAGAGGTTTTGCCTTTATTCACGGTTGCTTTTGGGCCTTGATTACATGTAAGTCCCACCAAAAATGACCGAACCAAGATAATCCCTAAATGATCACATTTATGGGGATTCGAGTCGAGCTTTTGACTCGGTTATCAAAAACAAGGTGCCTCGTGGGGGAGATCTCATGCTTATCCTTGTAAATATTATTGCCTTTTAGTTAACCTAATGAGGGGATTTGTGCCCTTCCAACCTTTGTTCCGTGGTTGTTTGTGCATTGTGGTTTTTACATGATCATTATCTTCACGATTGGAGCCTCTCGTGTTCGTTTTATAGGAGCACTCGATCGTTTGCTTTGAAGAATTTCTCGATATCCACACATGATATATCCTTTGATGTTCTAACCTTAGGTTTATATCACACTTCATAAACGGCTATTGATTTAACGGTTACACCCTTTCCATGCTAGATTAGGCATTCGACTACGTTTCTAGTATGGGGGTGTTTTCACCCCTAGACTCGAAACATTGAGGACAATGTTTAGTTTTAGTATGGGGGGTGAGTAGATACTTCACCTTGCTTACGTCAACACGCTTTCCAAAATTTCATCTTTTTGTTATCGTTTTGTTGCAAATAAGGCTAAAAATGGCTAATTTTTAAATTTTTTCTAATTTTTCATAAGTGTTTAAGACACGAATGTAGGTTTTCTGTTGGTGAGAATAAGAGTAATTTTTGACTCGACCGTGCGTGTTGAGCACTTAGCTTCTATTCCTTAACTTTTTAGGCTAAGTCTCTTAAATGAGGACGAAAAATGATAGAGTTATTTATAAGTCTCGTAATCGTCACAATCTCATGTGTAGTGATTATTAGCTTATTCTCCCCACGCTTTTGCATAATAAATTGTTAATAAATATTGATTTAGCGGTTTAGTCACTATTGTTGGTTTCTAATTTGTTTTGGTAGCTTCCATGTAATTAAATTGGGAAAACATTAAGGTATCGCCAGCGTCACGGTTTTGAAGTATTGGCACCCGAATAATCGAAAGCTTCACCTAATAATAAGATTTCAAGTGCTCACCTAAATTAGGCAAAAATTTGAAGCTCACAAGGCAGAAAAATCTATGCCCAAATTGAAAGTGGATCAAGCCTTAATCTTTGAAGCTTTAAAAATCCAAAATTCGCTTTAGCGTGAGGATATACGTCTTTGGCTAATAAAACCACCGATGAGGCGGATAATAAAAGGCAAGGCAAGACCGAAGTCATAATAAAAGCTTCATGGCGAAGTTGAATAAAAGATGGAGGTAAGCCAAAGATAATAAGGCCCTTCTGTTAGGGGGCGTATAAAAGCCTTGGTAATAAGTCTCATGTTCAAAACCGTTATAAAACCGTGTTTATCGATCCTTCTTGTTGACTTAATTTTTTGACATCGTTGTCTATTGGGATGAATTATTGATTTAATGATTTTGGTTACACCGTTAAGACTCTATTTTTAGACTTAATCTCTATTCACGCATAAGTCGATGATGTATCCTCGTGATCATTAAGACATAATAAAATATAAGAGATACCAAGTAGGAATAAGGGAGTTTAGGTATATAATTAAAACTCATGAGATATGATCGTGTTGCTAACTTATAATGACAATGATCTCGTTGCACGCTTGTCATGGAATTGGGTTGAAAATCGAGGACGATGAAATTATTTCTAACGAAGCATTCACGTGTTCTTATTCTATGAACCTAAACGTCCCATTTTGCGATGAAAATCATACATTATGTCTAAAACGCAAGTATTAGCAATAGTAGTAGTGTAGCTAGTTTATCGTTCAATAAAGTGAATAAAATGAATTTTGGAGATGCTACGATACTTTATTCTAGCATTGCGTGAGGGCACGACAATGGTTTAGTATGGGGAGTGATGAGACTGCTTTTATACATAGTCTCATCGTCTAAATTGGGCTTAAAATGCATTAAATATCATTAAAACTGCCAAATATATGCTCGTGTTTGTTGCTTGTGTATTTTAGGTACGGATATTGAGGAAATGATAAAAGATCACAAGAAACAAGCAAAAACGAACACGAGAACCGAAGCCACACAATAAACCGGACCCGAATGATGAATTTCCAAAAATACCCTTGAAGAATGAAAGATTGTCAAGTTTGGTCCTCTAATTTTGAAGACTTGCCATTTTATACCCTTGTAAAACTCTAAAAATACATTGTGGTCCCTAAAATGTCAAGATTTTACATATTTGGTCCTTGAAGAATCAAGTTGTACAAGACCGAAGCCGAATTGCAAAAAACGGGCATTTCTGGATCGATTCGAGAAAGTTTAAAGATTTTACAATTTAAAGACGAAGTCAAAGTCAATCCGAGACCCGACAATAGAATGGTCATGAAAAACCGATCCCGAATCCAAAAATAATATTTTACGGACTAACCCGCACCCGTTTAATGGGCCGGATCAACCCGTAAAATATTCAGTTTTATTTTCATTTGAAAGATAAGTTTTTCAAAGTCAGTTTTTTTAAATATCTGTTTTTAATCTGAAATTATTTTTGTTTTTGTTGTGGTTACTGTTACTGTTCGAAGAAAAAAAAACAAAGAGAGTGAGTGTTTGATTTCTTTTAATCACGACAAAAAAAAGAGGGTACCTTTTGTTGTTGTTGTTAATCAAAAAAAAAGAAGAAAAAAAGGGGTTTATTTGTTTGATTGGTTTTGGTTATTGTGCGAAAATAACAAAAAAAAAGAAATTGGTTTCTAGTTTAGTTTACTGTTACCAAAAGGGAGATTTGAATTTGTTTTACTAGTGTTCAAGAGAAAGAAAAAAAAAGAGAGGAGTTGTGTTACTGACAAAAAAAAAGAGAAAAAGAAAAGTGAGACAGTTTTCTTTTGTGTGTGTTACTGCTTGATTCGAGCAAGAAAAAAAAAGAAGAAAAAGAGAAGATAAATTTCTGTTGTTACTTTAAGTCAGTCGAAAAAAAAGAGCTGCAACTGTTTGAGTGAAAGAGAAAAAAAGGGGTTCATTTTTGTTGCTATTTATTCTTGACGAAGAAGAAAAAAAAAAGAGCAGCTTGTGGGGTGTTGTTGCTGTGACGAAGGAAAAAATATATGGTTCTTGATTGTTGTTTGTTTGGGTCCAGGAAATAAAAAAGTGACATAGTGTTTGGTACACGATTCGGAAACAAAAGGAAGAATGAGTTGGAAGTTTAGTTTACAAACGGTTTGATCAGAATGGATGAAAGTGGGTATTGTAATGTTGTTGAATTTGATTTGGGTTTGTTACTAGCACCTACTTGTTTCAATTTGGGTATAAGTTCTCTTACTCTTTCCTACTTGTTTTAATGAATGTTGTTTTTTTTTACTGCTATGGTAGTATAGTTAGAATTTAGTGTTATCCACTGTTAGTTTTTTTTCTTTTTCTTTTTCTCCTTTTCTTCATGGTCTGTGTATGTAGTGTAGGCTGCAAATGACATTATTTTCATGATATCTAGGTACTGGTATATTTAAAGTAAACTAGTGATTTATGTAAAGCTGCTTATTGATTGCTAGAATTTGATATATCTTGTGCTTTTTAAGTTAAGAAAAGAAACCTGATCTTTGTTGTGTCAAATTCGAATTGGGCTTCTAGCCCAATAGTAAACTCACAAAATTGTTCTAATTTAAAAGTAAACAAAAAGAATAAAAGGAGGGATGGGACTCGAACCCCCGACCTCAACAAAGTGAACGCCCCAGGCAACCACTAATATTACCAACTCTGCTAGGCTAGTTTTTTGGTTGTAATATGGAATGCTTTATATTTAAACCCTTTTTAGCCATTTTAGCTTATAAGCTTTTAAAGCTTATTCCACAGCTTATTTGACAAGCTGTGATCTCCAACTTAGTTTTACTTTAAACTTTGTTAAATTTTAGACTTTTCTGTATTTTTTTACTTAGGAAACTTAGCTTTGTTTTTGTAGCCGTTAAATTTTTTTATTTTCCTTTTAAGTCGCGTTTTTGTGTTTTTACGTTTTATCGTTAATTAGATTTTGCCTTTGCTTTGTCCCCGTAGACGCTGTAGGTTTTCCAATGCCTTTTTTATGCTTTCCGTAGTTTAGGTTTTATTTATCGCTATTTTTATTACTTAACAAAAAAAAATAATTAAATTTAGTCGATTTTTACGATATGCGTGTAACGCGTTTTCGTCGTTTTTAATTTTTAGGGTAATCCGTCTTATATTTTCTTTCCTTTTCACATTTCAAAAACGTAACAACTCAAATAAATAACGTCTATATTTTTGGTTCAAACATCATACCTCCACCGAGAACGAACTCGACGACGAGTATTCACGTTTTTCACAAAACGTGATACTTAATACTTACCCGCTTTTGTCTCTTTGTTTTTCCTAAAATAAAGTGTACAAAAATACCGCATCAGGGCCCAAATGGGTTAAGCCCAATAAGTAATTTTTATAAGTGTTTAACTTATTTAGTTAGATTATTAGTCCAAATATGCTAACTTAGCTCGTTAATGTCCGTATGTCATATAGTTCGTGTTTTATTGGTTTTTTTACTTGTATTAGGTACTTATACATCAGTATATGACTTTTAAAAACTTTACATTAGACGGGTTTGATCGTCTAAGTTTTAATTGGCGAAAAACGTTACGGTAATAGCCGAAAAAGTCGTACAAATCATGTTTATAGTTTTTATAACTTATAAATCTTATTCAACTACCATTTTTATAAAGTGTCCATTTATTTAACCTTATACATATTTATATAAATGAAATTTATAAGTTAGTGGGTTTTAATTCACATTTTATACTATATTAGTCTGAGTGCTTATGTAATACTATTAAACATTAATTCTTCAAAATCTGATTTTTAGTTTCATCTTCACCATTTTTATCATATCTTGAGTTCTATAAGAACATAGAAGCTTATTTTTGAATGGCATAAACTTCATATTATGTGCTACAAATAAGTTTGTTATAGCTACTGCTCATTCCATTTTTAACTATCATTAAAAGTCCCTACAAAACAGACTATTCAGATTGGTGCACTCATCTTGTTTAGATCATATCTCACTCATTTTGATGATTCCATTGTATGGCTAACTCTCACATGTGTATAACACCTAATACTTACTGTATATTGATTCCACTTTACCATTTTATCAGTTTATCATTTGGTTACTTACTGGTTTTATACAACCATCTTATTAAGCAAGATTTAACCATTTTTACATGTGGTTTTTCCATCTTTTTACCCATGTTTATCAAATCTATCAACACCAAATCCCCACATAATATTTTTAACCATCATTCATCATCATATACATATACATAAATAAAGAAAATACAAGATTACATAATCAAAATAACAAGAGGATAGGAAGAACAATCTCTATACCACCAAGGTTGTGTAGTTTATGATCAAGGCTTGGATTTTTGATGGCAAAACTTGTGGTAGATCAACACCAATCTTCAAGGCCACCAATACTTGTAAACTTCATGTAGAAATCAGCCCTTGGACAACACCAAATCTTCTCCTTGGATGCTAAAATCACCACCAATCAATAGAGCTTGAAAAGGGCTTCATCATATGTGTGAATAACATATGATTTCATGGTTAAATTTGATCAAATGAGGGTGTTTAGGGGTGGTTCTTGGACGAAATTTAGAGAGAGAGGGAGGAGAGTATGAGTGGTTTGCATGTATGTATTTAGGAGAAAATGGTTTGTGGTAAAGTGGTTTGTGGTTTTGTAGATTGTTTAGCTAAGTAAGTTACCAAGTGTAACTTGTAAGCTACTAGTATGACACCTCATGGTGTTGTGGCTTATTTTAGCCATGGGTTAGTGGGGTGGGACAAGTGTCCCACTTGTCTCATCTCCACTAATTTACGGGTACTTCTCGATTCTAGTTTCCTTGATTTGCGTGACCTTCGGTCGTTTTACGAAAAACGTTTTTATAAATTATGAATCAACGACACAAAACGAATCTAATAAAAATTGTCTCATCAAAAACAGAGTTCGAAAACGTAAATACGTAATCCTAAGGTTTCTGGTTTAGTCGTAAAGGACGTTAAATTATAACCGTAAGTCCTAATCTCTTCTCGTAAATTTGTGAGTTTATGAACCAACACAAATTTAAAATTCAAAAATAATATTCACGGATAAATTTATTTCCTGAAATGTCGGACTGTCACCAAAACGGTGTATGTAAACGTAAGCATGTAACGTAGAATCCTACGGTTTAGACGTAGTCGATGCTACTTCAAGATGTAAATCTAAATTTCTTCCCAAAAAGAAGTGAGTTCATAATATAACATTAAAATAATGTTTTTAAATAACACTTGAGAATAAAATATCAACCATAAATTGACGGATTGTCACACCAAGGCTTGGAGTCCTTGTTCTAGCTCTGCAATGGGTAGGGTGGTTATACCATCTGCATCATTAAGATGCAAAGCTTGGCGAACCAAAGCTTCAGTAACCACCCATGGAACCCGATGGACAATAGCAGTCAATGTAGTCACTTCATTAACTATTGAGAAACGTACAATGTTCCAAAACTGTTTAATGTGTGTGAAAGGGATAAGAGGAGTATGTGAAAGTACATACCTTAAAGGGGACACATTCAAATACTCAACCATCTGAATATATTGGGTAAAAAGAGCATTATCAGCTTGTAAATAAGCTACCATGTTATGTTGACTCCTGAACCCCAATTCCAGTTCTGTAGGTTTAAACTTAGGTGTCATGGATGATGTAAGAAAGCTGTGATAAAAGTTATGGAAGATGAAGATTTTGAGAAAGTTTAGTTAGACAAGAATAAGCAGTTACCCTGTTTAAAAGAAATAAGCCAAATATGTTAATGCAATAATGACTAAAAACGTTACTTGCATTTTTCTGTCTCGCTTAGTTTTGATTACGACAATATGTAAAAACAAGCATTTACGAAAACAACGAAAAACTAATTCTTGAGTTCAAGTATTTCTCATTTTACCCATTTTCACTTAAGGTATGGATAAACAAGTACTAACCTTAATCAAGTGATCAAGTGATTTAATCTTTTCTTAAAACTCACTTTTTATTAAGTGTGACAAGTTTTTATTAAACTTTCTTTTTAAGGAAATGTTTTATTAAATTAATTATTTGAAATTTGAGAATGGCATATTCTTATTTGGTTAAGAATATCCTTTCAGGATATTTTTATACCCAGATAAGACCTCTACCACTAAAGGACAAAAAGGAGCGGAGTCTAGTCCGGCGGTACCTTTGCACCTAGGCGGTACCTTATCGATAAGGTACCGCCGGCTAAGATAAGGTACCGCGGGCAGAACTAGCCGTTGGCTCCTTTGTCCTATAAATAGTGGACCATTCTCAGCTTTTCACCTCACCTCTTTTGCACATTTATTTCCAGATTCAAACCCCTTCTTTAATCACTCAAATCTTTGATCATTTGTTTGATTATTACTTGTTTAAGAAGTGAATCTTGTTCTTCCATCCCTTCCTCTCCAAGTGCAAAGAGAAAAACACTATCCTTGTGAACTGTTGAGTCCACCATCAAAGATCCATTGAAGATCTAATTTTATACACTTGTAGTTGTGTCATAGTTGTGAAGATCCAAGTAGTTGTGTCTATTTGGAAGTTGTGTATGTACTAAGTATAGTTGTGTAAATTGGTCCTAGCTACGATTAGGGCTCGACTTTTAGCTTAGAGTCGGAAATTGGTTAAGCGATGTGTACGGTTTTCTCCACCATAAGGAGCTTGTTGTGTAGTGAACTCTAGAGTAAGGAGTACTCGAGGAGTGGAGTAGGAACGAGGAGTGAGCTTCGTTGCCGAACCACTATAAATCCTTGGTGTTCGGTTTGATCTTTCTTTACCCTTAACTCTTTACATTCTTTATTCTTTATGCATATACATGTGTTAGTATTAGATTAGATACACTATCATTCTTTATTCTTTGTGGATATATTTTTGTTAGTATTAGTTTAGTTACACTATCATTGTTTATATTGTGCATAAGAAGATTTCACATATTTCCTCAAGCCTAAGTTTTTGAAAAAGGAATTTTGGAAACCACATTTTAACAAGTAAATATAAGAAACTATTCAACACCCCCCTTCTAGTTTCTACAATTGGTATCAGAGCGGGTTGCTCAAGAATTTTTAAAGTATATTGTATTTTAAAATTGAATCGATCTATGGATTCCGACAAATACCTAGAAGGGCAATATATGCAAAGACCGCCACTTTTTGAAACCGATAGTTTTATTTATTGGAAAAATAGATTTGAAACTTATGTGAAATCAAAAGATTTAGATCTTTGGCATGTTATTACCAATGGTGATTTTTTACCCTTTCAATTTAATGAAGTTTCTAAAACAAAAGAATTGGTCACTTTTGACAAAGCTAATGACGATACTAAAAAGAAACTTTCAAAAAATAATGAGGCTAAAATGGTGATTTATAATGCTTTTCCTAAGAAAGAGTATGAAAGAATTTTTATGTGTGAAACCGCTAAAGATATTTGGAACACTCTTTTAGTAACCCACCAAGGTAATAGCCAAGTCAAAGAAAGCAAAATCGATCTTCTTGTCCAACAATATGAACAATTTGTCATCTTAGAAGATGAAACTATTGATAGTGCATTTGCTAGGTTTAACACCATTATTACTAGTCTAAAAGCACTTGATGAAGGTTTTTCTAGCAAGAACAATGTTAGGAAGTTTCTAAGGGCTTTACATCCAAAGTGGAGAGCAAAAGTCACGGCGATTGAAGAGTCGAAAGATCTCTCAACTTTATCACTCGATGAACTCATAGGAAACTTGAAGCTTCATGAGATGATAATTTTGAAGGACTCGGAATTAGTGAAAACCAAGAGTGAAAGGAAATCTCTTGCACTTAAAGCCAAGAAGGCACAAAGTGACCATGATAGTTCCTCAGAAAGCGATGACGAGGAGTATGCATTGGCGGTGAGAGATTTCAAGAAGTTCTTCAAGAGACGAGGTCAACATGTTAGGCAACCCAACTATGACAAGAAACCATTGTCAAAGAATCGGTTTGTCAAGAACGAAAAAGGTGATAGGAATTGCTTTAGATGTGGTGATCCAAATCACTTGATTGGTGATTGTCCAAAGCCCGCTCGTGATAAGAACCACACGGCATTCGTTAGTGGCGCTTGGAGTGATAGCGGTGAAGATGATGATGACAACTCCAAAGAGGATAAATGTCTTATGGCTCACACTTCTAAAGAGGTACATTCCGAAACCGAATATTATAGCAATGATAGGTCAACTTTAGATGATACTGAATTTGAAGGCAAATATGATAGCTTACACAAACTTAGTCTTAAATTCATAGAAAATAATAAAACCTTAAAATCCACCAAAACTAATCTTGAAAATGAGATCAATGAACTTAGGGAGAAATTGGCTAACCTTGATAAAAATAAAGAGGTTGATTTAAGTTGCTTAAGTTGTGAGAAACTTAGATTAGAGAATGAAGATCTCAAGAGCACCTCCATTAAATTGGAAAAGTTCATGAAAGGTACTAGTGCTCTTGATGATATGTTAAACAAACAAGTTCATTCTAAGGAAAGACTTGGTCTAGGTTTTAACTCAAATGAAGCCTCAACTAGTGAACCAAAACAAGTCAGGTTTTCACAAAAAAGCCCACTGTGCGCGGTTCCAAATTGTATGGCGCGGTTCCTTATCTCTATGGAACCGCCGCCATAGATAAGGTACCGCGAGCAGAGGATGATTTTGGTGAAAATCCTGAACTTTCTGAAAAGTCTAAGTTAGATGAAAAACTAAAGCATCTTACTGTTAATAAGGTAAAATTACCCATACTTGACGACAATGATATTGGTAAGTTCTACAAGCCATTAAGTAAACCTCTCATGGGAAATAGAAGTTTATCTAGACTATCTTCTACTCCACCTAAAATACGGAATGAGTCTAAGCCTAGAAGTAGAATGACAACGCCAAAAAAAGATAATCTAAACAATTCACGACCTAGAAGTAAAACTCCAACACCTAGAAGGAATAATAACAACTCTAAATCTAGATCAAATACACCTAGGAGAAATAATGAACAACAAAATGGTTACATGAATTACTACCCTCCTCCATTTTGTTCTGCATGGGGAATCCCCTCCTCATTCATGCATCCCAACCAAATGCAAGAGATGTTTGGAACTAACAATTTTGGACCCATGAGATATTGGGGACCAAATGTTTGATCTTGTGTGTTGTTACCTAGATATGCTTGGGAATTGATTTGGAGCCCGATGAGTGGATTAAGGATAGTAGATGTTCTAAACACATGACGGGTAATCGAAGTTTGTTCTCGCATTACAAAGCATATGATGGATGTAACGTCACATTCGCTAGTAGTCTACATGGTAATATCATTGGCAAAGGTACGGTTTCTCTTGACTCCATGACCATTGAAAATGTTGAGCACGTAGATAACTTAGGATTTAACCTTTTAAGTATAGGTCAAATTTGTGATAATAAGTGTAAGGTCATCTTTTCAGAACATGACAGTGAAATCGTAAAAGATGGAAAAGTCATTGGAAAAGGTGTTAGAAAGCATGGGCTTTATGTCATGAAGGTTAATAAGAAGTCAAAAGACAACATATGTCTTGCGACTATAGATGATAGTTCTACTCTTTGGCATAGGAGATTAGGTCACGCTAATATGCGTTTAATTCAATCTTTAGTCTCTAAGGAGTTGGTAAGACACCTCCCCAAGATTAAGTTTGATAGTCACTTTTGTGATGCTTGCAAAGTTGGAAAGCAAGTTCACTCAAGTCACAAAGCCAAGAATTTGGTTTCGACCTCTCGGTGCTTAGAGCTCCTACATATGGATCTTTTTGGACCTTCCGCCATACGGAGTTATGGAGGTAACCTTTATACCGTAGTTATAGTTGATGAATATTCTAGATTCACTTGGACTAGATTTTTGGCATCTAAGAATGAAGCTTTCGATCACTTCGAAATCTTTAGTCGAAGAATTCAAAATCAACTAGGATGTTCAATTGTTTCTATTAGGACGGATCATGGTAGGGAATTTGATAATGAAGTGCAATTTGGTGCCTTTTGTGAAGCTCATGGTATTACCCATAACTTCTCGGCTCCTCGCACTCCACAATCAAATGGGGTAGTTGAAAGGAAGAATAAGACTCTCCAAGGGATGAGTAGGACGATGTTAAACGAACAATCTTTGCCTCAAAAGTTTTGGTGCAATGCCGTGGACACATCGACTTATATTCTCAACCGAATTCTTATTCGACCTTTCCTAGGAAAGACCCCCTATGAGATTCTTAAAAGTAAGAAACCCTCATTAGAATACTTTAGGGTGTTTGGAAGCAAGTGCTTTATCCTCAACACCAAAGACTACCTTACCAAGTTTGACCCAAAGTCTTACGAAGGTATCCTTTTAGGTTATTCCCAAACTAGTAAAGCCTACATAGTCCTAAATAGAACCTCGGGGGTTATTGAAGAATCGCTCAATGTAACCTTTGATGAAACCCCTCCTTCACCCAAGACACCACCATTGGTTGATGATGACTTGGATGAATTAGAAGTAGTTAAAGCCAAAGAGGTTAGAAAAATAGGAGTTGAAGATCTTAGTGTTGTAAAGGAAGTAAACACTAAGGAGTCTAGGGATCATACTCTCAATAATGTCTTTGGTGACTTAAATCAAAGGACCCTAAGATCTCAAGTCCAAAACCAAAGCAACTTCTTTTGTTTTGTCTCCTTGATTGAACCAAAGAATGTTAAAGAAGCTTTGACGGATGAGAGTTGGGTCATTGTGATGCAAGAAGAATTGAATCAGTTCGTTGCCAATGATGCTTGGGAACTTGTTCCTCCACCTAGAAGTTCTACCATTATAGGAACCAAATAGGTATTTAGGAATAAGCTATATGAGAATGGTGTTGTGTCTCGTAACAAGGCTAGACTTGTAGCTCAAGGCTATAATCAACAAGAAGGGATTGATTATGACGAGACATATGCACCGGTAGCTAGATTAGAATCAATTAGAATCCTTTTAGCCTACGCCTGTGCTTTAGATTTTAAGCTTCAACAAATGGATGTAAAGAGTGCATTTCTTAACGGTTTGATCAATGAGGAGGTATATGTGGCTCAACCTCCCCGCTTCATTGATTTTGAGAAACCGGACCATGTTTACAAGCTTAAAAAACACTTTATGGACTCAAACAAGCACCCAAAGCTTTGTATGATAGACTTAAAGCGTTTCTTGTTAAACATGAGTATACCATGGGGATGGTAGACAATACACTCTTTACAAAGAAGAAAGGTCCTCACCTCATAATCATACAAATATATGTTGATGACATTATATTTGGCTCAACTTGTCAAGAATTGTGTGATGACTTTGCCAAAATCATGCATGATGAGTTTGAAATGAGTATGATGGGAGAACTTAACTTCTTTTTAGGACTCCAAATTAAACAAATGGACGATGGGATTTTCTTTAATCAATCTAAGTACGCTAAAGAAATGCTAAATAAATTTGGATTAGAAGAATCTAGACCAATGAAGACCCCTATGGCCTCGGATACTAAACTCACCGTAGATGATGATTGTGAGTCGGTAGACAACACCAAATATAGAGGTATGATTGGTAGTTTGTTATACCTAACGGCAAGTCGACCGGATATCATGTTTAGTGTTTGCCTTTGTGCTCGCTTCCAAGAGGCTCCCAAAAACCTCTCACCTTGAAGCGGTTAAGCGTATCTTCCGATACATTAAAGGCACTATACATATAGGATTATGGTATCCTAAAGGGACCGGCGTAGAAACCATTGTCTACGCGGACTCGGATCATGCGGGAGACTATGTGGACCGAAAAAGCACTAGTGGAGTTTGTACCTTCATGGGTTGTTGTTTAACTTCTTGGTTCTCCAAGAAACAAACCGCTCTTGCGATATCCACCACGGAAGCCGAGTATGTGAGTGCCGGTAAAGCATGCCAACAAGCTCTATGGATGAAGCAAGCGCTTGTTGATTACGGGATTTCTCTTGATGATGTTCCCATCATGTGCGATAATAAAGGCGCTATAGACCTAAGCAAGAATCCCGTGCAACATTCGCGAACCAAACACATAGAAATTAGAAACCATTTCCTTAGGGATAATGTTCAAAAGGGGAACATTTCTATTGAAAAGGTGCCCTCCGAGGACAACTTAGCCGATATCTTCACTAAGCCACTTAAGAGGGAACCTTTTAATTACTTGCGTCTAGGTCTAGGATTAATGGAACATCTTCCTTGATTTCCTTCTTTTTATAGTTTATCACTTTGAGTCTTTGAGTTTTTTAAACTCCTTTTGAAAAATCTTATCCTATCCTTTTCAAAATTCTCAAAGTCTCTTTCGAAAATGGTTGAGAAATTCGTTTGACATTGTTAATTCAATCTAAAAATGATTTTTCATAGATTCTTGCTATTAATCTAGAGCTTACATAATTCATATGTATGATTCTCTCAAACATAGCAAGAACAAGATAGAATCATGGAGGATCATTGTGTCATGACTTAAGGTCTTGTCTTACACACCTCCTACATCTATTTTTTAATCCATGTATTTTGGTCAAATCTCTATTTGGTAAGTTTGCAAATGTTTTCTTTGTCTATCTTTGCTTTTAAGCATATCCCTATGATAAGTTAGACTAGAAAAATAAGATTTGCTGAAAAATCTTCCTCCAAACACCAAACCCTGCTTCTGTAGGCGGTTCCATATGTGAACCGCGGTACCTTATTGATAAGGTACCGCCACCCTAGATAAGGAACCGCCTACATTGGCCTTCCTTTTTCGGGTTTTTGTCTGAAACTCCAGCTTTGCTCCAACATTTTTGAGAATCTTTGTTTCAAACCCTTTGACCACTCCAAAAATACCCTAAGCCTTCCCTATTTAAACCATAAGCATTTTGCATTACTTCACATTCAAAATGTCTTATTCTCCTAACGAAAGCCTTGAATCCACACCATTCTCTTCAATTGCTTTCAACCCAAATTCACCCAAGAACACTCTTAATCACATCTCTCCTTCCAAGAATGTTGATTGTGGAATATCTTTTCTTCCACCACCACCCTTTAGTGTTCTTCCTCCTTCTCATGATAATGTCACGCATCATGGAACATATTGTCAATGTTGTCAATATCAACACCTTGCTAGGGCACACATCTATGAGGAGTTGAGCTACATCAAGAGTTTCTTAATCAAGCCTCCTCTTCACTTTGATTATGAGATCTCCAACAAGCCACCACCACCACCCTCCGCCATTACCTTGTATTTCATATAAGCATTGGTTGCTTATCCACAAGACACCAAAATCTAGCAAATCTTAGAATTCTAGAATAACTAGGATTAGATTTATGCTTTTGGCTTGTTTCTTTTTCCATACTTCTTTGTATGATGTTCTTTTAGTAACCTATCTTGGATCTTTGTCTTTGTGCTTTCTTCTCTTTTATTTTTTTATGTGACCTATTGCTATATATTATTGGTTATTTCTTTTGTTCAACTAACCCTTCTATGTAGCTTGTCACCATATCTCGATTCCTCGGTGCCCCAAGCTAGGGGAGTAAGCACCAAGGGGGAGTCTTTGCAAATTCCGTTTCTTCAACATCGGCTTACATAACCTTTTTGCTTCGACAAAGGGGGAGAAATGAATAAACTCGTCTTCGAAAATCTTGTTTTTGTGTGATTGAGTTTATGTATTGTCGGAATCAAAAAGGGGGAGATTGTTAATGCAATAATGACTAAAAACGTTACTTGCATTTTTCGGTCTCGCTTAGTTTTGATTACGACAATATGTAAAAACAAGCATTTACGAAAACAACGAAAAACGAATTCTTGAGTTCAAGTATTTTTCATTTTATCCATTTTCACTTAAGGTATGGATAAACAAGTACTAACCTTAATCAAGTGATCAAGTGATTTAATATTTTCTTTAAACTCACTTTTTATTAAGTGTGACAAGTTTTTATTAAACTTTCTTTTTAAGAAAATGTTTTATTAAATTAATTATTTGAAATTTGAAAATGGCATATTCTTATTTGGTTAAGAATATCCTTTCAGGATATTTTTTATACCCAGATAAGACCTCCACCACTAAAGGAAAAAAAGGAGCGGAGTCTAGTCCGGCGGTACCTTAGCACCTAGGCGGTACCTTATCGATAAGGTACCGCGGGCTAAGATAAGGTACCACGGGCAGAACTAGCCGTTGGCTCCTTTGTCCTATAAATAGTGGACCATTCTCAGCTTTTCACCTCACCTCTTTTGCACATTTATTTCCAGATTCAAACCCCTTCTTTAATCACCTTTGATCATTTGTTTGATTATTACTTGTTTAAGAAGTGAATCTTGTTCTTCCATCCCTTCCTTTCCAAGTGCAAAGAGAAGAACACTATCCTTGTGAAGTGTTGAGTCCACCATCAAAGATCCATTGAAGATCTAATTTTATACACTTGTAGTCGTGTCATAGTTGTGAAGATCCAAGTAGTTGTGTCTATTTGGAAGTTGTGTATGTACTAAGTATAGTTGTGTATATTGGTCCTAGCTACGATTAGGGCTCGACTTTTAGCTTAGAGTCGGAAATTGGTTAAGCGACGTGTACAGTTTTCTCCACCATAAGGAGCTTGTTGTGTAGTGAACTCTCGAGTAAGGAGTACTCGAGGAGTGGAGTAGGAACGAGGAGTGAGCTTCGTTGCCGAACCACTATAAATCCTTGGTGTTCGGTTTGATCTTTCTTTACCCTTAACTCTTTACATTCTTTATTCTTTATGCATATACATGTGTTAGTATTAGATTAGATACACTATCATTCTTTATTCTTTGTGGATATATTTTTGTTAGTATTCGTTTAGTTACACTATCATTGTTCATATTGTGCATAAGAAGATTTCACATATTTCCTCAAGCCTAAGTTTTTGAAAAAGGATTTTTGGAAACCAGATTTTAACAAGTAAATATAAGAAACTATTCAACCCCCCCCCTTCTAGTTTCTACAAAATATATAAGAGAGATGAAAATATGTGATTGGTCAAAACGTGAGGCAGTTATATTCAAAAAGTAATTATGAAAATCTTGAAAATATATAACTTATCTCAAACATTAATAAAAAGTTACCAACTCCTAAAATTACGGCCCATATTTTCGTCAAAAATAACAACTGGGTAGGACCCAATGTTTGTCAACGGTCAAAAATAACTTGTTAGCTCCCAACGGCTATATTCTTGTCAACGTTGGAAATTTGCCATGTCAGCGTTAAAATTCGTCTTATCAGCGTTTGGAAAGAAAAGTGTCAGCGTCCAAAAATAAAAATAATTAAAAATAAAAAGGACCTTAACAAAGTAATTTATCCTAGTGAAGATAACTCATAGACTGAAAATCACTATAGGGTGGCAAGCACTGTCCAATCATGCACACTTGCTTAAGCAAGATAGACATAATTACCCTCAAGTGTCCCTTGCTAACCAAAGTTCTTAACAATGAAGTTATCTCATATAAATCCCTTTTAACTTCCCAGGTAAGCCCAATAAAAACGTACCCAAGTCTCCCAACCGACCAAATCCAATTCTAGGCCAAAAAGTCTTGGCAGCGTGCATAGTATATCAACTTTGCATGCTACAGTGCCTCACGATTTACAAAACTAACTCGTACTCACCAGTGGACACAATCAAGAATTTTGATAAGAGTATTATAAGAATACCCAAAAATCCTAAAGGTTTCCTAAAACCTCCCCTTAAACTATGATATACAAAGTTGCCAAAAATGAAATATGCAATAAAAATTTATGTCAAGATAGGAATGTAAACATTCCAACCATCATCCATAAACTTGAACACACTCCTAGTAAGCTTCAAAAATCCATAAGCAACTCTGTATCCATTTGTACAATGCTCATAATGCTTGCATAATTAGATCAAACCACAAAACTAACATATTGTTGTCAACGTCCATTTTAACACTTATCAGCGTTAAAATAACCTTTGTCAACGTTAGAAAAATAAAGTGGAAAACCTAATTTTGTACAAAGACCAATAACAGTGCATATCCTGTACATACTTTTACAATAAGTTCCAAAAACACATCTTAGGTAAGATTGATCATTCCAATACTTGTTACCAAGTATTGAAACCTCGTAGTATCAAAAAGTTTAGTTAAGAAATCTGCCACATTTTCTTCTATGTCAACCCTATCTGGTTGTATTAAACCTTTTTCAAAACAATCTCTTATAAAATGATATCTAATTTCTATGTGTTTTGTTTTAGAATGACGTACATGATTCTTAATAATGCATAAGGTACTGTTATTGTCTACAAAAATCTTGGTATGCATAAAATTATACCCATAACCCAACAGTTAGTTCTGAATCCATAGAACTTGTCCACAAAAGCAGCAGCAGCTACATATACTGCTTCAGTTGTAGAGTTGGCCACCACTGTTTGTTTCTTGCATTGCCAAGATATCAATCTGCTACCAAGAAATTCGCATCCACCAGTTGTGGATTTTCTATCAAACTTTTCACCTCCATAATCACTGTCTGGATAACTAATAAGCTCCAATGGAGAATCCTTTGGATACCATAACCCCAATGTGGGATAGCACCTAAGATATCTAAAGATCCTTTTAACAGCATGAAGATGACACTCTTTGGGAGTCACCTGATGGCGTGCACATGCACACACAGCAAACATGATGTCAGGTCTAGAAGCTGTAAGATACATCAATGATCCAATCATTGACCTATAATGCTTGACATCCACCTCTTTTCCATCTCCAATCTTTCCACAATGGTGTTCCCTATCAATGGGTGTGCTAGCCCGTTTTTCATGTGGAGAAAAGCCAAACTTCTTCAAGATTTTTGCTACATACTTGTCTTGAGAGATAAAGATACCATCTTCTTTCTGTTGAACTTGTAAACCTAGAAAAAATTTCATCTCTCCCATTGCACTCATCTTAAATTTGTCTCTCATGAGCTTGGAAAAGTCTTCACTCATCTTTGGACTTGAAGAGCCAAATATGATATCATCCACATAGACCTGAACAAGTAGAAAGTCCTTACCAATATTCTTGGTAAATAAAGTCTGATCTATGGTGCCCCTCTTAAATCCATTTTCGACCAGATAGGTGGACAATGTGCCATACCATGCTCTTGGGGCTTGATGAAATCCATACATTTCTTTCTTCACTCTATACACCTTGTCTGGATGTTCTGAATCTTCAAAACCAGGAGGCTGCATTACATAAACCTCCTCTGTAATTATGCCATAAAGAAAAGAACTCTTCACATCCATTTGATAAACTGTGAAGCCCATGTAAGAAGCATAGGCTAGGAAAATCCTTATCGCTTCAATCCTTGGAACAGGTGCAAAAACCTCTTCATAGTCTATCCCTTCCTCTTGTGTATAGCCTTGAGCAACTAAATGTGCCTTTTTTTTTATCATAATCCCTCTTTCATCCTTCTTGTTTCTAAGAACCCATCTTGTCCCTATAGGTCTTACATATCTAGGACAGTCCACTAACTCCCACACATCTTGAATAGCAAATTGGTGAAGCTCATCCTACATTGCTTCCACCAAAATTGGTTCTTTGAGAGCATCAAAAATCTTCTTGGGTTCCTGTTGTGACATAAAACAAGCAAACAAACATGCCTGTACAAGAGGGGTATCAACCTTCTTGTGGATATTGGCAATAAATCCTCCTTGATTCTGATGAGGCCTTCTTGTTTGAACAGGGGACAAAACATCACCAATAATGAGAGAAAGAGGATGATTTTTGATAGTAGATGTAAGTGTTCCTCCTTCAATAAGTGTGTTGTCTTCAATATCAGTCTCCATGTTGCCAATATCATCTTCATATCCTCCTCCATCATCACTAGAATAAACCTCTTCATGAACTATGAAAGGTTCACCTTGTTCAAAAGCATTGGAAGAGAATAAATGGTCAAATGAATTTTCAGCGTTTGAGCTATCAACGCCTGAATTTGTCATGTCGGCGTTTGAGCCATCAACGCCTGAATTCGGCCTCTCAGCGCTGGATTTGCCTTTGTCTATGCTTGTAGATTCATGCATGTTTTCACCAACTGGTTTTTCTTGTGGACCATCTTTCTCCTTTCCAGGAGTAGCAGCAGCAAATCCATCAGTCCATATAGAAATGGTAACCTACTCAAGTATGGGATCTGATTTGCCTACATGTGATCCTCCTTCCTTGTCAACCTTTTTACCTGCAATCTCAACAATGGGTTCTTACACAACATTTGAATCCTCTTTCACAATGTCTGGATTAGTAACAGGCATATAATTCAAGGTTCTAGATAAAGGTTCTAAATCAAAGAACCAATTTGGTCTACTCTCAGGATCACTAGGTTTACTCTCTAAAACTTAACATGTACCTTTTCAAGTATACATTTTTCTTTCTTAATGTAAACCCTATATCCTTTACTCTGCACTGAATAACCCATAAAATTGCCTTCATCACCTTTAGAACTAAACTTTCCTAAGGCATCACTGGTATCCAATATCACTACATGATATCCAAAGGGTTTAAGAAAACCAATATTAGGTTTCCTATTCCAAAATAGCTCATAAGGTGTCTTATTATGGATTTTGTTGATCAATGCTCTATTCTGAACATAACAGGCTATATTCACAGCCTCAGCCCAAAATGCAATGGGAAAATGAGCATCAACCAACATTGTCCTAGCTACTTCTATGAGTGTTCTATTCTTCCTTTCAGCCACCCTATTCTGCTGTGGGGTTCTAACTATGCTAAACTGCCTAGTAATCCCTTTATTGACACAGAAGTCATCTAGCAATTTGTTTCTAAACTCACCACCTGTTGATCCCAAACTTAGATTGATTTAGCTTGTGTAAACGAGATTAGATCAAGTTAAACACGTAGAGAAATTTTGTTTATGTATGAAACAATTTAAGTGATATGTGGAATTAACACTCAAACAAGAACACACAAACAGTTGTAAAATAAACTTTCACTTGATTGATAATAACGAACTTGCTTACAATGAAAGTGTTTAAACGTATGAAAAACTTATATGAAACATAACCTAAAGGTCTTCTTTTATAGACATAAGAAGCCTTGTACAAGAGTTTACGTATCAGCTATTCTAGGTAAAGATAATTATAGAAAATACATTGTCGATCCTATCTTTACTAGAAACAAACTAGAAACAAAATACGCGTAGACCATATCTTTCTATCAGTGCTTGTCTTCAACCTATCAACGCTTGACTTCTTCCTGTCAACGCTTGATCTGTCAACGTTTGTTTTCTTCTTATGAACGCTTGTTTTCTTCTTGTCAGCGTTCAAGTGTACTGGCTACATTTTATTCCCAACAATCCTCCCTAAACTTGATATCTACTCTAGTAATCAAGTTTCTGAATAAAAATTAAGAACTAGGAGGAATCTTACAAATCTTATCATATTGGTAATAAACATGCCTAATCAAATCTTTGGCCACGTCACTTGAATAGTCAATCTCCAGCTGTGTTGTCTTCATCTTGTCCAAAACTTCTTTGGACATGGGATACTGAGCATCTACAAGAAGATACTCAGCAAACTTTGTAGAGCTCAAATAATACACACCAGCAGCTGAATACAAACGCCATTGAAGACTACTGATATCATCCTCAAGATCCTTCCAAACAGGATCTTCTTCTTCTGGTGCACACATTCTCTTGAATGTTGACCAAAGCTTTATTCCATTGACTGAAGTAGGTGCTTCAGTCTCATACTTGGCCATCAACAACCTCCAAAGGCCTGCCAAGTCTTCTCTATCCATACTTGCAAAGAGAGACATAAGAGTAGTAAATGTGTGTACCTCTTTCCCATATCTGCCAATCTTCCAAAACCCACTTGCATCTTCTTCATAACTAATGATAGGGTTTCTGGCATCAAGAGGTAACTCTTGTACCATATCTGAAGCTTCCATGGGTGAGATCTTAATGCTCCTTCTAAGAACAGCTTCACTGGGAACCACTTTATTTAGATCTTTAGGAAACTTAAGTGGAACTCCCTTCTTCAAAGGCCTTGGAACAATCATTGCCTTCTGAATCTCCATCTCTTCTGCAAGTTCTTCTTTCCTTTCATCTGAAAGAAGTCTAAGAGTATTCATTTCCTGCATTCTTGCCCAAATGGGATAAGCCTTGTACTCCAATTCCTGAAAGGACAATCCCTGCGATTTCTTGAAGGTCCATCCAGTTCCATGACATCTAAGAAACATGTAGTAAAGCTCTCTTCTATCCCTCTTCAACAGTGAGAAAACATTGCTAGCCTTATGTTTCAGAATTACCTTGCAGTCTCTTTGAACTCTTAGAAGAATATCTAATCCCCAAATTTTGTCTGAAATTGTCAAATCTGGATTCTCCATAATCCAATTCTCCCAAGCATGGTACATCTGAACTACTTCTGGCATATCAAAGTCTACTTGCAATTTTAACTCTCTAAGCTTCTCTCTTGCCAAGTCATCACCATATTCAAGTGTTTCTGGTTGTTCAATTATCATCACACTTGAATCTGAACTTTCTTCATCACTTCCTTCTTGTTCCTCAGAAGTGACAACAAATGGTGATTCACCAACCTTCTTCCTTTCTTGTTCCAGAAGTTGTGCAGCCAACCTTGAATCAAACTCTACTTGTGCTGCATCCTTTGGAACTTCTACTTCTACCATAATTCCTTTACCCTTATATAATGGATCAATGATGGGTAAGGATGATGGTAGTACATGTGAAGACACTTCTTTGATGATAGCTGATGACTGGAATACATCAACCATATATTCAGGTCTGTCAATGCTCAAATTGCTTGTGTCAGCGCCCAAATTACTCTTGTCAGCGCTTGGTGTGTCAGCGTTAAAATTTTTCTTGTCAACACCCAACTTACTTGTCTTAGCACCTCTTGTGAACTGCTCCATCATAGCTGTAAAAGAGAAGTTCAAATTTGTAGGAGTAACCAGAGATGTGTCAAAACCTGGTTGCTTCTTCATTTCAGTGAGGGCTTCAGAAACACCCAAAGATTTTCCATCATGTGAGCCTTTGTCATTCATATTAATCTGCTCATCCTCCCATTTGGAAGATTCCTCCATTCCACGCCTAGTGTTAGCATCCTCCAAAATAACAATCCTCTCCCTCAATTGCTTGAGTTCAAGGCCTTGTGTACTGACTGTTTGTACCAAGTCTGCACTTTGCTTTTGCAAGCTAATGCAGACAGCCGTCAATTCCATCAATGTGAATGGTTTCAATCTGCCCTCCTCTAGAATGGGTATTTGACCTCCCAAAGTAGAGTCTTGGGGCATGGATGAGGTCTTAAAGATGTTAGGACTGTCTTGGCCTACATCTAAGCCAGTAACAATAGTCCCAGCCTCATCCATAGCACCAACCACACTTGTGGTGGTGGTTCTCTCTGCTACATGGCTAGGACCACTAGAGGAGAACACTCTAGTAGTCCTTGGGCGTTTTTGCAACCTATATTGGGTAGAAGATGATGTGGATTGGGTGGTAGTTTGAAGTTTAAGGGGTGTTTGGGTCTGTGAAGGAAAGGTGTCAACGTTTGGATTACTTGTGTCAACGCCAACATTTAATATGTCAGCGTTGAAGGGTTCTTGGTCAATTTCCATGTGTTGAGGTGAAGGCAAAGGTTCTGGTATTGGGTCAAGTTGTGGGTGTGGGTCTGGTTGCGGTTGTGCTGCTGCAATAACAACAAGCATATCTTGGGTGAGGGGTAATTCACGGTGAGGGGGTGAGTTCATCTTGGTACAAATAGCTTTCTTTTGCACAGGGATTGTATAAAAATCATCATGATCCCTTGTGTAGTAATTTTTCACATCAAAAACCATTTGCAAAAATCTGGGATAAGCCAAAGTCATCTTAGTCCCTTTGTTTTTACACATGCCATCAAAAATTAGTTTTGAAAATAAACTTTTGCCCATTTGTAATGCACACAATTGCACTAGCAATTGATCTATTTATTTCATTGTGTGCAGTACTGATGAGACTGCTTTTATACATAGTCTCATCGTCCAAAAAAGGGCTTAAAATGCATTAAATATCATCAAAATACCCATATATATGCTTGTGTTTGTTGCTTGTGTATTTTAGGTATGGATATTGAGAAAATGACAAAAGATCACAAGAATCATGCAAAAACGAACACGGGAAACGAAGCCGCACATTAAACCAAGCCCTAATGAAGATTTTCCCAAGAAAACCCTTGAAGATTTGAAGATTTATGAAGAAGGGTCCTCCAATATAGAAGAATTGACACTTTATACCCTTGCATCTTCATAATTACAAGATTGGTCCCTAAAGTTTGTCAATATTGCAAAAAGGGCCCTCCACTTTGAAGAATTGGAAATTTTAGCCCGTCAACAAAGCTAAATTGTCAATATTTATCCTCCTCAAAGTCAAACATATCAAGAAGAACTCCAAGTTACAAGAATTACAAGTTTGGTCCTTTGAAAATATAAAAATTACCAAAAGGACCCTTGACTTTGAAGATTTGGCAAAAATGGTTCCTCATTTATTATGAGTTGGCAATATTAGTCCTCCAAAATATTAAATATGCAAGTCAAGACCATTATCAATCAAGAAAATACCAAATCAGTCCTTCAAGAATCACAAAATGGCAAGAAATACCCTTGAAAATACTTTGGAAAAGTATTTGGGGCAAAAGTGTGAAAAATGAAACTTCATTTACAAAGGATTCGTGTTTATGGCTGTTTATTTACAAAGTGACAAAGAAAGAAGAATGGGAGGGTTAAATCTGGCCAGACACAAAACTTACCTAGACTAATAGTGGGCTTCCATGTGTCCCACTCACACTATCAACCAATCAAAACCCTCCCTCATGCCACCTCACATCCCACTCACCCTAACCCGTTTAAACTTAATATTAATTAAGTTAAACACGCGCCAAACATGTTTTAAACTTAAAACAAAGATCAAAAACCTGATCTTGAAGTTCATAATCCAAATTAGGGACTTTTTATTTGCTATGAATTACAGGTTAATCTACTCCAGAATGATGATTAACCATCCCTTAATCACATCCCAACACCAAAAACACATGCTACATCACCAAGGAGCCCGACATGAGATTCCCCTGCTACAAGCTTATGCATACTGCCAAAATTGTGACATCCATCCAACGTTTGAGAATTCAGCTTACATCCTAAGCTTGTTACAAGCCCTTTGATCATGTTTTCACATGCCAGCTATCACAAGAAAACAAATTCAGTCACATGATCTTCAAAAGATGCCAAAGCTAACAAGGGCATTTCAGGGATTCTATAACATTAGGGTTACGTTTTTTATTGATTTCCTAGTTCATTTGTAGCCTATAAAAGGCAATAGGATCATTAGTTTAGCTTTTGTTCTTGAATTTTCAGTTGTTAACTTTTCTGTAAATCTCATATTCATATCAATGAAATGTGTTGGAAATTGTTGAAGAAAGCTCAAGTGCCACTCTTATAATCTGTTTGTTATTGTTCTTTGTTCATTATTCTTGAATCAAAACCTGTTTTCAAAAGGAGTGTGCAAAAGTTTTCACATTTTCCACTTTTCTTGATATTTTACTAAGTTCTTGTTCAAACCATGGAAATCTTGGGCTATAGGGCTGATCATAGCATCCTGATATTGTGTTATCAAGGTGTGGTGAAGCTTATAACTTGGGGATAATCAAGTGTAGGGTAACAAGGTTGCATTAATCAAGGATTTTTACTTTTTCTGATTTTCATATTGTGCTCTTAACCTTGTTGATTCTTAGAAGGGTTGTTTGTGGAAGCTTGTACTTGTTCTTGCTAGTACATAAGCTCTAACATTCGTGGGTGTGGATGTACATCCATGAGGTTTGTCTTAAAACCTTGGAAATCTGATAAGTTTTGGATTTTTGGAGGATTTGTGCTCTACTTGTGTTCTTGTTGTTTTCTTGGCTTGAATCTGCTTAATCTTGCATGTTAATGTTGTTAGTATGCTAGATTAGTCATTTGGTAAACTGAATCACACTTATACTTGTTTATTTTTTGGATTAAAAAGATAAAGGGGTGTTTGGGATTACCTGTTTGAGTTCATAATTGGTTATTGTGTTGTTAGAAGGTTGTGTTTATGCTTGGTGTCTGCTATATGCTTGGTTGAAAGTTGTTTGCTGCATGTTTTTGAGTTTGAAACCTCAAATCATACATTGTGCTATAACTAAGTGAGTTTGACTGATTTTGGCCTAAGATTTTGGTAAAACCTAGATTTAATGCATGCTTAGGGATAAAAGTTGTTTAAACATCATTTATATAACCTATGTGATAGATTTGAGTGGTTGAATCTGGCTTGTTGGTCAATTGCATCGGCAAAGTATAAAACTGGATGTTCTTGTGTTCATTAGTAACTTAAGGTGCTTGAATCTTGTTTAAAACTTTGAATCATTGCATGAATCCTATTTAGACTCGCTTATTTAAGTTATTTATTGCTTGTGTATGCATTTAGTTGAGTTTGGCTGGCTGAATATTGCTAAAAGTGCTTTTTGAACCTCAACTGCTTATTTGTTCATGTCTGTGTCAGATCTGGTGCTTAATTGATTAAACTGTACTAATTGGCTGTTGCTTATTGTGATTTCTTGATTGTTATTGACTCCTCTTGATCTACTGATCAATTGGGTGCCTTTGTGAAACTTGAATCTTTAAAAAAGTCACTAAAGACAAAAAAGTCAACAAGTCAAGCAATGGAAAAAGTTTCCACTGTTCAACACCCAAAACTAGCCCCTGGTAGTACAAATTTTCAATTTGCTTATCAACAAGCCATTTTGGCTTATCCAGACCTGCAACAACTTATTTTTTGTGATAGATCTTCATTATTTGACCCATTTGATTGAACTGGAGCTTTTTAGACTTTGACTTTAACTTTTTGCTAGAAAACCAACTTATTTGACTTTTTCATAAGTGCTTATTTGCTTTTTCTAGCTTATTGAGTCATCTTATTTGAAAACTTTTTGTTGAATTAGCTTATTTAAGTCATTTAAAATCTTTAGCAATTTTAATCAGCTCTTGGGATAGTCTAGAACTCAAAAACGACTATTTTGTCGTTTTCTATAGATTGCTTTTTGCATTTTTAGGCTTATTCCTTTGGCTTATTTCAAATTTCTTTTTACAGAAGTCTTATTTATCTCAAAAGAAGCTTGTGTGTCTAATTTGAGCTTATGGCATTAGCTTATAGCTTAATGGGCCAAAAAGCCCATTAAGAATAAGCTGTTTGTTATAAGCTTGCTTATTTCACATTTTCAGCTTTTGGGCCTTTGGAAAAAGTTGTTCAGACTCAAATTTTGAGTCATGTAGTGCTTTTTGGGCTTATTTTGGTCAATTTGGCCCATTAAGGAGTCTGTTTTAGGTTTAGCCCATTTTCTAGGCCCATTAAGGGTATTTAGGTAATTTCAACTTCATTTCTGAGTTACTTAGGTTAAAATTATCTAGTTTGCAACTTTTTAGAATTTTTTAGGATTTTTGGATTTTCATTAATATTTTAATATTATTTTATTATTAAAAATTAAAAGTCAGATTGTCTAAGTTTTTATATTTTTCCTAGATTCTAGACACTTAATTAGGAATTTTACAACTTTCCAAATATTTTTAGGGGTTTTCAGTTATTTTCTAGAATTATTTTAAGTTTTTATAGCTTTTAATAGTTTTTAATTGTTTAAAAATAGTTTTTAGTGGTTTTAAAATTTTCAAAAATAGTTTTAAATTAATTTAGGGTATGTTAGAGGTTTACAAAGTGATAAAACTCATTTCAGGCTTTTTGTTAATTAAATTGATTTTTAGGGCTTTAATTAACATTAAAAATAATTATTTAATTAAATAAAAGGTTTGGGTGATTTTTGATTTCTTGTAAACTCTAATTACATTATTTAGGATTTATTGCTATTTTTTAGGAATTTTTTGAGTAAATTCTTAAATTTGGTGCTTTTACGGTTTTATGTGTACCCCTTTATCGTCTTAGTGTAATCCGTCATCGTAACCATCATTCTCTTCTTATCCCATTTCTATTTTCTTTTCTTTCTCATAACAATATAAGCACAAAGTTAATCATTTCATTACACACACACCAAGCCTCCTTGAGAACGATCCCCACTAAGGGTCATTTGTGCACGATTTTCCTAAATCGTCGTACTTACCCTAATTTGCCCTCTTTTCCTAAAGAGTGGTAAAAACTCCAACATCATTTTGGCGCCGCTGCCGGGGAAGCGTGTTGTGTTTTGATTTGGACATTGTTGTCTTTATATACTAACCATAATAGTATTTGTATTAGTAGCACTCTACTAATACGCATTATCTGTTTTTCGTTTTTTTTTTGTGTGAATATTATTACTATATTGTATACGTAAAATAATAAACACACAAGTACTCCAAAAGTGAGAAATCACAACCTTGACTTGGGAGGTCATTACCCACTCATTGTATTCGAATCTCAAACCAAAGAAAAAGGCAAAAATAGATAAATACTTTCGTGAAGCTCAATTTTGAAAAATGCAAACTATAAGGTGGGTATAAGGCGGATATTATAAAATATATCCTAAGGAAAAAGGCTCTTAAGTGCTTCGCGCCGCCTCGTTTCCCCGCTTGCTTGTGAGTATTTGATTTTGAGAGCTAATCGAGGGTTTTGCCGCCCAAGGTATTATTAAATATCATATATACTTTCTTGGTTTCATTGATTAAACCCTCTTGAACGTTTTGGTGTTCCACCAACATTCTAAAGTCATCAAAGAGTTCACTTCACGTGATCGTTTTCATTCCTTGAGGCTTCTTTAATCACGAGATTTGATTAAGGAGGAGATTTGTAGATTTGTGTCTACTTAATACAATCACAAAAATCCAAAAAAAGTAAAAACAATCAAAAACCACAAAAAAATTGGAAAAATACAAAACACCAAAAAGAATCTTCTTTGCTCATCCCCTCGTTGTACGTGACGTTTATGCAAACTCGCTCCAAAGCAAGACGTGCACGTAAACGTCGTCAAAAGGAAGGAAACCAAACATCTTCTAGTGAAGTATCTCCCATTGTTGAACCCATTGTAGAGAAAGAACCAACCATGGCGAATCGTACTATGATGGAGTTGCTTCAAGCACCCACCGAGGGTTATGGAGAGGCTATTGTGATTCCCGCTATCCTTGCGGAGAATTTTGAGGTGAAAATGGGTTTGTTCTCGATGATCCAAAACAACAAATTCCATGGTGATGAGAAGGACAGTCCACACAACCATATCCGCCAATTCAATCGTCTTACTGCCACTTGCAAGTTTAGGGATGTCTCTAAAGATTCGATTAAGATGATGCTTTTTCCGTATTCCTTAGCGAGGCCCGCAAAAATTTGGTTAGAGAAAGAGCCACCCAATTCTATATTGACGTGGAAGGATCTCGTGTCTAAGTTTGTGAACCAATTTTTTCCGCCCTCTAAGACTACGCGTTTGAAAAAGGAGATTTCAAAATTTTTACGAGAGTTTAATGAAAGTTTTTCAACGGCTTGGAATAGGTTTAAGGAAATTTTACATGAATGTCCTCATCACGGTTTTTCCGACTTGCATCAAATTGACACGTTTTACAATTGACTTAATGATCATGAAAGGGATTACCTTAATGCCGCCGCGGGTGGTAATTTTTTGTGTAAAACGGTTGAGGAAGCTTTGGTGATAATTGAGAATAGATCTCAGGTGTATAGTCCTCGTAGCACGTCTAGTGTTCGTAAGGCTTCGTCTTCGGCTTAACCTTCTTTGTCTACTACCATCGATGCTTGCCAAATTGAGGCGAACTTGGAAAATAAAATCTTTGATAAGCTTAAAGGTCTTTTGAAAGAGTTCAAAGTTGGAGAACCAAGTGCTCCCGCTACGGCTAAAGCGGTTGAGGTTTCATGCATGTATTGTGGTGGATGTCATGCTTTCTCCGAGTGCATTACCAACGGTGGTAACACTTCTAGTGCCTACGCGGCCACAGGAACTTACAACCAAAACGGTCAAGTTACCCGCTCTAATCAATTGACTCCACCGGGTTTTGGTTCAAATCAAAATGCTAACAAAAACTATCGCAACAATCAAGTTGGTTTCAAAAACAATTACAACAAGGGAAACTATGGTAATCAAGGGGCTAATAATCAAGTTTCAAACAAAAATCAAAATGATTTTCAAAACAACAACAAAAGTTTGCAAACTTTGAAAGATCTTCCAAATGAATTTGTTGAATACGCTAATGGGAACGATGCTAGGTTTGAAAACATTCAAAGAGAAATCATTAGCCTAAGATCCGAGTTTAAGACCGACTTGAAGAAAGAGTTGAAAAATGAGTTAGCAAATGAGCATAAAATCCATACCAACAAGATGGAAGGAAATGTAACAAGGTTACAACAAAACCAACAAAAAATGGAACAAGGGCAACATGAGATTAAACAAGAGATGATTAAAGCCGAGAAGAGGCAATCAATGTTTGAATATAAAATTTCATCTATGTTTGAGGCAATTATGTGTAAACCGTCTTCGAGTAGTCTTCCTAGCAACACCGTATCAAACCCTAAGGGTGAGATGAAAGTGATTACCACACGTAGTGGTAAGACACTTAAGGAACCGACTCCTCAACCAATTGCTCCTACGGAGGAAGCAATTGAGGAAGAACCCGAGGTGGTGGTCCAAAAGGAGCATGTTCCAATCCCACGAAGTACCGCTCATGCCACACCTACGGTTGACCCATTACCAACACTAGAACCCGAGATTCCAAAGGCTATGCCTATTCCTCAACCCACACCACCTTTGCCCTATCCATCGAGACTTAGGAAAGAGAAACGTCAAGAGCGCGACAATTACCAATTTGAGCTTTTTATGAAAATGTTTCGTGATTTGCACTTTAATGTGAGTTTCGCCGATGCTTTGGGCATGATTCCTCGATTTTCCGCTAACTTTAAGAGTATGTTGAACAACAAGGAGAAATTTCACCAATTGTCTAGTTGTTCATCGGTTTATATTAATCGCATACCTCAAAAAGTAGGTGATCCCGGTAAATTTTTGATCCCTTGTGCAATCCAAGATATGGAAGAATGCTTTTCCTTGGCCGATCTTGGTGCTAGCATTAACTTGATGCCACTTGCAATCTTCAAGTCGCTCAATCTTCCTAATCTTACTCCTTCACTAATGTCTATCGAGTTGGCCGACCATTCCACGATTCCCGCATGTGGATTGGCGGAAGATGTTTTTGTGAAAGTGGGGAAGTTCTACTATCCCGTAGACTTTATCGTTGTCGATATTCCCACGGATCCTCAAGCTCCTCTCATTTTAGGTCGTTCGTTTTTAGATACGTCTATGGCTTTGATCGATGTTCATGCTAGAAAGATCACCTTACGTTTCAACGACGAGGAGCTTGTTATAAACGCAACTCAAAACTCTCAAATTTCTCATGTTTATTCCGTTGCAACCATAAAACTCATTGATATGATCGACGTGGTTTACGAGGAATTTTCAGAAGAAGTTCTAGGTTTTGGTGATGAAGAAAATGGTGGCAATCCCACTATGTTAGATCCTATCCTTGATAACTCGACACCAACCTTCACTCCATTTGAAGGTGGTGGTTTTACGTTGGAAGAATTCAATGTTCCATGTACTTGTAACGAAGACCTCGACAACGATGAGGACTTCTCGATTATCAAGGATTTTCTTAACGATTTCCCATTTCCTCCACCTGAGGAGGTTATGAGTATCGAACCTAAATCTTCAATTGAGGAACCACCTATCCTCGAGATGAAAGATTTACCCCCTCATCTCGAATATGTCTATTTGAAGGAGGAAGACAAGTTTCCGGTTATTATTGCGAAGGAACTTTCGGATAATGAAGAAACCGCACTTGTCGATGTTCTAAAGGATCACAAAGGGGCAATTGCATGGAAGTTATCCGACATTAAGGGTATCAATCCCAAATTTTGTACCCACAAAATCTTAATGGAGGAGGATTACAAGCCCGCAATCCAATGTCAAAGGAGGGTGAACCCCAAAATTCACGACGTCATCAAAAAGGAGGTCCTTAAACTCCTTGACGCGGGAATGATTTACCCTATTTTCGATAGCCCTTGGGTGAGTCCTATTCATTGTGTCCCTAAAAAGGGAGAAATGACCGTTGTGCCAAACGATGCCAACGAGTTAATTCCCACTAGACTCGTGACCGGATGGAGAGTGTGCATTGACTATCGTAAGTTGAATGAAGCCACTCGAAAAGACCATTTTCCCTTGCCCTTCATGGACCAAATGTTGGAGCGTCTTGCGGGAAACGATTTCTATTACTTTTTAGATGGTTTTTCCGGTTACTTCCAAATCCTCGTCGATCCTCGTGATCAAGAAAAAACTACGTTTACGTGTCCATATGAACGTTTGCCTATCGTAGAATACCATTCGGACTTTGTAATGCACCGGGAACCTTTCAAAGGTGCATGATGGCTATTTTTCATGACATGATCGAGAAGACGATGGAAGTCTTCATGGATGACTTTTCCGTGTTTGGTAATTCGTTCACTTCGTGTTTCTCGAATCTTGAGAGAATGTTGAAACGTTGTGAGGAAACCAACCTTGTGCTCAATTGGGAAAAGTGTCATTTTATGGTTAAAAGTGGAATCGTCTTAGGGCACAAGGTCTCGGAAGCGGGGATTAAGGTAGATCAAGCTTAGGTACACGTCATCGCCAAATTACCTCATCCCAAAACCGTTAAGGGAGTTAGGAGTTTCCTAGGCCACGCGGGCTTTTATCGTCGATTCATCAAGGATTTTTCAAAGATCTTTCGACCTATTACACATCTCCTTGAAAAAGAAGCACGTTTTGTCTTTGACGAAGATTGTGTACGAGCCTTTGAAATCCTTAAGAGGAAACTTACCGAAGCTCCCATTCTTGTTTCTCCCAATTGGAACCACTCCTTTGAGCTCATGTGTGATGCTAGCGACTACGCTATTGGGGCCATATTGGGGCAACGTCATGAAAAGCACTTCTTGCCTATTCACTATGCTATCAAGATGATGACCGAGGCTCAACTTGAATACACTACAACGGAGAAGGAGTTCCTTTCCGTGGTGTATGCGTTTGAGAAATTTCGACCTTATCTCGTCTTGACGAAATGCATAGTGTATACGGATCATTCGGCTATCAAGTATCTTATGGCCAAACAAGATGCAAAGCCGAGATTACTTCGTTGGATTCTCCTCCTTCATGAATTTGATCACAAAATTGTTGACAAAAAAAGAGCCGAGAATCTAGCGGCCGATCATCTTTCTCGTTTGGAAGATCCTCACCAAAGTGTTTACGAGCCCAAGGAAATCACCGAAACATTTCCGCTCGAGACACTTGGTGTAGTGAATTTTAAGCTTGATTCTTCCACCCCATGGTTTGCGGATATCGCAAATTACCATGCGGGCAACTTCATCATCAAGGGTATGACGACTCAAGAAAAACGAAAATTCTTTCGTGACGTCAAGTTCTACTTTTGGAACGACCCTTACTTGTTTCGAACTTGTGTAGATCAAATCATCCGAAGTTGTGTATTTGGCACCGAAGCTTCTAATATCCTTAGAGCTTGTCATGAGGGACCCACGGGTGGTCACCATGGTGCTAATCTCACGGCTAAAAAGGTGTTTGATGCCGGCTTCTTTTGGCCTACTATTTACCGAGATGCACAAGATCTTGTGAAATCATGTGACTCATGCCAACGACAAGGAAAAGCCTCTCAAAAAGATGAAATGCCACAGAATATCATCCAAGTGTGTGAGATCTTTGACGTTTGGGGCATATACTTTATGGGGTTGTTCCCATCATCTCGTGGTAATAAGTACATCCTTGTTGTGGTTGACTACCTATCTAAGTGGGTGGAAGCTAAGGCTTTGCCCACCAATGATGCTCGTGTGGTAGTCAAGTTTTTGAAAAGCTTGTTTTCTCGGTTTGGAACCCCTCGTGCGATCATAAGCGATCGTGGAACCCATTTTTGTAACGACCAATTCGAAAGGGTCTTAAGGAAATATGGGGTTACACATCGGCTTTCTACGGCTTATCACCCACAACCGAGTGGGCAAGTCGAGGTTTCAAACCGAGTGTTGAAGAGGATCTTGGAGAGATCTATTGGGGAAAATCGACAATCTTGGTCGGATAAGTAGGACGATGCTTTATGGGCCTTTAGGACCTCTCATAAGACGCCCATTGGGTGCACTCCCTATAAGCTTGTGTATCGGAAAAATTGTCACTTGCCAATTGAATTGGAACACAAGGCTTATTGGGCCCTAAAGCATTGTAATGATGACATGGAGACCGCGGGAAAACACCAGAAAATGAAATTAAATGAATTGGATGAATTTAGGGATATTGCTTATGAAAATTCATTGATTTATAAAGAAAAGACTAAAAAGTTGCATGATTCTAAAATTAAAAACGGGTTTTTAACATTCGGGATCAAGTTTTGATTTTGAATTCTCGTTTGAAAATCTTTTCCGGTAAGTTGAAATCCCGTTGATCCGGTCCATTCACCGTGACTCAAGTTTTTTCATATGGGACCATCGAGCTAGCTCAAAATGATGGCCCCAATTTCAAGGCGAATGGACATAGGTTGAAGCACTACTGTGGCGGGGAAGTTCCATCCTTGAACTACCTCGACCAAATCACCTTCCCCAATGATAATTAGTATTGAGGGGATCGAGTCGAGCTCATGACTCGGTAATAAAAAACGAGGTGCCTCGTGGGAGAGTTCCATGCTTATCCTATGTACATATTATTTCTTTCTAATGTAGTAACTTGTGGGGATTTGTGCCCTTCCAACCTTTGTTCTGTGGTTGTTTGTGAATTGTGGATTTTAGATGATCATGATCTTCATGATTGGAGCCACTCGTGTTCGTTTTATGGGCGCACTCGATCGTTTGCTTTGAAGACTTTATCAATATCCATGATATATCCTTTGATGTTCTAACCTTAGGTTTTTATCACACTTCATAAACGGCTTTAAATTTAACGGTTACACCTTTTCCATGCTAGATTAGGCATTCGACTACGTCTCTAGTACGGGGGTGTTTGCACCCCTAGACTCGAAACATTGAGGACAATGTTTAACTTTTGTATGGGGGGTGAATAGATACTTGCCTTTACAAACCTTCACGCTTTCCAAAGTTTATCTTTTTGTTTATCGTTTTGTTGCAAAATAAGGCTAAAACTGGCCAAATTTTAAAAATTTTCTCATGTTTTATAAGTGTTTGAAGACACGAATTTAGGTTTTCCGATGGCGAGAATAAGAGTAATTTTTGACTCGACCGTGCGTGTTGAGCACTTAGCTTTGATTCCTTAACTTCACATTAGGCTAAGTCTCTTAAATGAGGACGAGAAATGATAGGGTTAATTATAAGTTACTATGCTAAACGTAGAGTACTTGTATTCTTTAAAAAACTCATGTGTTCTCGTTGTTTGCTTATTCTCCCTTCGCATGTAAATATTTTTTGCTTAATAAATATTGACTTAGTGGTTTAGTTGGGATTGTTGGGGTTCTAGTCTTTTCTAGTAGCTTCCGTGTAATTAAATTGGGAAGACATTAAGGTATCGCCAGCGTCACGGTTTTGAAGTATTGGCACCTGAATAATCAAAAGTTTCACCCAATAATAAGATTTCAAGTGCTCACCTAAATCAAGCAAACAATTTGAAGCCCCACAAGGCCAAAAAATCTATGCAAAATTGAAAGTGAATCAAGCCTTAATCTTTGAAGCTTTAAGGATCCAAAATTCGCCTTAGCGTGAGGATATACGTCTTTGGCTAATAAAACTACCGATGAGGTGGATAATAAAAGGCAAGGCAAGACCGAAGTCATAATAAAAGCATCATGGCGAAGTTGAATAAAAGATGGAGGTAAACCAAAGATAATAAGGCCCTTCCGTTAGGGGGCGTATAAAATTCTTGGTAATAAGTCTCATGTTCAAAACCGTTATAAAACCGTGTTTATCGATCCTTCTTGTTGACTTAATTTTTTGACATCGTTGTCTATTAGGAGGGGTTATTGATTTAATGGTCTTGGTTACACCGTTGGGACTCTATTTTTAGACCTAAATCTCTATTATCGCATAAGTCAAACAATGTATCCTCGTGAAACATTCAAGACAAAATAAAATATAAGAGATACAACTTACGAAATTGGGAGGATAAGTACGTGATTAGGGCATATGAGTAGTGTTAGCATTACTAACTTATAATGACAATGATCTCGTTGCACGCTTGGCATGGAATTGGGGTGAAAATCGAGGACGATGAAATTATTTCTAAAGAAGCAACGTGTTCTTATTCTATGAACCTAAACGTCCCATTTTGCGATGAAAATCATACATTATGTCTAAAACGCAAGTAGTAGTAATAGTAGTAGTGTAGCTAGTTTATCATTCAATAAAGTGAATAAAAATGAATTTTGGAGATGCTACGATACTTTATTCTAGCATTGCGTGAGGGCGCGGAAATGGTTTAGTATGGGGGAGTGATGAGACTGCTTTTATACATAGCCTCATCATCCAAAAAAGGGTTTAAAATGCATTAAATATCATCAAAATACCCATATATATGCTTGTGTTTGTTGCTTGTGTATTTTAGGTACGGATGTTGAGAAAATGACAAAAGATCACAAGAATCATGCAAAAACGAACACGGGAAACGAAGCCGCACATTGAACCAATCCCTAATGAAGATTTTCTCAAGAAAACCCTTGAAGATTTGAAGATTTATGAAGAAGGGTACTCCAATATAGAAGAATTTACACTTTATACCCTTGTATCTTCATAATTACAAGATTGGTCCCTAAAGTTTGTCAATATTGCAAAAAGGGCCCTCCACTTTGAAGAATTGGCAATTTTAGCCCCTCAACAAAGCTAAATTGTCAATATTTATCCTCCTCAAAGTCAAACATATCAAGAAGGACTCCAAGTAATAAGAATTATAAGTTTGGTCCTTTGAAAATATCAAAATTACCAAAAGGACCCTTGACTTTGAAGATTTGGCAAAAATGGTCCCTCATTTATTATGACTTGGCAATATTAGTCCTACAAAATATCAAATATACAAGTCAAGACATTATCAATCAAGAAAATACCAAATCAGTCCTTCAAGAATCACAACATGGCAAGAAATACCCCAGAAAATACTTTGGAAAAGTATTTAGGGCAAAAGTGTGAAAAATGAAACTTCATTTACAAAGGATTCGTGTTTATGGCTGTTTATTTACAAAGTGACAAAGAAAGAAGAATGGGAAGGTTAAATCTGGCCAGACACAAAACTTACCTAGACAAATATTGGGCTGCCATGTGTCCCATTCACACTATCAACCAATCAAAACCCTTCCTCATGCCACCTCACATCCCACTCACACTAACCCGTTTAAACTTAATATTAATTAAGTTAAACACGCGCCAAACATGTTTTAAACTTAAAACAAAGATCAAAACCTGTTCTTGAATTTCATAATCCAAATTGGGGATTTTTTATTTGCTATGAATAAAAGGTTAATCTACTCCAGAATGATGATTAACCATCCCTTAATCACATCCCAACACCAAAAACTCATGCTACATCACCAAGGAGCCCCACATGAGATTCCCCTGCTACAAGCTTATGCATACTTCCAAAATTGTGACAGCCATCCAATGTTTGAGAATTCAGCTTACATCCTAAGCTTGTTACAAGCCCTTTGATCAAGTTTTCACATACCGGCTATCACAAGACAACAAATTCAGTCACATGATCTTCAAAAGATGCCAAAGCTAACAAGGGCATTTCACGGATTCTATAACATTAGGTTTACGTTTTTTATTGATTTCCTAGTTCATTTGTAGCCTATAAAAGGCAATAGGATCATTAGTTTAGCTTTTGCTCTTGAATTTTCAGTTGTTCACTTTTCTGTTAATCTCATATTCATATCAATGAACTGTGTTGAAAATTGTTGAAGAAAACTCAAGTGCCACTCTTATAATCTGTTTGTTATTGTTCTTTGTTCATTATTCTTGAATCAAAACCTGTTTTCAAAAGGAGTGTGCAAAAGTTTGCACATTTTCCACTTTTCTTGATATTTTACTAAGTTCTTGTTCAAATCTTGGAATTCTTAGGCTATAGGGCTGATCATAGCATCCTGATATTGTGTTATCAAGGTGTGGTGAAGCTTATAACTTGGGGATTAATAACTCGATTTTACTCAGGTTAAAAATTATTGTTGTACCAATCTAATCGAATTGATCTAGGTTCTCTATGTGACTCAGTTTTATTTTGGTGGAAGAAAAAGGTTGTCGTTGTAGTATATTAAAATGTGCAAAACAATTAAAGTAAAAGTGCGTTATAATAAAAGAGCGTAAAAATAAATCTAAGTCTAATTAAAAGGTGCGAAATTTAAAAACTTTGAAAAATAAAATAATAAAATGACTAGAAATTAAAAACCTGACGAGAATTAAAATTGACAAAGAATTAAAATAACAACTTAAAATTAAACAAGACAAAATAAGTGAAAAAACCTCCCAATCGGAATATATTCCGATCTTACTTTGATCGGAATGTTAGCTTACCCTCAAATCGGAATGTGTTCGGAAAACCAGATCGGAATATGTCACTTACCCCAGATCGGAATATCCAGACAAACCTCGATCGGAATATAAACTTACCTCTTGATCGGAATATGGAAAAGACCTGGTTGGAATGTTGATCGGAACCCTACTGATCGGAATATGTCACCTTACCTAATCAAAAAGTCCAAACAAACACCTCGATCGGAATGTGGAAAGGAGCACCAATCGGAAAGCTGTCACTCTTACCAGATCGGAATAACCTAACCTCCCCTGATCGGAATACCAAGCCACCAATCGGAATACTGAAACCCTTTTCCGACCAAGCAATGTAGTTATGGTCGGAATAGATAAACCCCTTTCCGATTTACCAATCGGAATACGAAGGAAAAAGTACAAATTAAGCTAAACAAATAAGCTATGATTCTAATAAGCACAAGTCTGATTTTCTAAGGTAAACCGTATGAAAATAAGCTACTAAACTGAAATTTAACAACTTTAAAGACACGAGATGAATAAGCTTTACGAAAAACAACTTTTTATATAAAAATAACTTTTATAAAAACTTAATAAACTTGAAAATAAACAAAATAAGCTATGAAAATAAATGATTTAGAACAATAAAAAGCATAAAAATGAAATCTTTAAACAAATAAACAAGACAAAAAGCATATAAATCAAAGATTAAAGAAAGGTAGAATGAGATCAACAAGATAAAGTAAAGGTGCAAGAATTAAAAGAGACACTTACTTGAAATTAAATGTATTAAAGGTGCAAGACAAGTATTTAAATTGACATGAAAAGTAAAGGTGCAAGTAAATAAAGGTGGAAGAACTAATTGTCACGATTAGTCAACAAAACTTAATGAAATGAATATGAGAGGTATATATAGGAGATTAGGAGGGTGGTTAGAGGAAGCTTCCTCCCCTCCTTCCTTTCTTCTTAATTGCGCCCTTAAGTCCTTCCTTCTTAATCTTTTCGTTAATCTTGGACTTTGATGACTTTTGGCTCGGGATTTCTTTGGACTCGTCTTTTAATTCTTCGATAAATAAGACTAGAGTTCCTCGGCTTTAAGTAAACTTCCGTCTTTTGACTTTTCCTTCGATAAATCTTTAGAATTGGTCTTGGACTTCCGTCCTTTTTGCACTCTTGACTTCTTGACTTCGTCTTTCATCTTTTTCTTCAATAAAAGTCCGTAAATGCCCGTGAATTCCCGTGTTTTCTCCACTTTTCACCTTTTCGTCCTAAATCACAACAAAACACACAAACCACACATAATTCCGACATAAAAGACATAAAATACATGTTTTGGTCCGGTTATTATTGTAATTAAGTGGTAGAAAAGATGTGTGTTTACACACATATCAAATCCCCTACACTTGACCATTGCAATGTCCTCATGCAATGCATTAGTTATAAAGCACGTTTACATTTTTCATCATAATCAATCCACGTTGGCCTTTATTAAAGAGATAGAAAATTATAAACATTAAAAGTAAAGGAATCAAAAAGCATACCTTGGGTTTTGGAAATGTCATGAATAATCATCATCCTCAAGTTTTCACTTTCTCCAAACCAAGCTTAAAAACGAGATCATTGTTATTATAAGTTAGTATACTATCACGAACTCATGTGGGCCAATTACTCACTTAGACTCCCTTATTCCTAGGTGTATCTCTTATATTTTATTATTGTCTTGAATGATCACGAGGATGCATTTTTGACTTATTTCGATAGTTATTTAGTCCGAAATAAAGTGAACGATTTAATCAATAGTTAGCTAAAGGACAAAATCTTTTAAAACTGCTTCTCGGGACCTCATAAAGTTCATATCTTGGCATAACTCGCTTCGAGATTTGAGACCTTTCTCGGACCGATATTTGGCAGCGACTTCATACTTCAAACCTTGAGAGACGTTCATGAAATAATGGTCTTCTCTTCATATAGGAATTTCTTCACTTGAAGTTTTGAGAGATACATACTTAGACCACGACTTCTTCATTTTTCTCCAATCTTTATTTTGGACTTTGATATACAACGATCCGCCTCCTTTTATGACTTAGATCTATTTATCCTTATACCTTGTTAGGGTCTTTTCGGATACACTTCTCCATGACTTTTGGGGAGTTTTTGCTTTTCGTCGTGTGTCTCGATCCTTCATATTGATTTTCGATAAATGATTCTTCACATCACTTTGGATCTTTAGCAACAAAATATAGCCCTCATGCCTTGTTAGGGCCTTTTCGGACTCGCCAATCTTCGCATCCCTCTTCAATAAGTTATGCCTTGGCTATGAACTCTAATCCATACCGAGCAACTTTTAAACGATCTTGGGCTAGAAGCTAAGTAACTTTTCAAATCGTACAACTTTATTTATTGCAGATAAATTTATTAGCAAGCGATGGGAGAATAAGATTATAATTAACTCACATAAATTCCCGAAAGAATACCGAACTTATAATTGACTCTATCATCTCTCGTTCTCCACAGTTTAAAATCTCAAATAATGAGACTCGTGGATGCTTAGCCTATTAAATCAAAGTTTTGGGTTTTCGAGTCGCCTATAGGATCTTGCAAATTCTTAGACTTTTTCAAGTTTAGAAATAGCGTTTTAAAGTTCCCTTGATAAACGACTCTCTAGGATCAATTATAGGAACTTACGAAAAGTTCTTGTTCTTAACCCGTGAGAGTTAAGACTTTCGCGTTTTATAGCTCCCTATATAAAAGCCTAGCAAAACTTGACTTAAACACGTTAAGGATACTAGCTAGAGTAAACTTAGATAAGTAAACTCGGGTTGAGTCAAAAGATTCACAACGTTTGAAAATTAAAACCACTTTATTAAACATCTATTCTTAGCAAAGATGGAAAAATACCTATACAAAAGGAAAAACTAATAGGCCAAAATAGATCAAAAATTTTGAAAAATTTCGAAAAATTGATTTTCCGGTTAAAATGAGGACAAATACAAGGAAAAGGCAACTTAACTTCGATAGAAGTCCCCCCTACACTTAACATAAACATTGTCCTCAATGTTTAAGCATGTGGGAGTAAACTCCCCTACACTTAAGACATTGTGCATGTTGTTTAAATCACGCTAAGGAAAAGACAACTAAAGATATTCCTTTTTTAATATTGAGAAAATATAAAATAGTGAATCGAAAAGAGTTTAGGATAGAACCGGGAAAATGGAACACGGAATCACGGGTCTTCAAGAATCATCAAGAGTGGATCATTGAAGCTCGAATACCTGATTAAGAGAGGAGAGGAAAGCAAACCAACAGGTCTCCCCTACACTTATGATAAAGAAAGCGAAAAGATAGATGCATGGGTTGCCTCCCAAGAAGCGCTTGATTTTTTTTAACCGAGTCATTAGCCTGACTCGACCTTGATCATCAACGGAAGAAGCATGAAACATATCCACCAGGATCAAAGACATAGTTTTCGTCCACTAAATAGCACTAGCTTAAGGCGAACAAGGCAAGCCAAAGAAGGGTAGGCAAGGTTCCCTTAAGCAGTGATGGAGCACGGTGGAAGCAATGTTGAAGTGGTGCAAGCAGATTTCCATAAGTTCCAAAGATATTTCCTTTTATTTCATCAGGTGGATACTGAGATGTCTTAAAGATTGCAATACCGGGGTCGAACACCTTTTCCTTTAGGGGAAAATAGCACTCAGGCTCAGCAGAGTGTGAAGAAGATCCGCGAAGAAGCACAACCTCGTCCTCAAAAGGGGGACAGAGAGGTGTTAACTCATACGTGCTGCGGATATTGGTGTCTACCAGTTTCTTCTCCTTAGAAAGAATGTGCTTCAAATCCAAAGTAGGATCAAGACGATAATCTTCAAAATCATAAGGAGGAGAATCACTCTCATGCGGGAAGTAAGTATTAATAAATGCAGAGAAGTCTTCCTCAAATGAGTAATCGTCCAAAGTAGGATCGAGTGATGGCGGAGGATCTTCATCAAATGTAGGTGCAATGTCATCAGTAGAAGAATCGCTCGAAAGAGTATCGGCATCCTCAAAATCATCAAAGGTGGGCATGTCCGGATACTCAGAAGTAAGGTCATCATAATCATCTGAGTCTGAGCTAGAATCATCATCATAAGCATCAAAGACCGGTGGAGAATCATAAATGGGAGAAGGTTCCAAAGTAGGGAGAGAATCATCCACATCATCCTCAAAAAGTGGATTATCATCGCAAGACTCGAATAGAGGATTGTTGTAAACGACAAAGTCATCGAGTACATTAATCATATTCACTGATTCTCGGCCTCCAAAGGTTGTACTGGTAAGCTTCCCCATTTTGAAAACTTGTGCATCATCCCCGACTCTTAAGATTAACTCACCTTCGGCCACATCCACTAAAGCTCGTCCGGTTCTCAAGAATGGGCGACCAAGTATTAAAGGAATACGAGGGTCCATTTCATAATCAACGACGACAAAATCTACCGGGAAAGTAAATGTGCCAACTTTAATGAACACGTCTTCGGCTATACCAACAGGGTAAGCGAGAGTGCGATTTGCAAGTTCAAGAGTCATCTTTGTGGGAGTAAGGTCGGGCAATGATAGTGTTTTCCAAACACTCAAAGGCATCAAATTAATACTGGCCCCGAGATCAGCAAGGGCAGTAAATTCTTCGGTTTTGTTGAACACGCAAGGCAACACAAAACGACCGAGATCTCCAAGCTTTTCTGGAAGTTCTTTAAGAATAAATGCAGAGCAGTTTTCATTTAATAGTGTGTTGGCGAGTTCAATCAGCTTCTCCTTCTTGTTAAGTAATTCCTTAAATGCTTTAACAAATTTGGGCATATGGACAAGTGCTTCAAGAAAGCTAATGTTGAAGTTAATTTGAGAAATCATCTTCACATAGCGTGTCACTTCGGAGTCCTCCTTAGTTAGCATTTTGGTCTTGCCTAAACGAGAGGGATAAGGGATATTGGGTTTGGGTGATGAAGGTGCAGGTGTAGGTGGTAGAGGTTGAGATGTTGAAGGGTCCGTCCTAGGAACATCGTCATGACGAGGCGGAGACGGTAATGGTGCACTAATACTACGTGTAGGAGGAGTAGGGATTAATGGTGGTGGAGGAGGTGTAGATGATGGTGGTGGGATCGGTGGTCCTACTATGGTGACCCCACTACGAGTAGTAATAGCACTCACATTGGCTCGCGGATTAGTGACGGTGTTTGAAGGTAGAGAACTCGAAGTAGAAGGTTGAGCAGGGGGCAAGAAACTAGCCAACATATTCTTTATATCATTCGTTTGATGCTGATGGAGGATTGAAGATTATCTCGAAGTTCAGATCTAATCTCATTTCCTTGCTTGGTAATATCTCCTTTCAGATTGATAATTTGGCTCTGCAGGTTCTTGATTTGCTCACCGTGGGTTTTCATGATGGTGTCAACATCGGGGTTAATGGGTACGAGTTGTTGAGCGGGTGGGTGATAAGGATTAGAAGCTCTTGGTGGGATTTGGTTGCTTCTATTGTAGTTGTTGGCGGGGTTTTGGTTTTGAGGAGAAACACCGGGTGAAAGGTAGTTGTTTGATCGGTAACTCAACAGATTTCTATCCCCTTGAGGTCGAGCTTGGTAATTTTCCGGTGAATAATTACCATAAGCTGCATACACATTTTCCGGATTTCCTTGTGTCGAAGGACAATCGGTGTATGGGTGTGGACCGCCGTATGTTTCACAAGGAGTAGTAACAGCTTTAACTTGTTGTTGTTGTTGGTTTGAAGCCAAGTGTTGCATACTTCTGCTCATTTCAGTCAGCACACGGGTGTGTTCGGTCATATCAGGGTTTGCTAAAGTAGAGGAAACATTGACTCTCGGGTGGTTCCTTGAAGAAGCGGAGGAATCCCAGTTTTTTTGGTGAGTAGTCATGTTCTCAATTAGCTCTCTACACTCCTCGGGTCTCCTTTTCATGAATGTGCCACCGGCGGCTGCATATCACGATCTTGAAAAGTCAAACCGTTGTAGAAAGTATCTATTAAGGTCACAGGGAGCATGTTTTGGTTTGGACATCTATCGATCAAGACATTATATCTCTCCCAAGCATCAAAAAGAGATTCATTAGGATCTTGCATGAAACCGCTGATTTGATTGCGAAGGCTTGTCAGCATGGATGGTGGAAAGTAGCGCGACAAAAAGCGTTGAGTCATGTCATCCCAAGTGTGAATAGAATTCTTCGGGAGACGATCAAACCATTTCTCGGCATGATGTAATAAAGTATGTGGAAAGAGTTGTAGGCGAAGTTCATCCATTGTGGCACCAGCCAACTTCATGCTTTGGGTGATTGTAATGAATTTCTCGAGGTGTTTGTTGGCATCATCATCAAGCAATCCACGGAATGGGTTAGTTTGCACTTGCTGAATCATGTGGTGCTTCAACGAAAACTCTGGAGCGTTGATTTGCATCGGCGCAATCGGTCCTCCTCGTCCAAACATGGTAGGTTGACAAAGTTCCTCCATGGTCCGAAGATCGGGCTGTGGAAGAACATTGTTGTTATTATTAAGGTTCGGTGGATGATTATTGTTGTTAACACCTGGCATACTTAAATCTTCTTGAGTCTCGGGCTCTTGATAATTAGAAGATCTAGTACGCATACACCTGAAAATGCAAAAGAAAACAATACCAAACGCAAAGACAATATATATACACAATAAAAATAAAATCTGTTTGGATTTTTGAAATTTTTTATTTTTATGTATTTTTATCAATTTTTTATTTTTATGATTTTTTGAATTTTTTATGCAAGAAAAATAACGCTCACAAGTGAACGGATCCCAAAAAGCAACGCGTCTCTCACAGAAAACCGCTAATCTTTACGAAAAGACCCGGCAGCGGCGCCATTTAATAACTCGATTTTACTCAGGTTAAAAATTATCGTTGTACCAATCTAATCGAATTGATCTAGGTTCTCTATGTGACTCAGTTTTATTTTGGTGGAACAAAAAGGTTGTCGTTGTAGTATATTAAAATGTGCAAAACAATTAAAGTAAAAGTGAGTTATAATAAAAGAACGTGAAAATAAATCTAAGTCTAATTAAAAGAATGGTGCGAAATTTTAAAACTTTGAAAAATAAAATAATAAAATGACTAGAAATTAAAAACCTGACGAGAATTAAAATTGACAAAGAATTAAAATAACAACTTAAAATTAAACAAGACAAAATAAGTGAAAAAACCTCCCAATCGGAATATATTCCGATCTTACTTTGATCAGAATGTTAGCTTACCCTCAAATCGGAATGTGTTCGGAACACCAGATCAGAATATGTCACTTACCCCAGATCGGAATATCCAGACAAACCTCGATCGGAATATAAACTTACCTCTTGATCGGAATATGGAAAAGACCTGGTCGAAATGTTGATCGGAACCCCACTGGTCGGAATATGTCACCTTACCTAATCGGAAAGTCCAAACAAACACCTCGTTCGGAATGTGGAAAGGAGCACCAATTGGAAAACTGTCACTCTTACCTGATCGGAATAACCTAACCTCCCCTGATCGGAATACCAAGCCACCAATCGGAATACTGAAACCCTTTTCCGACCAAGCAATGTAGCTATGGTCGGAATAGATAAACCCCTTTCCGATTTACCAATCGGAATACGAAGGAAAAAGTACAAATTAAGCTAAACAAATAAGCTATGATTCTAATAAGCACAAGTCTAATTTTCTAAGGTAAACCGTATGAAAATAAGCTACTAAACTGAAATTTAACAACTTTAAAGACACGAGATGAATAAGCTTTACGAAAAACAACTTTTTATATAAAAATAACTTTTATAAAAACTTAATAAACTTGAAAATAAACAAAATAAGATATGAAAATAAATGATATAGAACAACCAAAAGCATAAAAATGAAATCTTTAAGCAAATAAACAAGACAAAAAGCATATAAATCAAAGATTAAAGGAAGGTAGAATGAGATCAACAAGATAAAGTAAAGGTGCAAGAATTAAAAGAGACACTTACTTGAAATTAAATGTATTAAAGGTGCAAGACAAGTATTTAAATTGACATGAAAAGTAAAGGTGCAAGTAAATAAAGGTGGAAGAACTAATTGTCACGATTAGTCAACAAAACTTAATGAAATGAAAATGAGAGGTATATATAGGAGATTAGGAGGGTGGTTAGAGGAAGCTTCCTCCCCTCCTTCCTTTCTTCTTAATTACGCCCTTAAGTCCTTCCTTCTTAATCATTTTGTAAATCTTGGACTTTGATGACTTTTGGCTCGGGATTTCTTTGGACTCATCTTTTAATTCTTCGATAAATAAGACTAGAGTTCCTCGGCTTTAAGTAAACTTCCGTCTTTTGACTTTTTCTTCGATATATCTTCAGAATTGGTCTTGGACTTCCGTCCTTTTTGCACTCTTGACTTCTTGACTTCGTCTTTCATCTTTTTCTTCAATAAAAGTCCGTAAATGCCCGTGAATTCCCGTGTTTTCTCCACTTTTCACCTTTTCGTCCTAAATGATAACAAAAACACAAACCACGCATAATTCCGACATAAAAGACATAAAATACACGTTTTGTTCCAGTTATTATTGTAATTAAGTGGTAGAAAAGATGTGTGTTTACACACATATTAGGGATAATCAAGTGTGGGGTAACAAGGTTGCATTAATCAAGGATTTTTACTTTTTCTGATTTTCATTTTGTGCTCTTAACCTTGTTGATTCTTAGCAGGGTTGTTTATGGAAGCTTGTACTTGTTCTTGCTAGTACATAAGCTCTAACATTCGTGGGTGTGGATGTATATCCATGAGGTTTGTCTTAAAACATTGAAAATCTGATAAATTTTGGTTTTTTGGTTGATTTGTGCTCTACTTGTGTTCTTGTGGTTTTCTTGGCTTGAATCTGCTTAATCATGCATGTTAATGTTGTTAGTAAGCTAGATTAGTCATTTGGTAAACTGAATCACACTTATACTTGTTTAATTTTTGGATTAAAAAGATAAAGTGAGTTTGACTGATTTTGGGTTTGAAACCTCAAATCATAGATTGTGCTATAACTAAGTGAGTTTGACTAATTTTGGCCTAAGATTTTGGTAAAACCTAGATTTTATGCATGCTTAGGGATAAAAGTTGTTTAAACATCATTTATATAACCTATGTGATAGATTTGAGTGGTTGAATCTGGCTTGTTGGTTAATTGCATCAGCAAAGTATAAAACTGCATGTTCTTGTGTTCATCAGTAACTTAAGATGCTTGAATCTTGCTTAAAACTTTGAATCATTGCATGAATCCTGTTTAGACTTTCTTATTTAAGTTATTTATTGCTTGTGTATGCATTTGGTTAAGTTTGGCTGGCTGAATATTGCTAAAAGTGCTTTTTGAACCTCAACTGCTTATTTGTTCATGTGTTGTGTCAGATCTGGTGCTTAATTGATTAAACTGTACTAATTGGCTGTTTCTTGTTGTGATTTCTTGATTGTTATTGACTCCTCTTGATCCACTTATCAATTGTGTGCCTTTGTGAAACTTGAATCTCCAAAAAAGTCACTAAAGACAAAAAAGTCAACAAGTCAAGCAGTGGAAAAAGTTTCCACTGCTCAACACCCAAAACTAGCCCATGCTAGTACAAATTTTCAGGTTGCTTATCAATAAGCCATTTTGGCTTATCCAGACCTGCAACAACTTATTTGTTTGTGATAGATCTTCATTATTTGCCCCATTTGATTGAACTGGAGTTTATTAAACTTTGACTTTGACTTTTTGCTAGAAAACCAACTTATTTGACTTTTTCATAAGTGCTTATTTGGTTTTTCCAGCTTATTGAGTCAGCTTATATGAATTTTTTTTGTTGATTTAGCTTATTTAAGTCATTTAAAAGCTTTTGCAATTTGAATCAACTCTTGGGATAGTCTAGAACTCAAAAACGACTATTTTGTCGTTTTCTATAAGTTGCTTTTTACATTTTCAGGCTTATTCCTTTGGCTTATTTCAAATTTCTTTTTACAGAAGTCTTATTTAGCTCAAAAGAAGCTTGTGTGTCTAATTTGAGCTTATGGCATTAGCTTATAGCTTAATGGGCCAAAAAAGTCCATTAAGAATAAGCTGTTTGTTATAAGCTTGCTTATTTCATATTTTCAGCTTTTGGGCCTTTGGAAAAAGTTGTTCAAAATCAAATTTTGAGTCAAGTAGTGCTTTTTGGGCTTATTTTGGGCCACTTTTTCTTATTGGGCTCAATTTGGCACATTAAGGAGTCTGTTTTGGGTTTAGCCCATTTTCTAGGCCCATTAAGGGTATTTAGGTAATTTCAAGTTCATTTCTGAGTTATTTAGGTTAAACTTAGCTAGTTTGCAACTTTTTAGAATTTTTTAGGATTTTAGGATTTTTATTAATATTTTAATATTAAAAAGTAAAAGTCTGATTGTCTAAGTTTTTATATTTTTCCTAGATTCTAGACACTTAATTAGGAATTTTAAAACTTTCCAAATATTTTTAGGGTTTTTCAATTATTTTCTAGAATTATTTTAAGTTTTTATAGCTTTTAATAGTTTTTAATTGTTTAAAAATAGTTTTTTAGTGGTTTTAAAATTTTCAAAAATAGTTTTAAATTAAGTTAGGGTATTTTAGAGGTTTACAAAGTCATAAAACTCATTTCAGGCTTTTTGTTAATTAAATTGATATTTAGGGCTTTAATTAGTATTAAAAAATCATTATTTAATTAAATAAAAGGTTTGGGTGATTTTTGATTTCTTGTAAACTCTAATTACATTATTTAGGATTTATTGCAATTTTTTAGGAATTTTTAGAGTAATTTTTTAAATTTGGTGCTTTTACGGTTTTACGTGTACGCCTTTATCGTCTTAGTGTAATCCTTCATCGTAACCATCATTCTCTTCTTATCCCATTTCTATTTTCTTTTCTTTCTAATAACAATATAATCACAAAGTTAATCATTTCATTACACACACACCAAGCCTCCTTGAGAATGATCCCCACTAAGGGTCATTTGTGCACGATTTTCCTAAATCGTCGTACTTACCCTAATTTGCCCTCTTTTCCTAAAGAGTGGTAAAAACTCCAACATCAAGTACATTTGGTACTCAAACATTGAAGGATGACATGTATGAGGTACTTCTAGGCTGGGGGAAGCTCTTGTTTATGATATTTTTTTAAAGTGCCCTCATCAGGGAAAGGATACCCCAAAGCCCGAAGTCCTTGTTCTATTTCATTGACGGGGAGGGTGGTTATACCATCTGCATCATTAAGATGCAAAGCCTGGCGAACCAAGGCTTCAGTAACCACCCAAGTACACCCATGAACAATAGCTGATAATGTAGTCACATTATTAATTGTTGAGGAACTGACAGTGTTCTAAAACTGTTTAATATGAGTGACAGGGATGAGAGGAGCATGAGAAAGTGCATACCTAAGTGGAGATGCATTCAAATACGCCACCATATGCGTGTATTGTGGAAACAAAGTATCATCAGCCTCCAAATAAGCAATCATATTGTGCTGAATCCTGAATCCCAATACCAAGTCACTTGGTTTAAACTTTGGTGCCATTGTTGAAGAAAGTTGTTTGTGAATTATTGAGAAAGATGAATTATAGGAGAAAAATAGTTAGACAAGAATATGAAGTACCCTGTTTAAAAAATAGGAGCCAAATTTATAGGATAGATAGGCACATGTGATTGGTAAAAAATGAGGCAAGTATTTTCAAAACATAATGATGAAAATATTGAAAAGAAAATAAGTTATCTTGTGCATTAATTAAAAGTTATCTACTCCCAAAATTACGGCCCCAAAATTCGTCAAAAATAACAACTGGGTAGGTCCCAATGAGTGTCAACGGTCAAAAATAACCCATCAACGCCCAACGGCTATATTCTTGTCAACGTTTGCCAAATCCATGTCAGCGTTTAAATTGGTCATAACAACGCTTGGAAAAATATTTGTCAGCGTCCAAAAATAAAAGTAATAAAAATGAAAAAGGACCTTAACAAAGTAATTTATCCTAGTGAAGATAACCTATAAATTGATAATTATTATAGGGCGGCAAGCACTGTCCAGTTATGCACACTTGCTTATGCAAGATAGACATAACAGTCCTCTAGTGTCCCTTGCTTACCAAAATTCTTAACAATGAAGTTATCTCATAAAATTCCTTGTAACTCTCAGGTAAACCCATTATAAATCATTCCCATGTCTCCCAACAGACCACATCTAATTCTAGGCCAAAAATGTCTTGGCAACATGCATAGTATGTCAACTTTGCATGCTACAGTGCCTCATGATTTAGTAAACTAACTCATACTCACATGTGGACACAATCTAGAATTGTGATAAGAGTATTATAAGAATACCCAAAATTCCTAAAGGTTCCTAAAACCTCCCCTTAAACTGTGATACATATGTTACCCAATAATATGCATGAATATAAAAATTTATGACAACATAGGAATATACATATTCCAACCATCATCCATAAATTGAAACATGCTCAAATGATTCTCCAAGGATCCATAAGCAACTCTGTATCCAATGGTACAATGCTAACAACGCCTACACACTTAGATCAAAAACCACAAAACCAACATGTTGTTGACAACGTCACGATAACACTTATCAGCGTTAAGATAACCTTTGTCAGCGTTAGACAAATATAGTGGAAAATCGAACTTTTCAAAAGACCAATAACAATGCATATCCTGTACATACTTTTACAAAAAGATCCCAAAACACATATTAAGTGAGATTGATCATTCCAATACTTGTTACCAAGTATTGAAACCTTCCAGTATCAAAAGGTTTAGTTAACAAATCAGACACATTTTCTTTTGTCTCAAGCCTATCTGGTTGTATTAAACCCTTTTCAAAACAATCTCTTATAAAATGATGTCTAATTTCTATGTGTTTTGTTTTAGAATGATGTACAGGATTTTTAATAATGCATAAAGTACTGTTATTGTCAACAAAAATCTTGGTATGCATGAAATTATACCCATAATCCAACAGTTGGTTCTGAATCCATAAGACTTGTCCACAACAAGCAGCTGCAGCTACATACTCTGCTTCAGTTGTAGAATTGGCCACCACTGTTTGTTTCTTGCATTGCCAAGATATCAACCTACTCCCAAGAAACTGACATCCACTAGTTGTGGATTTTCTATCAAATTTATCACCACCATAGTCACTGTCTGAATATGCAATAAGGTCCAATGGTGAATCTTTTGGATACCATAATCCAAGATATGGATAACATCTAAGGTACCTAAAGATTCTCTTGACATCATGAAGGTGACATTCTTTGGGAGTCACTTGATGGCTTGCACATGCACACACAACAAACATAATGTCAGGTCTTGAGGCTGTGAGATACATCAATGAACAAATCATTGATCTATAGTGCCTGACATCCACATCTTTTCCATCTCCAACTTTTCCCCAAGGGTGTTTTCTATCCATAGGAGTACTAGCCCGTTTTTCATGTGGAGAAAAGCCAAACTTCAATATTTCTGCTACATACTTGTCTTGAGAGATGAAGATACCATCTTCTTTCTGCTGAACTTGTAACCCAAGAAAGAAGTTCATCTCCCCCATTGCACTCATCTTGAATTTGTCTATCATAAGCTTGGAAAAGTCTTCACTCATCTTTGGGTTTGTGGAGCCAAAGATGATATCATCCACATAAACTTGAACAAGTAAGACATCCTTACCAATCTTCTTTGTAAATAAGGTCTGGTCTATGGTGCCCCTTTTGAGTCCATTTTCCACCAGATAGATGGACAGTGTGCCATACCATGCTCTTGGGGCTTGATGAAGTCCATACATAGCTTTCTTGAATCTATATACCTTGTTTGGATGCTCTGGATCTTCAAAACTAGGAGGCTGCATGACATATACCTCCTCAACAATTGTGCCATAAAGGAAAGCACTCTTCACATCCATGTGATAGACAGTAAAGCCCATGTAGGAAGCATAGGCTAGAAATATCCTTATAGCCTCAATCCTTGCAACTGGTGCAAACACCTCCTCATAGTCTATCCCTTCCTCTTGTGTATATCCCTGAGCCACTAAATGTGCCTTGTTTATGACCACAATGCCTCTTTCATCTTTCTTGTTTCTAAGAACCCATCTTGTCCCAATAGGTCTTACATATCTGGGACAATCAACCAGCTCCCAAACATCCTGAATAGCAAATTGGTGAAGCTTATCCTACATTGCTTCCACCCAACTTGGTTCTTTGAGAGCATCAAAAATCTTCTTGGGTTCCTGTTGTGACAGAAAACAGGCAAACAAACATGCTTGAACAAGAGGGGTATCAACCTTCTTGTGTATATTGGCAATAAATCCTCCAAGATTCTGATGAGATCTTCTAGTCTGAACAGGAGACATCACATCTCCAATAATTAGAGAAGAGGGGTGATTCTTTATTGTAGAAGTAAGAACTCCTCCCTCAAAAAGTCTTTTGTCTTCAATCTCATCATCCAAGTTACCAATATCTTCTTCAGACTCTCTTCCATCAATATCTGAATGAACCTCTCCATTTCTGCTTGAGGGTTCACCTTGTTCATAATTGTAAGAGAAAAGATGGGCAAAGGAGTTGTCAACGCCTGAACCAAGGTTGTCAGCGTTTGGGCCTGATGAGACTGCTTTTATACATAGTCTCATCGTCCATTTTGGGCTTAAAATGCATTAAATATCATTAAAACTACCAAATATATGCTCGTGTTTGTTGCTTGTGTATTTTAGGTACGGATATTGAAGAAATGACAAAAAGATCACAAGAATCAATCAAAAACGAACACGGGAAACGAAGCCGCACAATGAACCGGGCCAAAGAATGGAATTTCCAAAAATGACCTTGAAGAGTTGATGATTGGCAACATTGGTCCCTCATTTTTGAAGACTTGGCAATTTATACCCTTGCAATACTCTCTATTTGCATTTGGGTCCCTAAATTATCAAGATGTTACAAGTTCAGTCCTTGAAGAATGAAGAAATTACATAAGAAGTCCTTGTTTAAAGTTTACAAAACACTTGTGCCAAAATTGACAAGTGGTCCAAAGTTGTTGTGAAGAAAAATGGAGTTGATAGCTATTTTTTACAAGTTGAACAAGACAAAGGAGTTAAGGGACCTATTCTGCCAGACAACCAAATTCCCTCCCTCCACTCACATCCTGCCACGTCACCCACTCACACAAACCAGCCAATCACCAACACCCCACCTTCCACGTCACTCCCCACCTCTTATAAACTGATTACTTAAATCAGTTTAATAAGTTTTCCCATCAAACACGTTTTTTAAACTAATTTTTTCCCAAAACGGATTAAAACCAACCCTTAATCCCACATAAACCCTAATTTTCCAAGACACAATTAACTATAAAACAAAGGGGTTTTTGTTAAGCTTTTCCAGAACTTTAATTACCCTCACCCTCATCCCATCCCACACCTAAAACGTGAACCAAGACCAACCCATGTGAGTGTAGGGCCCTCCCCTGCACGTCACTTTCCCCTCAAAACCCTAAAACCGACCAGATAAACAACTCATATCCACTCCCTTGTCCTCAAGGACTGATAAACGGCTAAGATCACAACAATCCAACTGGCAACATCACATGGTTCCATTTGACCAAAATTTGAAGATTCGTTCAAGGGCTTTTCTGGAAAATCACCCATTAGGGTTTTAGCTTATTAATATTTTATTAGGTAGCTCTAGAATGTTCTGTTAAGTAGTATATAAGGAGCTTACAACTTGTGTAAATCCCTTGTTCTAGATTTTGCTTTAAAATATTTGTAATTCCTTTTTAAAGTTATAAAAGTTGGTATTTGTTTGAAAAGTAATTCCTTTTTATTGTTTAAAAGTTGGTGAGTGTTTAAAAGGCAAAATCTGAGTTCCATTTTATCATTTGGTAAACACTTTGTGTTTAGAATTTTCAAAAAGGGTTTCAAAAAAGGTTTGATAATTTTCAGAAATTCAAGGTTCCAAAGAAGTGAAAGTGGACTTGGATCATTGGATTTCTGATTTTATACTTGTTTTAAAATGTATTCATTAGGTTATTGGTTTCAAAGGGTTGTAAAAGATTTTTGAGAGAAAAATATGTTTTTCCATTTTTCTGACTAAGTTACTGTATCAAAAGCCATAAGCTACAAGCTTATGGCATTTTGATACTTGGATATTTGTTGCTGGTTTGTTGTGGTGTGCAGGAAACAAGAAGGAGACAATCTCCCATTATCATCCATTTCTTTTCATTTTTTTGTACCAAGCACTTTGCATACCAGCATCCCAAAGAGATTCAGCACAAGCCCGAGCTTGTGGCAGATGGCTATGCAGCCATTGTGGGACCTGGATGTGGGTCCCACAAGGTAAATCCCTTGTTCTTTATTTTCAGATTTCAAAAAATTAAGATTCATGTGATTTGGTGAATTTTTTTGAATCTGCTTGTTTGTTTGTTTTATCTGCTTGATTAGGTCTCTTATTGTTTGGTATGCATGTTAGTAGTGATTAGAATCATTTTGGGTGTGATTTAAAAGCTTTTGGTTTAAGAAAAATTGATTTTCAGTCATTAAGGGGTGTTTGGATTAGTGTGTAAGTTGGGTTTATTGACTTCAAGCTTGCTTAAAAACCTGTTTTACACACTCATTAGGTGGTCATTAGGTGATATATGTACTTGTCTTTCAGTTTGGTAAGGTTTAGAACAAATTTGCATGTTAAAAATTGAGAAGGATAGCTAAAAACAGTCAATCCACTTTTCTGCTTATTTTTGAGTGAATTTGTGCCTCAAATCTTGCAAGTTGTTAGAAGATAGGTCGAAGTAGGATTGTGTATCACTTGTTTGCTAGTTGGTGGGATTGTGTGCAAAATTTAGCCAAGTGAATCTCACTTTTGTGCCAAATAGATCAGTCATTTATTCATCAGAAACATGTATGCTTCATCAGAAACTTTCATTGGCATTTTTGTGCAATTTTTGTGAAGTGATTGTGTGTTTTTTGTGCTATTATTCACTCCCCACAACCCAACTAGTTGTGGGGTTGCCTTATTGCCCAAGAAAAGCTTTCAAATAAGCTTCCCTAAGCTTATTGGTCAACTGACCATAATTTTACACTAGCATTGGGAAAAAAGTTTCCCCTGCTAACACACAAGTTAGCACTGCTACACTACAAGACAATTCCAATGCACATGTCACTTTCAGAAACCTAGAAATTTTGTCTTTAGTGCATTAAAATAGGAATTAGACTTTCAAACCAGTTTCTATATTTTTTTAATTTTATTTCTGATTTTTCTACTTAATTAGTTTTTAATTTACTGTTCATTTGCTATTTTTTAGGTTAAATTGCATTTTTAAATACTTTTTAATTTCTGTTTTTTGTCTTTTAGTGACAAAAATTGTTATTTTTCAGTTTTAATAATTTTCATAGACTTAGAAAAAGATTTTAAGATTTTTAGTTCAAAAATTTTTTACTGTTCACTTTTTATTTATTTTTTAGAATTAACTTAATTTAATTAGGGTTTTAATTCAAACTATTTTTGTCTTTTAGTGAAAAATTTTATTTTCAAAATTTTTCATTTTTCTACTGTTCAATAGAGTAATTTAGGATTTTTAAAATTGTCAAATTATTTTTGGCATTATTTTATTATTTTTTATAATTATTTTGGTTTAAAAATAGTTTTTAGTGATTTAAAAATAGAAAAATAGATTTTAAAATTAAGGAAAAATAATTTTTAGTCTTTAGAAAATATAAGTAAGTTATTTGTTCAATAAAATAATATTTTGGACATTTTTATTAATTATATTTAATTTTAGGGCTTTAATTAGCATTTAAAATTGGATATTTAATTAATAAAAGGTTCTAAAATATTTTTGTTGAATTTTTATTCTTATTTATATTGTTTTAGACTTAGTTTAGCTTTTAATTAATATTTAGGTTCAAAATTTTTAAATTTGTAGTTTTTACGGTTTTACGTGAACGCCTTTTCGTCTTAGCTCGATCCGTCTTCGTAACCGTCATTCTCTTCTCATCCCATTTCTATTTTTCTTTTTCTCAATATAATCACAAATTAATCCAAATCATTACACTCATAACACACTAGCCTCCTCGAGAACGAACTCACTTTCACTTTTAGGGTCATTTACACACGGTTTTCCTAAATCGTCGTGCTTACCCTATATTTTACCCTTGTTTTCCTAAACAAGTGGTATTTTTACAACTATCATTTTGGCGCCGCTGCCGGGGAGGCGTGTTGTGTTTTGATTGGAATTGTTGTTTTTATATACTAACCATAATTAGTATTTGTATTAGTAGCACTCTACTAATACGTATTATCGGTTTTTGGTTTTTGTGTGAATACTATTAATATATTGTATACGTAGAAAAAAATTCACAAGTACTCCAAATAAGTGAGAAATCACAACCTTGACTTGGGAGGTCATTACCCAATCATTGTATTCGAATCTCAAACCAAAGAAAAAGGCAAAAATAGATAAATACTTTCGTAAAGCTCGATTTTGAAAAATACAAACTATAAGGTGGGTATAAGGCGGTTGTATTTCACGACCTAAAGGAAAAAGGCTCTTAAGTGCTTCGCGCCGCCTCGTTTCCTCCGCTTGCTTGTGCGTATTTTGAGATTGAAAGCCAATCGAGGGTTTTGCCGCCCAAAGTATTACTAAGTATCATATATATTTTCTTGGTTTCATTGATTAAACCCTCTTGAACGTTTTGGTGTTCCACCAACGTTCTAAAGTCATCGAAGGCGTTCACTTCACGTGATCGTTTTCATTCCTTGAGGCTTCTTTAATCGAGAGATTTGATTAAGGAGGAGATTTGTAGATTTGTGTCTACTTAATACATTCCACAAGATCCAAAAAGGTTAATACAATCAAAACACCAAAAAGAATCTTCTTTGCTCGTCCCCTCGTTGTACGTGACGTTTATGCTAACTCGTAATCAAGCAAGACGTCCACGTAAACGAAAGAACAAAACTCCCACTCCAAATCATTCTAGTGAGGAGTCTCCTATTGACGAACCCATTGTAAGAGAAGCACCAACCATGGAAAATCGAACTATGATGGAGTTACTTCAAGCACCCACCGAGGGTTATGGAGAAGCTATTGTGATTCCCGCTATCCTTGCGGAGAATTTTGAGGTGAAAACGGGTTTGTTGTCGATGATCCAAAACAACAAATTCCGTGGTGATGAGAAGGACAATCCACACAACCATATCCGCCAATTTAATCGTCTTACCGCTACTTGCAAATTTAAGGATGTCTCGAATGACTCGATTAAGATGATGCTTTTTCCGTATTCCTTAGCGGGGCCCGCAAAAATTTGGTTAGAGAAAGATCCACCCAATTCTATATTGACGTGGAAGGATCTCGTTTCAAAATTCGTGAACCAATTTTTTCCGCCCTCTAAGACTACGCATTTGAAAAATGAGATTTCAAAGTTTTCACAAGAATCAAATGAAAGTTTTTCAACGGCTTGGAATAGGTTTAAGGAGATGTTACATGAATGTCCTCATCACGGTTTTTCCGACTTGCATCAAATCGACACGTTTTACAATGGACTTAATGATCATGAAAGGGATTATTTAAATGCCGCCGCGGGTGGTAATTTTTTGTGTAAAACGGTTGAGGAAGCTTTGGTGATAATTGAGAATAGGTCTAAGGTTTATAGCCCTCGTAACACAGCGAGTGTTACCAAATTGGGTTCGTCATCATCGTGTCGTAGCATTAATGCCTTACAAGATGAAGCTAATGAGGAAAATCGGTTTTTTGATAGGTTTTCGACTCTTATGTCCCATTGGAAAGCTCAAGAAGCTTCAAATTCCGCTTCGGTTAAAGCGGTTGCTAAGAGTTGTTTTTCGTGTGGTGGAGCTCATGATCTTTCCGAGTGCATTACCGCGGATGGTAACACTTCGAGTGCTTATGTAGCCACGGGAACTTATAACCAAAACGGTCAAGGTTCCCGCCAAAATCAAGCTCCACCAAATCAAAATGCTAATAACTATCGAAACAACAATCAAGGTGGTAATTATAAAGGCAATCAACGTAACTACAACAAGGGTAATTATCAAAGTGGAAATGGGCAAATTTCAAGCCAAAACCAAAACCGTGATTTTCAAACTACCACACAAGGTTTTCAAAATGATCACACCAAAAATCTTCAAGGATAGTTTTTGAATTATGCTAAGGCAAACGATGCTAAGTTTGACAATATGCAACGTGAAATGGTTAGCTTAAGATCCGAGTTGAAAAACGAGCTTAAAAACGAAATTGCTAATGAACTCAAAATTCATGCTAATAAAATGGAAGGAAATGTTCAACGACTCCAACAAAATCAACAAAAAATGGAGCAAGGTCAACATGAGATTAAGCAAGAGTTGTTAAAAGCGGATGCTAGGCAATCTAAGTTTGAAGACCGAATGGGAAAAATGTTTGAAGCTATCATGTGTAAACCTTATTCTTCGAGTAGTCTTCCTAGTGATACCATCGTGAACCCGAAGGGAGAAATGAAAGTGATTACCACACGTAGTGGTAAGACACTTAAAGAACCGACTCCTCAACCAATTACTCCAACGGTGGAGGAAATTGAGGAAGAACCCGAGGTGGTGGTCGAAAAGGAGCATATCTCAATCCCACGAAGTACCGCTCATGCCACACCTACGGTTGACCCATTACCACCATTGGAACCCGAGATTCCAAAGGCTATGCCTACTATGCCTCAACCCACACCACCTTTTCCCTATCCATTGAGACTTAGGAAGGAGAAACGTCAAGAGTGCGACAATTATCAATTTGAGCTTTTTATGAAAATGTTTCGTGATTTGCACCTTAATGTGAGTTTCGCCGACGCTTTGGTCATGATGCCTCGATTTGCCGCTAACTTTAAGAGTATGTTGAACAACAAGGAGAAATTGCACCAATTGTCTAGTTGTTCGTCGATTTATCTTAATCGCATACCTCAAAAAGTCGGTGATACCGGTAAATTTTTGATCCCTTGTGCAATCCAAGATATGGAAGAATGCTATGCCTTGGCCGATCTTGGTGCTAGCATTAACTTGATGCCACTTGCAATCTTCGAGTCACTCAATCTTCCTAATCTTACTCCTTCACTAATGTCTATCGAGTTGGCCGACCATTCCACGATTCGTGCATGTGGATTGGCGGAAGACGTATTTGTGAAAGTGGGGAAGTTCTACTATCCCGTAGACTTTATCGTTGTCGATATCCCCACGGATCCTCAAGTTCCTCTCATATTAGGTCGTTCGTTTTTAGATACGTCTATGGCTTTGATCGATGTTCATGCTAGAAAGATCACTTTACGTTTCAACGACGAGGAACTTGTTATAAACGCAGCTCAAAATTCTCAACTTTCTCATGTTTATTCCGTTGCTACCATAAACCTCGTTGATATGATCGACGTGGTTTGCGAGGAATTTTAACAAGAAGTTCTAGGATTTGGTGATGAAGAAACTAGTGGCAATCCCACTATGTTAGATCCAATTCTTGATAATTCGACACCAACCTTCACTCCATTTGAAGGCGGTGGTTTAACGTTGGAAGCATTCAATGTTCCACGTACTTGTGACGAAGACCTCGACAACGATGAGGACTTCTCGATTATCAAGGATTTTCTTAACGATTTCCCATTTTCTCATCCCGAGGAGGTTATGAGTATCAAGCCCAAATCTTCACTTGAGGAACCACCTATCCTCGAGTTGAAAGATTTACCTCCTCACCTCGAATATGTCTATTTGGAGGAGGACGAAAAGTTGCCGGTTATTATTGCGAAGGAACTTTCGAATGATGAAAAAACCGCACTTGTCAATGTTCTAAAGGATCACAAAGGGGTAATTGCGTGGAAGTTAACCGACATTAAGGGAATCGATCCCAAGTTTTGTACTCACAAAATATTAATGGAGGAGGATTACAAGCCCGCAATCGAATGTCAAAGGAGGGTGAACCCTAAATTTTACGACGTCATCAAAAAGGAGGTCCTTAAACTCCTTGACGCGGGAATGATTTACCCTATTTCCGATAGCCCTTGGGTGAGTCCTATTCATTGTGTCCCTAAAAAGGGAGGAATGACCGTTGTGCCAAATGATGCCAACGAGTTGATTCCCGCTAGACTCGTGACCGGATGGAGAGTGTGCATTGACTATCGAAAGTTGAATGAAGCCACTCGAAAAGACCATTTTCCCTTGCCCTTCATGGACCAAATGTTGGAGCGTCTTGCGGGAAACGATTTCTATTGCTTTTTAGATTGTTTATCCGGTTACTTCCAAATTCCCATCGATCCTCGTGATCAAGAAAAAACTACGTTTACGTGTCCATATGGAACGTTTGCCTATCGTAGAATGCCATTCGGACTTTGCAATGCACCAGGAACCTTTCAAAGGTGCATGACGGCAATTTTTCATGACATGATCGAGAAGACGATGGAAGTCTTCATGGATGACTTTTCCGTGTTTGGTAATTCGTTCACTTCGTGTTTGTCGAACCTTGAGAGAATGTTAAAACGTTGTGAGGAAACCAACCTTGTGCTCAATTGGGAAAAATGTCATTTTATGGTTAAAAGTGGAATCGTCTTAGGACACAAGGTCTCGAAAGCGGGGATTGAGGTAGATCAATCTAAGGTAGACGTCATCGCCAAATTACCTATCCCAAAACCGTTAAGGGAGTTAGGAGTTTCCTAGGCCACGCGGGCTTTTATCGTCGATTCATCAAGGATTTTTCAAAGATTTCTCGACCCATTACACATCTTCTTGAAAAAGAGGCACGTTTTGTCTTTGACGAAGATTGTGTACGAGCCTTTGAAATCCTTAAGAGGAAACTTACCGAAGCTCCCATTCTTGTTGCTCCCAATTGGAACCTCCCCTTTGAGCTCATGTGTGATGCTAGTGATTACGCTATTGGGGCCGTTTTGGGGCAACGTCATGATAAGCACTTCTTGCCTATTCACTATGCTAGCAAGACGATGACCGAGGCTCAACTAAAATACACTACAACGGAGAAGGAATTCCTTGCCGTGGTGTATGCATTTGAGAAGTTCCGACCTTACCTCGTCTTAGCTAAATGCATAGTGTATACGGACCATTCGGCTATCAAGTATCTCATGGGAAAGCAAGATGCTAAGCCTAGATTACTTCGTTGGATTCTCATCCTTCAAGAATTTGATCACAAAATCGTTGACAAAAAAGGAGCCGAGAATCTAGCGGCCGATCATCTTTCTCGTTAGGAAGATCCTCACCAAAGTGTTTACGAGCCCAAGGAAATCACCGAAACATTTTTGCTCGAGACACTTGGTGTAGTGAATTCCAAACTTGATCCTTCCACCCCATGGTTTGCGAATTTTGCAAATTACCATGTGGGTAACTTCATCATTAAGGGTATGACGACTCAAGAAAAACGAAAATTCTTTCGTGACGTCAAGTTCTACTTTTCCAACGACCCTTACTTTTTTCGAACTTGTGCGGATCAAATCATCCGACGTTGTGTATTTGGCACCAAAGCTTCTAACATCCTTAGAGCTCGTCACGAGGGACCCACGGGTGGTCACCACGGTGCTAATCTCACGGCTAAAAAGGTGTTTGATGCCGACTTCTTTTGGCCTACTATTTACCGAGATGCAAAAGATCTTCTGAAGTCATGTGATTCATGCCAACAACAAGGAAAAGCCTCACAAAAAGATGAAATGCCACAAAATATCATCCAAGTGTGTGAGATCTTTGACGTTTGGGGTATAGACTTTATAGGGTCGTTCCCATCATCTCGTGGTAATAAGTACATTCTCGTTGCGGTTGACTACCTATCTAAGTGGGTGGAGGCCAAAGCCTTGCCCACCAATGATGCTCGTGTGGTAGTTAAGTTCTTGAAAAGCTTGTTTTCTCGGTTTGGAACCCCTCGTGCGATCATAAGCGATCGTGGAACCCATTTTTGTAACGACCAATTCGAATGGGTCCTAAGGAAATATGGGGTTACACATCGGCTTTCTACGGCTTATCACCCACAAACGAGTGGGCAAGTCGAGGTTTCAAACCGAGCGTTGAAGAGGATCTTGGAGAGATCCGTTGGGGAAAACCGACAATCATGGTTAGATAAGTTGGACGATGCTTTATGGGCCTTTAGGACCGCTCATAAGACACCCATTCGGTGCACTCCCTATAAGCTTGTGTATGGAAAGAATTGTCATTTGCCTATCGAATTAGAACACAAGGCTTATTGGGCCCTAAAGCATTGTAATGATGATATGGAGACCGCGGGAAAACACCGGAAAATGCAATTGAATGAATTAGATGAATTGAGAGACATTGCTTATGAAAATTCATTGATTTATAAGGAAAAAACTAAAAAGTTGCATGATTCTAAAATTAAAAACCGGGTTTTTAACATTGGGGATCAAGATTTGCTTTTTAATTCAAGATTAAAAATCTTTTCCGGTAAGTTGAAATCCCGTTGGTCCGGTCCATTCACCGTGACTCAAGTGTTTCCGTATGGGACCATCGAGCTAGCTCAAGATGATGGTCCTAACTTCAAGGTGAATGGACATAGGTTGAAGCACTACTTTGGCGGGGAAGTTCCATCCTTGAACTACCTCGACCAAATCACTTTCCCCAATGATAACTAGTATTGAGGGGATCGAGTCGAGCTCATGACTCAGTAATCAAAAACGAGGTGCCTCGTGGGGGAGACCCATGCTTACCCATGTACATATTATTGCTTTCTAATTAGTTTAAAATGAGGGGATTTGTGCCCTTCCAACCTTTGTTCCGTGGTTGTTTGTGAATTATGGTTTTTAGATCATGATCTTCACGACTGGAGCCTCTCGTGTTCGTTTTATGAGAGCACTCGATCGTTTGCTTTGAAGACTTTCTCAATATCCAAATGATATATCCTTTGATGTTCTAACCTTAGGTTTTTAGCACAATTCATAAACGGCTATTACTTATTGGTTACACCCTTTCTATGCTAGATTAGGCATTCGACTACGTCTCTAGTATGGGGGTGTTTGCACCCCTAGACTCGAAACATTGAGGACAATGTTTAACTTTAGTATGGGGGGGGGGGGGGGTGAATAGATACTTGCCTTGCCAAACCTTTACGCTTTCCAAAGTTTATCTTTTTGTTATCGTTTTGGTTGCAAAATAAGGCTAAAAATGGCCAAATTTTAAAATTTTTCTCATGTTTTATAAGTGTTTGAAGACACGAATGTAGATTTTCCGATGGCGAGAATAAGAGTAATTTTTTACTCGACCGTGCGTGTTGAGCACTTAGCTTTGATTCCTTAACTACACATTAGGCTAAGTCTCTTAAATGAGGACGAGAAATGATAGAGTTAATTATAAGTTACTATGCTAAACGTAGAGTACTCGTATTCTTTCAAAAACTCATGTTTTCTCGTTGTTTGCTTATTCTCCCTTCGCTTGTAAATATTTTTTTCTTAATAAATATTGACTTAGCGGTTTAGTTAGGATTGTTGGGTTTCTAGTCTTTTCTAGTAGCTTCCGTGTAATTAAATTGGGAAGACATTAAGGTATCGCCAGCGTCACGGTTTTGAAGTATTGGCAACCGAATAATCGAAAGCTTCACCCAATAATAAGATTTCAAGTGCTCACCTAAATCAAGCAAACAATTTGAAGCCCCACAAGGCCGAAAAATCCATGCAAAATTGAAAGTGAATCAAGCCTTAATCTTCGAAGCTTTAAAGATCCAAAATTCGCCTTAGCGTGAGGATATACGTCTTTGGCTAATAAAACCACCGATGAGGCGGATAATAAAAGGCAAGGCAAGACCGAAGTCATAATAAAAGCTTCATGGCGAAGTTGAATAAAAGATGGAGGTAAACCAAATATAATAAGGCCCTTCCGTTAGGGGGCGTATAAAAGTCTTGGTAATAAGTCTCATGTTCAAAACCGTTATAAAACCGTGTTTATCGATCCCTCTTGTTGACTTAATTTTTTGACATCGTTGTCTATTAGGAGGGGTTATTGATTTGATGGTCTTAGTTACACCGTTAGGACTCTATTTTTAGACCTAAATCTCTATTATCGCATAAGTCAAACAATGTATCCTCGTGATACATTCAAGACAAAATAAAATATAAGAGATACAACTTAGGAATAATGGGAGAATAAGTACGTGATTAGGGCATATGAGTAGTGTTAGCATTACTAACTTATAATGACAATGATCTCGTTGCACGCTTGGCATGGAATTGGGGTGAAAATCGAGGAAGATGAAATTATTTCTAACAAAGCATTCACATGTTCTTATTCTATGAACATAAACGTCCCATTTTGCGATGAAAATCATACATTATGTCTATAACACAAGTAGTAGTAATAGTAGTAGTGTAGCTAGTTTATCATTCAATAAAGTGAATAAAAATGAATTTTGGAGGTGCTATCATACTTCATTCTAGCATTGCGTGAGGGCACGGCAATGGTTTAGTATGGGGGAGTGATGAGACTGCTTTTATACATAGTCTCATCGTCCATTTTAGGCTTAAAATGCATTAAATATCATTAAAACTGCCAAATATATGCTCGTGTTTGTTGCTTGTGTATTTTAGGTATGGATATTGAGGAAATGACAAAAAGATCACAAGAATCAATCAAAAATGAACACGGGAAACGAAGCCGCACAATGAATCGGGCCCAAGAATGGAATATCCCAAAATGACCTTGAAGAATTGAAGATTGGAAACATCGGTCCCTCATTTTTGAAGACTTGGAAATTTATACCCTTGTAATACTCTCTATTTGCATTTGGGTCCCTAAATTATCAAGATGTTACAAGTTCAGTCCTTGAAGAATGAAGAAATTACATTAGAAGTCCTTGTTTAAAGTTTACAAAACACTTGTGCCAAAATTAATAAATGGTCCAAAGTTGTTGTGAAGAAAAATGGAGTTGATAGCTATTTTTTACAAGTTGAACAAGACAAAGGAGTTAAGGGACCTATTCTGCCAGACAACCAAATTCCCTCCCTCCACTCACATCCTGCCACGTCACCCACTCACACAAACCAGCCAATCACCAACACCCCACCTTCCACGTCACTCCCCACCTCTTATAAACTGATTACTTAAATCAGTTTCATAAGTTTTCCCACCAAACACGTTTTTTAAACTAATTTTTCCCCAAAACGGATTAAAACCAACCCTTAATCCCACATAAACCCTAATTTTCCCAGACACAATTAACTATAAAACAAAGGGGTTTTTGTTAAGCTTTTCCAGAACTTTAATTACCCTCACCCTCATCCCATCCCACACCCAAAACGTGAACCAAGACCAACCCATGTGAGTGTAGGGCCCTCCCCTGAACCTCACTTTCCCCTCAAAACCCTAAAACCGACAAGATAAACAGCTCATATCCACTCCCTTGTCCCCAAGGACTGATAAACGGCTAAGATCACAACAATCCAACTGGCAACATCACATGGTTCCATTTGACCAAAATTTGAAGATTCGTTCAAGGGCTTTTCTAGAAAATCACTCATTAGGGTTTTAGCTTATTAATATTTTATTAGGTAGCTCTAGAATGTTCTGTTAAGTAGTATATAAGGAGCTTACAACTTGTGTAAAGCCCTTGTTCCAGATTTTGCTTTAAAATATTTGTAATTCCTTTTTAAAGTTATAAAAGTTGGTATTTGTTTGAAAAGTAATTCCTTTTTATTGTTTAAAAGTTGGTAAGTGTTTGAAAGGCAAAATCTGAGTTCCATTTTTTCATTTGGTAAACACTTTGTGTTTAGAATTTTCAAAAAGGGTTTCAAAAAAGGTTTGATAATTTTCAGAAATTCAAGGTTCCAAAGAAGTGAAAGTGGACTTGGATCATTGGATTTCTGATTATATACTTGTTTTAAAATGTATTCATTAGGTTATTAGTAAAAGATTTTTGAGAGAAAAATCTGTTTTTCCATTTTTTTGACTAAGTTACTGTATCAAAAGCCATAAGCTACAAGCTTATGGCATTTTGATACTTGGATATTTGTTGCTGGTTTGTTGTGGTGTGCAGGAAACAAGAAGGAGACAAGCTCCCATTATCATCCATTTCTTTTCATTTTTTTGTACAAAGCACTTTTCATACCAGCATCCCAAAGAGATTCAGCACAAGCCCGAGCTTGTGGGAGATGGCTATGCAGCCATTGTGGGACCTGGATGTGGGTCCCACAAGGTAAATCCCTTGTTCTTTATTTTCAGATTTCAAAAAATTAAGATTCATGTGATTTGGTTAATTTTTGTGAATCTGCTTGTTTGTTTGTTTTATCTGCTTGATTAGGTCTCTTATTGTTTGGTATGCATGTTAGTAGTGATTAGAATCATTTTGGGTGTGATTTAAAAGCTTTTGGTTTGAGAAAAATTGATTTTCAGTCATTAAGGGGTGTTTGGATTAGGGTTTAAGTTGGGTTTATTGACTTCAAGCTTGCTTAAAAACCTGTTTTACACACTCATTAGGTGGTCATTAGGTGATATATATACTTGTCTTTCAGTTTGGTAAGGTTTAGAACAAATTTGCATGTTAAAAATTGAGAAGGATAGCTAAAAACAGTCAATCCACTTTTCTACTTATTTTTGAGTGAATTTGTGCCTCAAATCTTGCAAGTTGTTAGAAGATAGGTCTAAGTAGGATTGTGTATCACTTGTATGCTAGTTGGTGGGATTGTGTGCAAAATTTAGCCAAGTGAATCTCACTTTTGTGCCAAATAGATCAGTCATTTATTCATCAGAAACATGTAGGCTTCATCAGAAACTTTCATTGGCATTTTTGTGCAATTTTTGTGAAGTGATTTTGTGTTTTTTGTGCTATTATTCACTCCCCACAACCCAACTGGTTGTGGGGTTGCCTTATTGCCCAAGAAAAGCTTTCAAATAAGCTTCCCTAAGCTTATTGGTCAACTGACCATAATTTTATACTAGCAGTGGGAAAAAAGTTTCCCCTACTAACACACAAGTTAGCACTGCTACACTACAAGACAATTCCAATGCACATGTCACTTTCAGAAACCTAGAAATTTTGTCTTTAGTGCATTAAAATAGGAATTAGACTTTCAAACCAGTTTCTATATTTTTCTAATTTTATTTCTGATTTTTCTGCTTAATTAGTTTTTAATTTACTGTTCATTTGCTATTTTTTAGGTTAAATTGCATTTTAAATACTTTTTAATTTCTGATTTTTGTCTTTTAGGGACAAAAATTGTTATTTTTCAGTTTTAATAATTTTCATAGACTTAGAAAAAGATTTTAAGATTTTTAGTTCAAAAAGTTTTTACTGTTCACTTTTTATTTATTTTTTAGAATTAATTTAATTTAATTAGGGTTTTAATTCAAACTGTTTTGTCTTTTAGTGAAAAATTTTATATTTTTCAAACTTTTTCATTTTTCTACTGTTCAATAGAGTAATTTAGGATTTTTAAAATTGTCAAATTATTCTTGGCATTATTTTATAATTTTTTTTTAAATATTTTGGTTTAAAAATAGTTTTTAGTGATTTAAAAATAGAAAAATAGTTTTTAAAATTAAGGAAAAATACTTTTTAGTCTTTAGATAATATAAGTAAGTTATTTGTTCAATAAAATAATATTTTAGACATTTTGATTAATTATATTTAATTTTAGGGTTTTAATTAGCATTTAAAATTGAATATTTAATTATTAAAAGGTTCTAAAATATTTTTGTTGAATTTTTATTCTTATTTATATTGTTTTAGACTTAGTTTAGCTTTTAATTAATTTTTAGGTTCAAAATTTTTAGATTTGTAGTTTTTACGGTTTTACGTGAACGCCTTTTCGTCTTAGCTCGATCCGTCTTCGTAACCGTCATTCTCTTCTCATCCCATTTCTATTTTTCTTTTTATCAATATAATCACAAATTAATCCAAATCATTACACTCATAACACACTAGCCTCCTCGAGAACGAACTCGCTTTCACTTTTAGGGTCATTTACACACGGTTTTCGTAAATCGTCGTGCTTACCCTATATTTTACCCTTGTTTTCCTAAACAAGTGGTATTTTTACAACTATCAGGGCCATCAACGCCTGAACTAGAGTTGTCAACGTTTGAGCCATCAACTCCTGAATTTGTCTTGTCAGCGCCAGATTTTCCTTTGTCAGCGCCTGAAAGACCATGCATGTTGTTAACTGGTAATACTTGGGGACCACCATTTTCCTTTCCAGCAGCAGCAACAGCAAAGGCATCTGTCCATATGGGAATAGTGACATACTCAAGTATGGGAGATGAATTGTCTGCTTGTGATCCAACCTCTTCATTAACCTGTGTACCTGAAACATCAACAACTGGTTCATCCACAACACTTGAAGTTACCTTCACAATGTTTGGATTAGTAACAGGCATATAATTCAAAGTCCTAGATAGAGGTTCCATGTGACAATCCGTCAATTTATGGTTGATATTTTATTCTCAAGTATTATTTAAAAACATTATTTTTAATGTTATATTATGAACTCACTTATTTTTGGGAAGTAATTTGGATTTACGTCTTGAAGTAGCATCGACTACGTCTAAACCGGAGGATTCTACGTTACGTGCTTACGTTTACATACACCATTTTGATGACAATCCGACATTTCAGAAAATAAATATGTCCGTGAATATTATTTTGAGATTTTAAATTTGTGTTGGTTCATAAACTCACAAATTTACGAGAATAGATTAGGACTTACGATTTTATTTTAACGTCCTTTACGACTAAACCGGAAACCTTAGGATTACGTAATAACGTTTTCGAACTCCGTTTTGGATGAGATAATTTTTATTAGATTCGTTTTGTGCCGTTGATACATAATTTATAAAAACGTTTTTCGTAAAACGACCAGAGGGCACGCAAATCGAGGAAACTAGAATCGAGGAGTACCCGTAAATAAATGGGGATGAGACAAGTGGGACACTTGTCCCACCCCCACTATAACCGGCCACAATACTTCCACCACACCAATATTGGTGTCAAGTGTAAGCTAAGTTGCTTACACATGTCTTAAGGCTTACAAAGTAAGCTAACATTACACAAAACCATCAAACTTGAAACTCAAAACCATTCACTTCATTTCTATACTTGCAAAACACACACAACTCTCTCATCTCACCCTCTTTTGCCGTCCACTCTCTCCCACAAACCCCTATTTTGATCAAATTTAACCACAAAATCCTATGTTATTCATACATATGATGATGCCCTCTTGAAGCTCTCTTGAATGGTGGTGATTATAACATCCAAGGAGGAGTTTCTATGGAGTCTTGGGGCTGATTTTCCACAAGGTGTTCTTGAAGAATGGTGGTCTTGAAGATGGTCTTGGTTATTCACAAGTTTCTCCATCAAGATCCATGTTTTGATCACAACCTACGTCATCATGGTGGTATAAAGATAGTTCTTCTCATCTTCTTGTTATTTTTGATTATGTATTCTTGTATTTATTTTACTTATGTATATGTATATGACGATGAATGATGATTAAAAATATTGTGTGGGGATTTGGTGTTGATAAACATGGTTAAAAAGATGAAAAACTATAAGAAACAAGGCTAAAATCTTTTTAAATTGTTGGCTGTATAAAACAGTAAAGAACCATGTGATGAACTGATAAAATGGCATAGATTAATGGATATACAGTAAGCTATGAGTCTTGTACACATGTGAGAGTTGGCCATGCAATGGAATCATTAGGATGAGTGAGATATGATCAAAACAAGTTTAGAGTACAAATCTGAGTTCACTGTTTTGGACGATTTTTAGAAAATACTTAGAGGCTGATTCAACAGTAGCTATAGTAGAGTTAAATGGAGCACATATCATGTAGTTTATGTCATATAAATTTTAGATTCTATCTCCATATAGAACTCTAGATATGGCAGTTTTGGTGAACATGAAAATAAAAATCAGATTTTGGAAATTAAATTATAATAGTATTATATAAGCACTCAAATAAAAATAGTATAAAATGTGAATTAAAACCCACTAACTCATATAATACATTTATATAAATATGTATAAGGATAAATAAATGGATATTTTATAAAAATGGTAGTTTGATAAGTTTTATAAGTTATAAAAACTATAAACATGATTTTTTACGACTTTTTCGGCTATTACCGTAAAATTAACGTTTTTGTTAAATAAAACTTAGACGGTTGGTCCCGTCTAATGTAAACTTTTATAAAATCATATACTGATATATAAACATATATAACAAGTAAAAACCTATAAAACCAGAACTATATAACATACGGACATTAACGGGCTAAGTTAACGTTATTGGACTAATAATACAACAAAATGGACTAAAACACTTATAAACTTATTTATTGGGCTTAACCCATTTGGGCCCAACTTGTAAAATATAGATACTGATAATACAAGTATGAAATGGATTAATACAAGTTAATGAACTTATAATAGGCTTATTGGACCTAAAACGCGTAAATAGGTAAAACTAGTAAACTAGTAAGAAGTTACCAAAACATAAAGACTAAAATGAGTAAAAGAGAATATGTAAACCCACTTGATCATCATATATATAAAATCATCATATGTATACATAATTTTTATTTTTATAAAGTCATTGAACATGAGCCTAAGACGAGTATTATTTGTCTAGGTTTCCGTGATTGAAGCACGTACCGTACATCCGAATCGCCGATAACCGCCTTCCCACATCAACGTGAGTTCATAGCCTCGCACTCTTTTATATGTTTTTATGAAATGTTTTATAAACCCGCGAGGGAGATAACATGTTAGTTTTTATAAAATAGGACACCATTTGTCCCGATTGTTTGTTTATTGATTTAGACCCGAATGATTGTATGACCCGATTGTATGACCCGATTGTATGACCTGATAAATGATTAAATGACCCGATAGATGAAATTAAATGGATTATTAAAGTTAGGTTATGTCACTAAAAGTCCCATTAGCATGAATTGTGAACTACCGGGATTTGGTAGACGCTTATGCATATAATAGTACTATTTGGGGACGATCACCCCAGTTCGCGCCTTGACGGTTGATCCCTGTCGTGCCACATTGATTGGTAAGCGAATTTATATATGAGAAGATTTCCATAGCGTGACCTTTGTGACGACACGCTAATTTAGATGGGAAAATTGAGTATCAGGTTAGCTACCCGTTGTTTGGTTTAGTAAGGTAGCAATGTCATGCGGCTTATAATAATCTAGTTAACGAAATACTACTATACGCACCGAATTACGATGTATTGCCTGACTAGCAATACGGGGTCATACTATTGATATTATGTTCATGTTTTGGTTTTATATAACCATATTCATATAACGGTTTTTATTTAATCTATACAACGTTATAAAACGTATTGTATGATGTTTTTACGAGATTGGCTCGTATAATTATTTTTAAGGCGAATGCCTATATTATGATTTTCGATAAGGATTTGTATAAAAATGACTTTGGCTATTTTATGGCCTATTACAATGATTTGTTCGAAATGATTTTTGGTAATAATTTTACACCAAAGTTATATTGATGGAATTTATTAAACTCTATGAATTCACTCGGCGTTATCGCTGACCTTTTCTTTTAACATGTTTTATCTCAGGTACTTGAAGGTAATTCTCGGGAAGACAACAAGAATTCATGGCCCGCACCTAAATAACAATTTCCATTCAAATCTTTTGTAAAATTGTATGAAATGACAATGACTTGGGACCTATGTAAATTTGATATTTATGAATGGAAATGCTTTTATTAATAAACGACGCGATTTTTATGTGTTGTCTATGATGTGAGTAATGTGCTATCCCGTAACACCAACGAGTCTTCCGCTGTATTGAGTTGTATAAATTTGGGGGTGTTACAGTTTGGTACCAGAGCTCTCGTTATAGAGAACGAAAGATTTTTAAAACCAAGGTTTTGAATAAAACATTTCAAAATCTTTTAACTATAAACATTTTTCTAAAAATGTCTAAAAATCTTTTGACTATAACGGTGCGGAAGAATTCCCGAGTTACCGACAAGGCCAGACTGAGAAGTGTTATTTTAATATATATATATAACTATGATTATATATATGATGTAATTTCATTACATGATTGTTTGATGATTATTTTGATATTTATACGAGTTATTTATACGACGTAGATTGTCACAAGGAACCTAAATCCCCTAGTAAATTAATCGAAGCTATTCTCGTAGGAATTCTAGCTATCCTAGATCTATACCAAGTTGTGGATATTTATGATCCCAACAAATGGTTGATATTCGTAGAAATGTAGATATTAGTTGATTGCGATATTGAAGAAGAATTGGCGAGATTAAATCTGATATCGATGTCATGACGATCTTTCCATATAGAGTGGAGTTTGACAAAACGATACCACCTAGAAAGATGTCATCTGATTCGTTGTCACCCAATTCTTAAATTTGAAATCGAAAGGGTGAATGTTGCACTTGAGGCTGTCATTGGAACCATTACCCAAAAGCCTCATGCCACAAGTACCTTTCCGAGAAGTCTAATTGAATGTGTGATTCATTTCATACTAGTGACTCATTTGATAATTGTTGTTGAAAGAGCTATAGGATTGGAAATTAAGTGTTGATCATATCGATCTTTTGTTGCCCTTTTAAGATCTAAGAATAAGATTGAAAGTATTGGAATATGAGGTAGGATATCGAATTGAGTATAAGTTGATTAAAACTTGAATAAAGTAAAATTTAACCCGAATGGAATAAGAAATTGTTGAGAAGAATTCGTTAAGTTCTGTGATTAAATTATAAGGTTTTAATTGATTGTTGATTCGTGTTAATGGTTGTTCCTAGGCCATAGTCCTCTAATGAGGATGCCCAGTGTCCACCAAATAAATTAAAGAAATCTTCTTCTAAATGGGGACAGATGGATCTTTCGGGACATGTGGAACACCTAATGACTCTTGTAGATTAGTATTCATTGTGGTATCTTTTGAAGATAATCCCTAACTTAACTGTGACATCAGTTGGTAGGATGAGTTCTTGGAATTGTATGACATAGTGACACGTAATGTGTTACGGTACAATTTAGACTTGTTTGTGATTAATGAAAAGACTACATTTGATTGCTAAATTCTACATGTATCGATGATATCTATCTTTTCTTGCTTCTTCCTAATGCTCGCATTAGTGATGCAACCATTGAACAAGTACTCATCTTGAATTGAGTTACGTTGAGGATTATTCTTTTAGAGTGCCATCGAGATCATGAACCTCGTGTTTAATTGGCTAAGCTCATTTCCTATTATATTGTAGTTAGTTCTTGGTGAACAACTCTTCATCACTCTTTTGCAGATCACTCATTGTTTTTATAAGATAAAACCGTATCCCTTGAGAAAAATTGAATTTTCATCATCATACGGATTATTTAAAGTGAGATTTATAAGTAATCGTTATCGAAATGAAGTTGTTTATAAACCACCTTGGAAAACTTAATTGTTTTCATAACAAAGAAAATCATTGTAAATTTATTTTTGATTCTTATTTAAGAATTAAGCATGAAAATGTTTTTATTATAAACATGATGATAGAATTTTGACGAACTGAGTATTGCACCGTTAATCTTGAAATTGTATATAGTTGCGCGCCTACATACATATTGGAATGGACCATGCAAGGCTGATTAGTAGTCACCATAAAACTAATTAATAAACACTACATTTTCTTGAAGATTGTGAAAGATTAATAATTATGAGATCTGCAAGAAGTGAAAAATAGGGACATAGTGTTAGGGACACCTACATATGTGCCTGTAGCATCTATTCTTCTGAGTCGAATTTACTCATCTGTGGAAATTGTCTTATTTGACAATTGACAATTCTTTCTTGTCCAATTCTCCCGTAGTGAGATTCTTAGGAAAAGTATCTGATTACCGAGTGTTGATACCCGACTGGATGTATTGATGTTCTTATCATTTCTTATGGTTTGATTTCATCTGAATGACCTGGGTACCGATCCGAGGAGCTTTCTAATGCGTACTCAAATTATGAAAACATGGGATACATTCATATTCGTTAAATGTTTTCGTCTTTATCTGAATTGAAATTCTCTCGCATAGATTATGCGTTAACCTTACTCTTTTGAGGTTAGTTATGTCTCCTGATATTCTTGAATTTGTGAAAGCTTATGAGTTATTATTTGTCTTTTGAGAAGTTCACATCTTATCGACGACAATGAAACTAGAAAGTTGATAGTGCCAGTAGAATGGATTGATTGATTATGACATGACGACATTGTCTTAATTGATGGGAACTCGAATAGAATTCCCCTAAATGATAAGATGTTGATTTCAAAAGTGATCTAAATAATTCTTGATGGATGATCATATCCTGCATTTTGACTTGAAATTATACTGTGAATGGTTGTGAATTAGCCATAGATATTATAATCTAGAAAGAACCTAATATGAATTTATTAAAAGATGTTTATGTTATCTGAAACCTTAGGAGGTATTTGTTGGTGAATTACCTAGACTTTTGCCATTTAGGAAAGTCGAATTTGGTATTGATTATATTCCCGGTGCTACACCTGTGACATGTGCACTGTATGTCAGCACCATCTGAATTAAAGGAATTTCCTTACAACTGAGAGAGTTGTCGGAGAAAGATTTTATTCTACCGAGCTCGTCATCATGAAGAGCTATTGTGTTATCATTCCTTATATTTATAGATTACTGTGAACTGAGTAAATTGACAATCGAAAACGATATCCATAACTCGAAATGGAAGATTTTTTCGATCATTTACAAGGTTCTAGCATATGTTTTAAAGATGTGATCCACGCCATGGTTATCATCAACTTCGCGTCCGCGAAAAAGATTATCTATTCCAATCACTACATCCGGTACTTGTAATGAACATTATGAGTTTCACGTGATGTCGTTTGGATTAACTAATGCACATGTAGTATTCATAAATATTGGTGAATCTCGTGCGTAGGCTGTAATTTGATAAATTCATGCTCGTGATCATTAAGGATCATTTGTTTGTTTGTTAGAGTAAGAAGAAGTTAATAATTATTTATAGATTGCCCTGAATTGGCCGAACAATGAAAACATGTACCTTGAATAATTAATATGTGATTTAAGACTAAATCCTTTACATTAATTGACCATGTGAGTAATAGATAATGATATATATTGACTCTTTAAAAATTAAGAGCCCTTTTAAGACTTTGGGTTTTACCAAAAAGAAAGTGCAAATATGTTTTGACATATATTTTATCAAAGAAATTTTTAAGGGATTATTTCCTTATACACAAATCATTTAACTAAACTCCTGTTTAGGGGTAAATGTTTGTGTATACTTCTAGACAACCTAAGAGGGATTGAGGAAACCGTTAAACCATGACTTAAAATTTGAAACGACAATTTTTGCTTTTCAACTAAGAAAATTTTGAACAAAGTAAAACAAAGATTTTTCGAACATTTACGGATCTTACTAATTATTTTAATTATTTTCGATAAATCAACAAAAATCTTGTTAATTAAATTCAAATTTATTTTGAACATTTTTATAATTGGTCGAACTAAGAAATTTAAAATCTTTACGTTTACGTTTCATAAAAAATTAAATATTTAATATTTAATTAGTTGTAATAATTATCAGCGCTTTAAACGTCGGATTGAGCAAAACGGATAAAAATAATAGTTGAGATATAACTAAGACTTAGAAAATGTGAAGAAAGAATTTTCGAATAAATACGGACACGATAATTATTCCATCTAGGAAAGTGAACGTAATTACTGACACATAATATAGAAAAGATAAAGAACCAATTAGGACATGTTCCTTAATAATGAAGATGCAAAATAAATTGCCGAACAATATAAAAAAATAAATGATGTTTGTAAAAAAAAGGATAATATAGATAATAAAAGGAGTTCGCGTCTAATGTGAACCATTAGAATTGAGAAGCCGATAGTGTTTTAAAGGCCACTTGTGGTTGCCTAAATATGGAGATTTTGAGATATAGTTATGTTGGAGTCTTGTAAGTATTCTATTTATGTCATTTCTGACTAAAAGTATCTTTGTCTGAAGAAGTCGTACTAATGGCAAATTATGAAAGCAGACACCGCCTCATACATTAGTAAACGTCTAGCTATTGCAAAGGTCATCATCTGAATTCGATTCGATTTGGGTCATCGTCGACAGACTGACCAAATCTACTAATATCATTCCTATTAATAATAGATTCTTGATGAAGAAATTGACTCTTTGTATTTAAAGGAGTTATGTAAACATGGTGTGCCTGTATCGATCATCTCTATCAAGACCCTCGCTTCGCATCGAATTTCTAGAGATTTGCTCAGAAGTCATTGAGAACGAATCTTGATGAGAGTACTATGTACCACCCCAATCGAAGGGACGAGGTAAAGTAACGATACAAAATACTATAAGTGATGTACTAGGTTTGAATGATTGACCTTTGGTAATAGACTCTAAAATCGTTTCCCTTTGGAGAGATTATCCTTGATAATTATCGTATTAGGATCGAGATCTAATCTTGTTAAGATTTAAATATTAGAGCATCTGTAAGCAGGAGTTGAGATGAAGACATCTGACATACACCCATTGTGAGTTGGACATGTATTTTAGGTTAAAGGTTTCCTATGATGGCGAACCTAACCTTAAAAAATACTCGACCCGCGAGACCTGAAATGATTATTGAAATTAGGATCTGATTATTGACTGCCGGTAGTGGGCAAGAGGTTATGTGAACATGAAATGTAGATCTTGAAGTGCCAGATGGGTAGCGAAGTTATGCCAAAAATTTTAACCATGGAAAATGAATTGATGATCTGGAAGATCATGGGATATAAGTCCCCGTTGTATGGGACAATTGAGATGATGTAAAAGATTGGTTTGAAAGGCATATAAGCTGGATCTACCCTAGGACTTCAAGAGCTGCGTGAATTATGTTTCGTAAATCGAAATTGATAAAAATGTCTATCAAGTGAGAATCTGATTGTTTATTAGTAAAGCTTAGATCGGCGAAAAGTTGCATTCATCAAAAACCCGTGAACATCATGGATAGAGAAAGTAAGTCAACATTAAGCCTGATCTTATTCCCGTAGTTATGTTTGATGAAACTCGCGTACTGTAATGAATTACACTTGTGAGAAAAGACCGAATGTGGAGGAAATACCCACATGGCTTTAACTCTATAAGAAGCGAGTAGTAAGGTAAGATGATCTTTGAGGACAAAGATCCTGTTTAGGGGTAAATGCTGTGGCAATCCGTCAATTTATGGTTGATAATTTATTCTCAAGTATTATTTAAAAACATTATTTTTAATGTTATATTATGAACTCACTTATTTTTGGGAAGTAATTTGGATTTACGTCTTTAAGTAGCATCGACTACGTCTAAACCGTAGGATTCTACGTTACGTGCTTACGTTTACATACACCATTTTGATGACAGTCCGACATTTCAGAGAATAAATATGTCCGTGAATATTATTTTGAGATTTTAAATTTGTGTTGGTTCATAAACTCACAAATTTACGAGAAGAGATTAGGACTTACGATTTTATTTTAACGTCCTTTACGACTAAACCGGAAATCTTAGGATTACCTATTTACGATTTCGAACTCCTTTTTCGATGAGACAATTTTTATTAGATTCATTTTGTGTCGTTGATTCATAATTTATAAAAACGTTTTTCGTAAAACGACCCGAGGGCACGCAAATCGAGGAAACTAGAATCGAGGATTGTACGTAAATAAATGGGGATAAGACAAGTGGGACACTTGTCCCACCGCCACTATAACCGGCCACAATACTTCCACCACACCAATATTGGTGTTAAGTGTAAGCTAAGTTGCTTACACATGTCTTAAGGCTTACAAAGTAAGCTAACATCACACAAAACCATCAAACTTGCAACTCAAAACCATTCACTTCATTTTTATACATGCAAATCACATACAACTCTCTCATCTCACCCTCTTTTGCCGTCCACTCTCTCCCACAAACACCCTATTTTGATCAAATTTAACCACAAAATCCTATGTTATTTATACATATGATGATGCCCTCTTGAAGCTCTCTTGAATGGTGGTGATTATAACATCCAAGGAGGAGTTTATATGGAGTCTTGGGGCTGATTTTCCACAAGGTGTTCTTGAAGAATGGTGGTCTTGAAGATGGTCTTGGTTATTCACAAGTTTCTCCATCAAGATCCATGTTTTGATCACAACCTACATCATCATGGTGGTATAAAGATAGTTCTTCTCATATTCTTGTTATTTTTGATTATGTAATCTTGTATTTCTTTTACTTATGTATATGTATATTACGATGAATGATGATTAAAAATATTGTGTGGGGATTTGGTGTTGATAAACATGGTTAAAAAGATGAAAAACTATAAGAAACAAGGCTAAAATCTTGTTTGCTGTATAAAAAAGTAAAGAACCATGTGATGAACTGATAAAATAGCATAGATTAATGGATATACAGTAATCTATGAGTCTTGTACACATGTGAGAGTTGGCCATGCAATGGAATCATTAGGATGAGTGAGATATGATCAAAACAACTTTAGAGTACAAATCTGAGTTCACTGTTTTGGACGATTTTTAGAAAATACTTAGAGGCTGATTAAACAGTAGCTATAGAAGAGTTAAATGGAGCACATATCATTTAGTTTATGTCATAAAAATTTGAGATTCTATCTCCATATAGAACTCTAGATATGGCAGTTTTGGTGAACATGAAAATAAAAATCAGATTTTGGAAATTAAAGTATAATAGTATTATATAAGCACTCAAATAAAAATAGTATAAAATGTGAATTAAAACCCACTAACTCATATAATACATTTATATAAATATGTATAAGGATAAATAAATGGACATTTTATAAAAATGGTAGTTTGATAAGTTTTATAAGTTATAAAACTATAAACATGATTTTTTACGACTTTTTCGGCTATTACCGTAAAATTAACATTTTTGTTAAATAAAACTTAGACGGTTGGACCCGTCTAATGTAAACTTTTATAATCTCATATACTGATATATAAACATATATAACAAGTAAAAACCGATAAAACCCGAACTATATAACATACGGACATTAACGGGCTAAGTTAACGTTATTGGACTAATAATACAACAAAATGGACTAAAACACTTATAAACTTATTTATTGGGCTTAACCCATTTGAGCCCAACTTGTAAAATATAGATACTGATAATACAAGTATGATATGGATTAATACAAGTTAATGAACTTATAATAGGCTTATTGGACCTAAAACGTGTAAATAGGTAAAACTAGTAAACTAGTAAGAAGTTACCAAAACATAAACACTAAAATGAGTAAAAGAGAATATGTAAACCCACTTGATCATCATATATATAAAATCATCATATGTATACATAATTGTTATTTTTATAAAGTCATTGGACATGAGTCTAAGACGAGTATTATTTGTCTAGGTTTTCGTGATTGAAGCACGTACCGTACATCCGAATCGCCGATAACCGCCTTCCCACATCAACGTGAGTTCATAGCCTCGCACTCTTTTAAATGTTTTCATGAAATTTTTATAAACCCGCGAGGGAGATAACATGTTAGTTTTTATAAAATAGGACACCATTTGTCCCGATTGTTTGTTTATTAATTTGGACCTGAATGATTGTATGACCCGATTGTATGACCCGATAAATGATTAAATGACCCGATAGATGAAATTAAATGGATTATTAAAGTTAGGTTATGTCACTAAAAGTCCCATTAGCATGAATTGTGAACTACCGGGATTTGGTAGACGCTTATGCATATAATAGTACTATTTGGGGACGATCACCCAAGTTCGCGCCTTGACGGTTGATCCCCGTCGTGCCACATTGATTGGTAAGCGAATTTATGTATGAGAAGATTTCCATAGCGTGACCTTTGTGACGACACGCTAATTTAGATGGGAAAATTGAGTATCGGGTTAGCTACCCGTTGTTTGGTTTAGTAAGGTAGCAATGTCATGCGGCTTATAATAATCCAGTTAACGAAATACTACTATACGCACCGAATTATGATGTATTGCCTGACTAGCAATACGGGGTCATACTATTGATATTATGTTCGTGTTTTGGTTTTATATAACCATATTCATATAACGGTTTTTATTTAATCTATACAACGTTATAAAACGTATTGTATGATGTTTTTACGACATTGGCTCGTATAATGATTTTTAAGGCAAATGCCTATATTATGATTTTCGATAAGGATTTGTATAACAATGACTTTGGCTATTTTATGGCCTATTACAATGATTTGTACGAAATGATTTTTGGTAACAATTTTACACCAAAGTTATATTGATGGAATTTATTAAACTCTATGAATTCACTCGGCGTTATCACTGACCTTTTCTTTTAACATATTTTTTCTCAGGTACTTGAAGGTAATTTTCGGGAAGACAACAAGAATTCATGGCCCGCACCTAAATAACAATTTCCATTCAAATCTTTTGTAAAATTGTATGAAATGACAATGACTTGGGACCTATGTAAATTTGATATTTATGAATGGAAATGCTTTTATTAATAAATGACGCGATTTTTATGCGTTGTCTATGATGTGAGTAATGTGTTATCCCGTAACACCAACGAGTCTTCCGCTGTATTGAGTTGTATAAATTTGGGGGTGTTACATTCCAAGTCAAACAACCAATTTGGACCACTTTCATGATCACTAGGTTTATTTTCTAGAACCTAACATGTACTTTTTCAAGTATACGTTTTTCTTTCTTAAGGTAAACCCTATATCCTTTGCTCTGCACTGAATAACCCATGAAGTAGCCTTCATCACCTTTAGAACTAAATTTACCTAAGGCATCACTAGTATCTAGTACAACTACATGACAACCAAAAGGTTTAAGAAAACCAATATTAGGTTTCCTTCCCCAAAGTAACTCATAAGGTGTTTTGTTATGTATCTTGTTGACCAATGCTTTATTCTAAACATAACAAGCTGTATTCACAGCCTCAGCCAAAAATGCAATGGGAAAGTGAGCATCAGCCAACATAGTCCTGGCTGCTTCAATTAGGGTTCTATTCCTTCTCTCAGCAACCCCATTTTGCTGTAGGGTTCTGGCAACACTAAACTGTCTAGTAATCCCTTTTCTTGGCACAAAAATCATCCAACAGTTTATTTTTAAACTCACCACCATTATCACTTCTAAGCATCTTAACTTCATTACCAGTTTTCTTTTCAATTTGGTTAATAAAGTTAATTAAAGTATCAGCAGTGTCACTTTTCATAGCTAAAAAGAAAGTCCAAGTAAACCTAGAAAAGTCATCAGTGATGACAAAACAGTAAGATTTACCATTAAAGCTTTCTATATTAGTAGGACCAAATAGGTCCATATGCAGCAAGTGAAGTGATTTAGAACTAGAATGCACTTGTTTAGACTTAAATGAGACCTTGTACTGTTTGCCTTTAAGGCATGCAACACAAGAGTTGTCATTGTGGAAAGCCTTTTTAGGCAAACCATCAACCAAGCCATGTCTCACAAGTCTGTTTATATTTTTAAAGTTAATGTGCCCTAGTCTCCTATGCCATAGATTACTCTCATCAACTGAAGCTTTAACATAAAGACATGACAAGTTATTATTCATCCTAATACCATTAAGATTCACATTATAAATGTCCTTATGCCTAGGTGTCCTATAATCAATAAATTTCTCATCTGGCATTTTAAAATCCTTGCTCAACACCAAGCATTTAGTATCAGTAAAAAGATCCTTATTTTGTTATCACAAACTTGTGATACACTAAAAAGATTATTATCAAGTTCTTTTACCAGAAACACGTTTTCAAAACGCAAATTGTTGGTGAGAAGAGTTCCTTTGCCTGTGATAGTTCCATATCCGCCTCCAAAGTAAACTTTATCACCATCCTTAATGGGAGTGAAGTTTGTGAGATAATCTTCCTTCCTAGTCATGTGCCTAGAGCATCCACTATCCCAATAGCCATAATAATTCACCTGTTTTTGAATGCCCTGCACATAAAGAAAACAAATTAGTTTTCTTTAGGAACCCAAGCCTGATCAGACTTGGATTCATCTGGTTGTTCAACAAGAACATACTTAGTTCTCATAAGAACCCCTTCTTCATCCCTTTTTGGATGAAACACCCAGTTAACCCCAATTGGTTTTGTGATGACCTTTGAAATATAATTAAATCTGTTACAGGTCATAGAAATCCCATTAGAGTTAGGGTTTTGATTTTTCTTAGGTCTCCATGTCAAGCTAGAAGAAGCTTTAGACCCCTTTCCATGTGGTTGCAGATATTTACCATTATTTGGTCTGGCAACGTTTCTATCAGAGTATGATTTGGTCTTGTCAACGCTGAAATTACCCTTATCAGCGTTGAACCTAGGGTTTGCTACAGGAACCCATTGCCTATTAGACCATGTATTGGTCTTCTGAAAAGGTCTTTGTCCATAAGTGTTAGACCCTTTAGTAAAGAATGGGGCTGGTCTAACAACTTGTGGACTTTGCTCCACAAAAGTTTTGGGTCTGACAATGTTTGACCTTTTGTCAGCGTTGACCTTGGAATCGTTGACACACTTATAGGCTAAATGTGAAAAGCTACCACAAGTATAACAGGCTTTTCTAGACATAACTCTAGGTCTAGAAGGAAAGAAGCTTGTTCCATTATCACTAACTTGGCTTTTTGGTGACGTAGTATTCCTATACATTTCTACATATTTAATGCTAGGTTTTCTAACAACGTTTGAGCTAAGGTCAACAGTCTTGCTAGTGATTGGGTTTGTTACTTTGATAGGGGTAGACTCATTTGGACTGTCACAAAGCATGCCACCCTTAAAAAACAAGGTAGGGTTGGCTTTCTTCTATTGGTCCATATCAGTCAACTTCTGCCTATATTCTTCTACTGGGGTAAGGACTCTTGGTGGAGGAATAAATTCCTCTTCTTGGTGTTCTGGTAAACAAGTCCAAGATAAGTCCTTTCTTTGGACACCATAGAAGTCCCCAGCTGGTGGTGGAACACCAGCATACTCTTTCATCCCAATCCCAGTCATGTCCCTAGAATCCCTTTGTTTACTAACATATTCTCCTAGGGTTTATGAGGCCTTATCAAATCTCTGAATTTTAAGGTCTACATTATCCTTATTCTTGATAGCCTCATCTAACTTAACCTGTAGTTCAGCATTGACCCTCTCCATGATGTTTCTAATATCAGTACTAGCATTTTAATCATGTTTTAAGATATTAATTTTATCTTTTAGATCAAGCTCCATTTTCTTATACTCAGCAACTGTCTTTTCAGTTTGAGTAAGAGAAAGTTGATAGTTATACAACTTGCATCTCCCATTACTCACATCTGATAACAGTCTTAAAACCTCTTTGTTTAGTCTTAAAGTATTTAAACGACAACCCTTACTACAAAAAGCATCATCATATACCTCATTGTCTGATGAAGATGAGGAGTGTGCCATGAGAGCATAGTGAACATGCTCTTCTTCTTCTATCTCAGCAACCAAAGCTTTATCCTCGTCCTCATCCTTAGCCAAATAGCTCCAGTCCCATCCAATACCATCAATTTCTTGCATTGCCACCATGGCCTTAGGATCCCGAGCCTTAACAATTTGGCTTGAGGGTTTTCCAGCATCAGATCTTCTTGGAGATCTGCATTCTCTCATAAAGTGCCCCATACGATGACAATTGTAGCACTCAACCTTGCATTTATCAAATCTAGTAGTGTCCTTTGCATTAAAAGTCATCTTCTTCTTGAATCTTCTATTCCATATGTTTGCTCTTATACTTGCAAGAGCCATATTCCACTTAATATCCATCTCCTCCAAATGATTATCACTTATTTGCTTAAGATCCTCATAAGTAATCACTGAACCATTGGCCAATGAAGCAATGTATGCACACACAGTATCCAGATCAATACCAACAGGCTTAAGTCTTGGAGAGTAAATTTTGTATGTGTCAGCGTCTGAATGTGAGGCATTGACAGGATATGATCCAGCGTTGACACATGTTGATCCAGTAACTGGGTGCATGTATGAATCCTTTTGATCAAATTGACCTTCACTATGTGAGAAGAAGGCCATGTTTCCATTGGTAGTCTTGCTTCCATGATCCAAAAGAGTTTCATTCTCTAACAGCCTTAGTTTGTTGTAAACATCATCAAAAGTATAACTTTTGTGAGTGTTATAGGAAATTATAGACCTTGCCTCAATCTTCCATGCATCACTAAGGCTTTTAAGAAAAGTATCAATAATGTCAACATCACCAATAACTGTCCCCATGAAGGACAGCTTACTTGTAATGACGAGAAGTCTGCTTCTCACACTACTCAGCTTCTCATTAGGTTGAGCCATAAAAACAACATACTCATGCAAGAGTTGCTTCTTTTTCTCTTCCACCGTATCAGCATTACCACCATAGGCAACTTCAAGGGCTGCCCAAAGGTCTTTTGGAGACTCATAACCTCTGTATTTGTGCTGATTTTCTTGTCCCAAAGAGAGTTTTAGAATGCTTAGGGTTTTCATATCAACCCTTCTCTTTGCTATGTCCTCAGCAGACACAGCTCTACCATCTTCAGGTTTTTCTTTCTTATCTGCTTCAGAGCATCCTTGAACAACTGATCTTGTAGCAATGGCATCTGCAATCTTTTGAGCTTTATTGAATGTGTTTCCATATTCAATAATCTTCCAGAGAGTGTAGTCATGGATTTTCAGATATTGCTTAAAGTTAAACTTCCACAGCTCAAAATTGTCTAGATCTAACATGGGAATCTTGATGTTGTGGTTTGAGGAGGAGGAGGAGGTTACTTCTGGAGTAGACATGATGTTTTTAGGGTTTTGTGAAAATTAGGGTTTTTGGTGATTTAGGGTTCTTGTGTTCTTTTAGATCAAAGTTTCTCAACAAGCTCTGATACCACTTGTTGATCCCAAACTTAGATCGATTTAGCTTGTGTAAACGAGATTAGATCAAGTTAAACACATAGAGAAACTTTGTTTATGTATGAAACAATTTAAGTGTTATGCGAAATTAACACTCAAACAAGAACACACAAAAAGTTGTAAAACAAACTTTCACTTGATTGATAATAACGAACTTGCTTACAATGAAAGTGTTTAAACGTATGAAAAAATTATATGAAACATAACCTAAAAATCTTCTTTTATAGACATAAGAAGCCTTGTACAAGAGTCTACGTATCAACTATTCTAGGTAAAGATAATTATAGAAAATACATTGTTGATCCTATCTTTACTAGAAATAAACTAGAAACAAAATACGCGTAGACCATATCTTTCTATCGGTGCTTGTCTTCAACCTATCAACGCTTGACTTCTTCCTGTCAACGCTTGATTTGTCAACGTTTGTTTTCTTCTTATCAACGCTTGTTTTCTTCTTGTCAGCATTCAAGTGTACTGGCTACATTTTATTCCCAACACCACAATTACCACTTCTAAGTATTTTAACCTCTTTCCCTGTTTTCTTTTCAATTTGGGTAATAAAGTTAATCAAAACTATGACAGTTTCACTTTTTAAGGCCAAAAAGAAAGTCCAAGTAAATCTAGAAAAATCATCAGTTATGAAAAAACAAAAGGATTTACCATTCAAACTTTCTATATTAGTTAGGCCAAATAAGTCCATAGGTAGCAAGTGAAGTGGTTTAGAACTAGAGTGCACAAGTTTATACTTAAATAAGACTTTGTGCTCTTTGCCTTTAAGACATGCAACACAAGAATGTTCATTGCGGAAAGCCTTTTCAGGCAAACCATCAACTAAACCATATCTCACAAGTCTGTTTATGTTCATAAAGTTTATGTGCCCTAACCTTCTATGCCATAGATTACTTTTAACAACTGAAGCTTTAGCATATAGACATAACAAATTATTATTCATCTTAATTCCATTAAGATTCACATTATAAATGTCCTTATACCTAGGTGTTCTATAATCAATAAACTTTTCATCAAGCATCTTAAAGTCTTTACTTAACACCAAGCATTCAGTATCAGTGAAAAGAACCTTATTCTTGTTTTCACAAACTTGTGAAACACTAAACAAATTATAATCAAGTTCTTTAACCAGAAATACATTTTCAAAACGCAAATTATTGGTGATAAGAGTGCCTTTGCAAGAAATTGTACCATATCCTCCTCCAAAGTACACTTTGTCACCATCTTTAATGGGGGTAAAGTTAGTCAAATAATCTTCCTTTCCTTCCATGTGCCTAGAGCATCCACTATCCCAGTATCCATAATCATTTACTTGCTTTTGAATTCCCTGCACATAAAGAAAACAAATTAGTTTTCTTTGGGAACCCAAGCCTGAGAAGACTTGGATTCATTTGGTTGTTCAACAAGAACATATTTAGTCCTTATAACAACCCCTTGTTCATCCCTCTGAGGATTGAACACCTAGTTAACCCCAATTGGTTTAGTTATGACCTTCGAAATATAATGAAATCTTTAATAGGTCACAGAAATCCTATCAGAATTAGGGTTTTGGTCTTGTTTGGGTCTCCATGTCAAACTAGATGTAGCTTTAGACGCCTTTCCATTTGGCTACAAGTACTTTTTATTAATTTGTCTAACAGCATTAGAAACATTCCTGTCAGCGTTAAAGTTGTTCTTATCAGCGCTGAAATTGCACTTATCAACGCCAAAACTAGGGTTTGCTACTGGAACCCATTGTCTGTTAGACCATATATTGGTCTTTTGAAAAGGACTTTGTACATGAGTATTAGACCCTTTAGTAAAAAATGGAGCTGGTCTTGTAACCTGTGGACTTGTTTGGACAAAAGGTCTGGGTTTGACCATGGTTGACTTATTGTCAATGTTGACTTTTGAAGCACTGACACATTTATAAGACAAATGAGAAAAACTCCCACAAATATAACACGCTTTTGTAGACATAACCTTAGGTCTAGATGAAAAGAACCCTGTCCCATTATCACTAACTTGGCTTTGTGGTGACCTGGGTTTCCTATACATTTCAGCATACTTAACACTAGGTTTTTTATTGACATATGAGCCAAGGTCAACAGGTTTTCCAGTGGAGGGGTTGGTTACAGTTATGGGTGTTGACTCAAGAGGACTCTCACTAAGCATTCCACCTTTAACAAACAATGTAGGATTGGCTTTCTTCCATTATTCTAGGTCAGTCACTTTCTGCTTATACTCCTCAACTGGAGTAAGAACTCTTGGTGGAGGAATGAATTCTTTTTCTTGGAGTTCTGGTATACAAGTCCAAGAGAAATCCTTTCTCAGGACACCATGAAAGTTTCTAGCAGGTGGTGGAACATCAGCATACTCTTTCATCCCAATCCTAGTCATATCCCTAGAGTCTCTTTGCTCACTTACACATTTTTCTAGGGTTTGAGAGGCTTTATCAAAATTCTGTATTTTAAGCCCTACATTTTCTTTATCTTTAATGGCCTCATTTAACTTAGTTTTATGACCCCCTTTGGATCTCTCCAGAATGTCCCTAAGGTCAACACTAACTTTGAGATCATGAGACAAAACGTTAATTTGATCTTTTAGGTCAAGATCCATTTTCTTATATTCTGCTACAGTCTTTTCAATTTGAACAAGTGCCATTTGATAATTAGATAGCTTGAATTTTTCATCAAAAACATCTGATTTTAACTTTAAATTTTCTTTGTTATGTTTTTCAGTGTTTAAACGACAACCTTTGCTACAGAAAGCATCATCATATACCTCATTATCTGATGAACACGAAGAATGTGCCATGAGAGCAAAGTGAACATGCTCTTCTTCTTCCTTCTCTTCAATCAAGGCCTTGTTCTCTTCCACCTCCTTGGCCATAAACCTCCAGTCCCATCCAACACTATCAATGTCATGCATGGAAACCATAGCCTTTGTGTCTTCAACCTTAATGATTTGGCTTGAAGGCTTTCCAGCATCAGATCTTCTTGGAAATCTGCATTCCCTTATAAAGTGACCCATTCTATGGGAATTGTAACACTCAACCTTGGATTTATCAAACCCAGCTGTGTCTTTAGCATTGAAGGTCATCTTCTTTCTGAATCTCCTATTCCATCTGTTGGCCCTTATGCTTTCAAGAGCCATATTCCATTTAATATCCATCTCCTCCAAATTCTTCACACTGATTTGCTCAAGGTCCTCATATGTAATCACTGAACCATTGGGAAATGCAGCAATGTATGCACACACTGTCTCTAGATCAATACCAGCAGGTTTAATCCTTGGTGAGTTAACATTGTATGTGTCAGCGTCTGAATGAGAAGCGCTGACAAAGGTTGATCCACCACTGACCCAATGTGATCCAGTAACAGGATGCACATATGATTCTCTCTGATCAACTTGAGCTTCACTAAGTGAGATGAAAGCCATGTTTCCAGAGGCAGATTTGCTTCCATGATCCAAGAGGATTTCATTCTCTACAATATTTATCTTATTGTAGACGTCATCAATAGTAGAATTCTTGTGAGCATTGGTAGAAATAAAAGACCTTGCTTCAATCTTCCATGCATCACCAAGACTTTTAAGGAAAGTGGTAATGATATCAGCATCATTATACACTGTTCCCATAAAGGAAAATTTGCTTGTGATGTCTACAAGCCTGCTTCTCACCCTACTTAGCTTCTCATTGGGAAGAGCCTTGAACACAACATACTCATCCAAGAGTTGCTTCTTCTTTTCTGAGGCAGTTTCATCATTACCACCATAGTTGACTTGAAGAGCTTCCCAAAGTTCTTTGGCAGACTCAAAACCTCTATACTTGTGCTGATTGCTTGGTCGCAAAGAAAGTTTTAGAATGCTTAAAGTTTTCATCTCATTCCTTCTCTTTGCAATATCCTCAGTTGAGACAGCTCTCCCATCCGAAGGTCTTTCTTTTCGATCCTCTTTAGTTGAGCCCTCAACTGATCTTGAAGAATAGTAGTAGCAATCTTAGCAGCCTTATCGAATGTGTTAACATATTCAATAATTTCCTAGAGAGTGTGATCATGAATTTGAAGGTACTGTTCAAAATTGAACTTCCATAGCTCAAAGTTTTCAGGGTCTAGCATGGGGATTTTTAGGTTGTGACTTGAGGAGGAGGTCATATCTGGAGTAGACATCTTGTCTGGTTTTTAGGGTTTCTTGAATATTTAGGGTTTTTGGCGATTTAGGGTTTTTAGGGTTTCGTGTTCTTTAGATCAAAGTTCCTCAACAAGTTCTGATACCACTTGATGAAACCAATAGATCGTTAGACTCATGGTTGTTAAGACCATAATCTAGGATTAATTAACATTCATAGCGGAATTAGAATATTAACAACAAAGATGTTTGACAAGATGAATTTCCTCCCAAAGTGCTTGTATTAAAGATTAACACAAACAACTCTAGGCATGTATACATTGAATCCCATGCCTAGAGATCAAAGCTTGTTGTAGGTTACATTGTGAATGAATAATATGAATGTAAAACCTACGTCTATGTCTCTCTATATAATAGAGACATAGCATACAAAGAAAGCTAAATTAATAAAAAGACTCCACCGGCTTGTTCTTTTGTAACTTGTACACTTTAGCCCTTGTCTTCTTATTTTGTTGTTTTTGACGCATCAACTCATAATTTCGACCCAACACTATCTGCATTGTAAAGAATCCTGTGTTTCATCAACGCACCAAGCATATAGAGATTTGACACCATTTTATACGCGATGCCAATGAAAAGAAGCTGATACAGGTTCTCAAGGTACATACGGATGATAATGTTGCTGATTTGTTGACTAAAGCGTTTGATGGTCCAAGGTTTAACCACTTGGTGGTTCACATTGGTATGGTCAATCCTTAAGGTCTAGGATTGAGGGGAGGTAATAAGTGTGAAAACACTTATCCTTTTACCACTTAATTATAATATTAACCAAGACAAAACGTGTATTTTATGTCATAAATGTCGGAATTATGCGTGGTTTGTGTTTTTGTTATGATTTAGGATCAAAATGTGAAAATTGAAGAAAACACGGGCTTTCACTGGCTTTTATCGAAGAAAAAGACAAAAGACGAAGTCAAAAGATCAAGAGTGCAAAAAGAACGGAAGTCCAAGGCCTATTCTGAAGATTTATCGAAGAAAAATCTAAAGACGAAAGTTTAATAAAGCCGAAGAACTCAAGTCTAATTAATGAAGAAATTACAAGACGAGTTTAATTAATCCCGAGACAAAGTCGAAAATGTCGAAGAATTTAGAAGACGAAAAGACGAGAGAAGAAAGAAAGGAGAAACACATGCTAACCTCCCTAATCTCCTATAAATAGACTTCATTTCACCTCATTTAGAGTTCTTGGCTAATTTGACAAACTAGTCTTCCACCATTTTCATTTTCATGCACTTTAATTTCATGTCATTTACTTAATTTTCAATTTAATTACCTTGTTTTTCATCTTAATTTTCTTGCCTTCAATTCCAAGTAAGTTCTTTAATTTTATTGTTGAATCTCTTTTTTAATTAAGCTTTTCTTTATCATTCTCATCCTACTTTTCTTGTCTTTGATTTGATTTTGGTTCGGATTAAGCATTTATTTTGCTTAATCTTATTGCTTATTTGATTAAAAAGTTTATCTTTTTATTTCTATCTAGGATTTTATACGAATTAAGCTATAAGCTTGACAATCTTATTGGCTCATTTTGTATTTAGCTTATTTGTTTTTAAATTTTCTTAAAAGTTTTATCTTTCTTAAAGTTTGCTTATTTTGTTTGCTTATTTTGTGTTTCGAAAAGGTTTTAAATTCGTGCTTGTTTAATTTACTTGGTCTTGTTTTAATTAAATTTTCGGTATTTGCTTATTGTCAAAGTGCTTAATTGGTTTTTGCTTATTGCGAATTTCATTCTATCGGAAAGAGGTATTTGGATTCCGACAGCTTGTTACGATCGCAAAAACCACAAGGGTTTCTACATTGCGATCGGTATTGCGATACTCCCCCTTATTCCGATCAAGATTCCAATCGCTCATTGCGATCGTGGATTGCGACGGGGCTTAAGGTTGTATTGCGACAGAATGCTGCCAAATTTTTTATAGCCATACTCCGACAGCTTACACATTCCGATGGGATTCCGATACATTATTCTGATGGATTCATTTGTTCTATATTCCGATGCTTTCATGTTATTCCGATAGATTTGTCTTAATACATTACGATACACTCTAGGTTTAGACATGCCGATAGAATTGTTCTTACTTATTTCAATACCTACATTCCGATAAGTATTCCGACGGTTTTGTTGTGACAGCATTCCGACGAGATTCCGACGGATTGGGATTTTGTTTTCTTTTAATATTTTGTCTTAGTTTTATTTTTAATTTTGCATTGTTTTAAGTTATCAAATTTTTAGTAATTTTTAGTTTAATTTATTAAAGTTTATTTTTCCCGCTATTTTTCTTTAAGTGTTATTTTAATTGTTCGCATTTTTATTATATTGTCAAATTTACTTTTCGTCATGTCTTAATTTTTGTCATTTAATTAATTTACTTTTAAAAGTTTTAATATTGCACCATTTAAGTTTTAATTCGTTTTAGATTAAATTACCGTCATTTATTTTAAAGTTTTGCAATTTAATTATACTACAACGACCAAACTATTGTTTCCCACCAAAAGACGACTAAGTCGCACGTTTACCAATAGTCAATTCGAATTGAACCGATTTCAACGAAACAACTTTTCTAATTAAAACCTTGTATTAGGAGGCAAAGCCTAGGGGGAGGCTTCTTGTACATGTATACTTGTACATTTTTAATTCTAGTAGCATCTTACGACAATTTACATAGGTATTTGTTGTGTGTGCAACCTCTGGTGGAAGAATTTGGTTACTCCTAGTGTCACTCTTCTTCTCCTAGTGGGTCAAAACCCCTATTATCCACTTGTGTTTGGCTTCTAGTATCATTTCGGGTCACTGTTCATTATGTTGACTTTTGTTGACCACTCGCTGCTCCTAGCGTTGACCTATAGCCGTTTTGACTTTCAGTCAACCTAAGTTATTTATGGTACCCATATATGTTTATTTTTGGTAACAGGGATTCTCTAATAATGGATTAAAGGGCACGTGGTTAGTCCCCATTAATGCCTTAACTTGGAAAGGGCAACCCACATAATTAGGGGTCACTGAACAGTTTTCCCTCACCATTATTTATGGTCAATAGGATCATTTGACTCAATTATCACAACTCACACACATGCTCGTACCTTTAACCATCTTCTTGTAATTTTTAGTTTAATTTTTTAAAGTTTATTTTTCCCGCTATTTTTCTTCAAGTGTTATTTTAATTGTTCACATTTTTATTATATTGTCAAATTTACTTTTCGTCGAGTCTTAATTTTTGTCATTTACTTAATTTACTTATAAAAGTTTTAATATTGCACCATTTAAGTTTTAATTAGTTTTAGATTAAATTACCGTCATTTAATTTAAAGTTTTGCAATTTAATTATACTACAACGACCAAACTATTGTTTCCCACCAAAAGACGACTGATTCGCACGTTTACCAATAATCAATTCGAATTGAACCTATTTCAACGAAACAACTTTTCTAACTAAAACATTGTATTAAATGGCACCGCTGCCGACTCTTTTCGTAAAGATTAACGGTTTTCTTTGAGAGACGCGTTGAATTTTGGGATCCGTTCACTCGTGAACGTTATTTTTCTTGCTCAAAAATTTTCAAAAATCCATAAAAATTAAAAATTGTTAAAAATACATAAAAATTAAAAATTTTCAAAAATCCAAAAAAATTATTTTTATTTTTACACGTACATATATATTCTCTATTTCTTTGGTATCTTTTTCTTTTTTGCTTTTACAGGTGTATGCGTACTAGATCTTCAACTTATCCAGAGCCCGAGACTCGTGAAGATTTAGATATGGCAGGTGTGAACAACAACAATAACCCACCGCACCTCAACAATAATAACAACAACAATGTTCTTCCACCACCCGACCTTCGAACGATGGAGGAGCTTTGTCAACCCACCATGAACGGACGAGGAGGACCGATTGCACCGATGCAAATCACGGCTCCGGAGTTTTCGTTGAAGCATCACATGATCCAACAAGTTCAAAACACTTGTCCGTTTCGCGGATTACCGGATGATGATGCCAACAAACACCTCGACAAATTCATTACCGTTACTCAAAGCATGAAGTTGCCCGGTGTTACTATGGATTTTCTTCGCCTTCACCTATTTCCACACACCTTATCCCACCATGCCGAAAAATGGTTTGATCGTCTTCCGAAAAATTCAATTCATACTTGGGATGAGATGACTCAACGATTTTTGTCGCGCTACTTTCCACCATCCATGGTCACGAGCCTTCGGAATCAAATTAGTGGATTTACACAAGAACTTGATGAATCACTTTTTGATGCTTGGGAACGATATAATGTTTTGATCGATCGATGTCCAAACCACAACATGCTCCCCGTCACCTTGATTGATACTTTCTACAACGGTTTAACTTTTCGTGATCGTGATACGATTAATGCAGCCGCCGGTGGCACATTTATGAAAACAAGACCTGAGGAGTGTAGAGAGCTTATCGAGAACATGACTACTCATCACAAAAATTGGGATTCATCAGCATCTTCAAGATCAAACCCGAGAGTCAATGTTTCTTCCACTTCTTCAAACACTGATTTCACCGAATTGACCCGCGCAATGGTCGAATGAGCAAAAACATGCAACTTTTGGCTACAAATCAACAACAAGTTAAAGTTGTTGCAACTTCTTGTGAGATTTACGGGGGTCCTCATTCATACACTGATTGTCCTTCTACTCATGACAATTCGGAAAACGTGTATGCGGCCTATGGTAACTATTCAACGGAAAGCCATCAAGCTCGACCTCAAGGTGATCGTAACTTGCTAAGTTACCGTTCAAACAACTTTCTTGCACCTGGTTTTTCTCATCAAAACCACAACCGCAACAACTACAATAGAAGCAACCCAAACCCACCTCGCGCTTCTAATCCTTATCACCCACCCTCTCAACAAGCCCCACCTATTAATCCAGATGTTGAAACTTTAATGAGGACCCAAGGAGAGCAAATTAAGAATCTGCAAAGCCAAATTATCAATTTGAAAGGCGATATCACTAAGCAAGGTAATGATATTAGATCCGAGCTTCGACATGATATACAAACCTCTTTTAGAACTCAAACAAATGATTTGAAGAATATGCTGGCTAGTTTCTTACCAACTACTCAACCCTCTACTTCGGGCTCTCTTCCTTCAAATACCGTCACCAACCCGAGAGCGAATGTGAATGCTATTACTACACGCAGTGGAGCAACCTTAGTAGGACCATCTATCCGTCCCCCAGTTACTCCATCTACACCTCCTCCACCACAATTTATCCCTCCTACTCCCACGCCTAGTATTAGTTCTCCATTACCGTCTCCACCCCAAACTGAAGAAGTTCCCAAGAAGAACCCTTCACCAACCCCACCTTCCATCTTTAAACCTTCAACATCTCAACCTTTACCTGCTACACCTTCCACCTATAAACCCAATTACCCTTATCCTTCTCACTAAGACAAGGGTCGATTGCTCACCAAGGATGACATTCAAGTGTCAAACTTTTTGAAGAAGATTTCAGGACTGACCATCACCTTTAGCCTTGTTGAAGCTCTAGCCCAAATGCCTAAATTTGTTAAAATATTTAAGGAATTACTTAATAAGAAGGAGAAGATGGTCGAGTTTGTTAATACTCGATTGAATGAGAATTGCTCTGCACTCCTTCTTAAAGAACTTCCGGAAAAACTTGGAGATCCCGGTCGTTTTGTGCTACCATGTACTTTTAACCAAACCGAAGAATTTACTGCCTTAGCCGATCTCAGGGAAAATATAAATGTGATGCCTTTATGTGTTTGGAAAAAGTTATCATTACCCGATCTTACACCAACGAAGATGACTCTTGAGTTAGCAAATCGCAGTCTCGCTTACCCCGTTGGTATCGCCGAAGATGTGTTTGTAAAAGTTGGTACCTTAACTTTTTCGGTCAACTTTGTTGTTGTTGATTATGAAATGGACCCTCGTATTCCGTTAATACTTGGTCGGCCATTATTGAGAACCGGAAAAGCATTAGTCGATGTTGCTGAAGGTGAGCTAATCTTAAGAGTCGGGAATGAAGCACAAGTTTTTAAAATGGGGAAGATCACAACCAAATCCAATGGAAGAGAATCTGCGAATATGATTAATGTGCTTGATGATTTTGTCGTCTACAACAATCCTCTTTTCGATTCTTGCTATGATACTCCACTGTTCCAAGATGATGTGGATGATTCTTTCTCCAATTTAGATCCTCCACCTATTCATGAGTCTCCTCCGATCTATGATGACTATGATGATGATTCTAGTTCTGACATGGATGATCCTGATGATTTTTCTTCCGAGTATAAATACATGCCAACATATGATGATTTTGAGGATGTCGATACTCTTTCGAGTGATTCTTCTCATGATGACCTTGCACCTACTTTTGATGAAGATCCTCCGCCAACAATACTTGATCCTACTTTGGATGACTACTCATTTAAGGAAGACTTTGGTACTTTTCTCAACACTTACTTCCCAAATGAGAGTGACTCTCCTCCTTTGGACTTTGATGATTATGGTCTTTATCTTCCTTTGGATATGAAGAAACCCGTTTCAAAGGAGAAGAAACCAGACTACACCAACATCCGTAGCACCTATGTCTTGACACCTCTTCATCCACCTTCTGAGGATGAAATTGTGAGATTTATGAGCGGATCCTCTTCAAGGACTACTAAGCCTAAGTGTTATTTTCCCCTAAAGGAAAAGGTGTTCGATCCCGGTATTTTAATTTTTAAGCCATCTCAGTATCCATCTGATGAAATAAAAGGAAAGATTTTTGGAACTTATGGAGATATGCTTGCACCTCTTTACCCTTGCTACCACCGTGCTCAACAACTGCTTAAGGGAAACTTGCCTATTCTTCTTTGGCTTGCCTTGTTCGCCTTAAGACTTTGCTATTTGATGGATGAAAACCATGTATTTGATCCCGATGGATGTGTTCCAAGCTTCTTTCCATGCTAATCAAGGTCGAGTCAGGCTCACGACTCGGTGAACAAAAACAAGCGCTTTTTGGGAGGCAACACAATTATCTATCCTTTTATTCCGTTTTTATAATAAGTGTAGGGGGAGACCCTAGTATGTGTTTGTTGTTTTATTTCTTATCATGTGCAGGGATTCGAGCTTTCAAAGATCTATTCTTGATGACTTTTGACGACCCGTGATTCCATTTACCCGTCTTCCCGGTTCTGTCCTAAACTCTTTTGATTTATTATTTTATCAATTATGATTGAAATAGGAATCACTTTAGTTGTCTCTTCCTTAGCAAGATTTAAACAAAGTGCACAATGTCCTAAGTGTAGGGAGGTTACTTCCACATGCTTAAACATTAAGTACAATGTTTATATTAAGTGTAGGGGGGACTTCTATCGAAGTTAAGTGGGCTTTTCCTTGTATATGTCCTCATTTTAACCGGAAAATTGATTTTTCAACATTTTTCAAAATTTTTGATCTATATTGGCCTAGTTGTATAGTAGTATTTTTCTTTGCTATCATTATTTACTTTCTTTCCTAGAATAAATTTTTAATAAACTGGTTTTAATTTTTCAACGTCATGAATCTTTTGACTCAACCCGATTTTACTTATCTAGGTTTACTCTAGCTAGTATCCTTAACGTGTTTAAGTCAAGTTTTGCTAGGCTTTTATATAGGGAACTTTAAAATGCGAAAGTCTTAACTCTTACGGGTTAAGAACAAGAACTTTTCGCAAGTTCCTATAAATGATCCTAGAAATTCGTTTATCAAGGGAACTTTAAAACGCGAATTCTAAACTTGAAAAAGTCCAAGAATTTACAAGATCCTATAGACGACTTGAAAATCCAAAACTTTGATTTAATAGGCTAAGCATCCACAAGTCTCATTCTTTGAGATTTTAAATTGTGGAGAACGAGAGATGATAGAGTCAATTATAATTTTGGTATCCTTTCATGAATTTTAGTGAGTTGATTATAAGCTTTTTCTCCCATTGCTTGTTAATAAATTTGATTGCAATAAATAAGGTTGTACGATTTGAAAAGCTACTTAGCTTCTAGCCCAAGATCCTTTAAAAGTTGCTCGGTATTAATTAGAGTTCATAGCCAAGGCATAACTTATTGAAGCGGGATGCGAAGATTAGAGAGTCCGAAAAGGCCTTAACAAGGCATGAGGGCTACATCTTGTTGCTAAAGACCCAAAGTGATGTGAAGAATCATTTATCAAAAATCAATATGAAGGATCGAGACACAAGACGAAAATCAAATACTCCCTTAAAGATCATGGAGAAGTCTATCCAAAAAGGCCCTAACAAGGTATGAGGATAAATAGATCCAAGTCCTAAAAGGAGGCGGATCGTTGTATATCAAAGTCCAAAATAAAGATTGGAGAAAAATGAAGAAGTCGTGGTCCATGTATGAAGAATCTCTCAAAAACATCAAGTGAAGAAATTCCTATTATGAAGAGAAGACCATTATTTCATGAACATCTCTCAAGATTTGAAGTATGAAGTCAATGCCAAATATCGATCCAAGAAATGTCTCAAATCGTGAAGTGAGTTATGCCAAGATATGAACTTTATGAGGTCCCGAGAAGCAGTTTTAAAAGATTTTGTCCTTTAGCCAACTATTGATTAAATCGTCCCACTTTATTTTCGGCCTAATAAACTATCGAAATAAGTCAACAATGCATCCTCGTGATCATTCAAGACAACAATAAAATATAAGAGATATACCTAGGAATAAGGGAGTCTAAGTAAATAATTGGCCCACATGAGTTTTTGTTAGTTTGCTAACTTATAATAACAATGATCTCGTTTTTAAGCTTGGTATGGGGAACGTGAAACTTAAGGGTGATAATCATTCATGACATTCCAAAACCCTAAGGTAAGTTTTAGATCTTTTTACTAGTTTTCTTCCTTTAAATATTTTCTATCTCTTTAATAAAGGTTAAGGTTGATTGATTACGATGAAAAATGTAAAACTTGCTTTGTAATTAATGCATTACATGAGGACATTGCAATGGTCAAGTGTAGGAGATTTAATAAGTGTGAAAACACTTATCCTTTTACCACTTAATTATAATAATAACCAAGACAAAACGTGTATTTTATGTCGTAAATGTCGGAATTATGCGTGGTTTGTGTTTTTGTTATGATTTAGGATCAAAATGTGAAAAGGGAAGAAAAAACGGGCTTTCACTGGCTTTTATCGAAGAAAAAGACAAAAAAAACGAAGTCAAAAGATCAAGAGTGCAAAAAGAATGGAAGTCCAAGGCCTATTCTAAAGATTTATCGAAGAAAAGTATAAAGACGGAAGTTTAATAAAGCCGAAGAACTCAAGTCTAATTAACGAAGAAATTACAAGACGAGTTTAATTAGTCCCGAGACAAAGTCGAAAAAGTCGAAGAATTTAGAAGACGAAAAGACGAGAGAAGAAAGAAAGGAGCAACACATGCTAACCTCCCTAATCTCCTATAAATAGACTTCATTTCACCTCATTTAGAGTTGTTGGCTAATTTGACAAACTAGTCTTCCACCATTTTCATTTTCATGCACTTTAATTTCATGTCATTTACTTAATTCTTAATTTAATTACCTTGTTTTGCACCTTAAATTTCGTGCCTTTAATTCCAAGTATGTTCTTTAATTTTATTGTTGAATCTCTTTTTTAATCAAGATTTTCTTTATCATTCTCATCCTACTTTTCTTGTCTTTGATTTGATTTTGGTTCGGATTAAACATTGATTTTGCTTAATCTTATTGCTTATTTGATAAAAAAGTTTATCTTTTTTGTTTCTATCTAGGCTTTCATACGAATTAAGCAATAAGCTTGACAATCTTATTGGCTCATTTTGTATTTAGCTTATTTGTTTTTAAATTTTCTTAAAAGTTTTATCTTTCTTAAAGTTTGCTTATTTTGTGTTTCGAAAAGGTTTTAAATTCTTGCTTGTTTAATTTTACTTGTTCTTGTTTTAATTAAATTTTTGGTATTTGCTTATTGTCAAAGTGCTTAATTGGTTTTTGCTTATTGCGAATTTCATTCTATCAGAAAGAGGTATTTGGATTCCGACAGCTTGTTACGATCGCAAAAACCACAAGGGTTTCTACATTGCGATCGGTATTGCGATACTCCCCCTTATTCCGATCAAGATTCCGATCACTCATTGTGATCGTGGATTGCGACGGGGCTTAAGGCTGTATTGCGACGGAATGCTGCCAAAATTTTAACAGCCATATTCCGACAGCTTACACATTCCGATGGGATTCCGATACATTATTCCGATGGATTCATTTGTTCTATATTCCGATGCTTTCATGTTATTCCGATAGATTTGTGTTAATACATTCCGATAGACTCTAGGTTTAGACATTCCGATAGAATTGTTCTTACTTATTCTGATACCTACATTCCGATAAGTATTCTGACGGTTTTGTGGTGACAACATTCCGACGAGATTCTGACGGATTGGGATTTTTTTTTTTTAATATTTTGTCTTAGTTTTATTTTTATTTTTGCATTGTTTTAAGTTATCAATTTTTTAGTAATTTATAGTATAATTTTTTAAAGTTTATTTTCCCGCTATTTTTCTTTAAGTGTTATTTTAATTGTTCGCATTTTTATTATATTGTTAAATTTACTTTTCGTCGAGTCTTAACTTTTGTCATTTAATTAAATTACTTTTAAAAGTTTTAATATTGCATCATTTAAGTTTTAATTAGTTTTAGATTAAATTACCGTCATTTATTTTAAAGTTTTGCAGTTTAATTATACTACAACGACAAACTATTGTTTCCCACCAAAAGACGACTGAGTCGCACGTTTACCAATAGTCAATTCAAGTTGAACCGATTTCAACAAAACAACTTTTCTAATTAAAACCTTGTATTAGGAGGCAAATCCTAAGGGGATGCTTCTTGTACATGTATACTTGTACATTCTTAATTCTAGTAGCTTCTTACGACATTTTACATAGGTATTTGTTGTGTGTGCAACCTCTGGTGGAAGAATTTGGTTACTCCTAGTGTCACTCTTCTGCTCCTAGTGAGTCAAAACCCCTATTATCCACTTGTGTTTGGCTTCTAGTATCACTTCGGATCACTGTTCATTATGTTGACTTTTGTTGACCACTCGCTGCTCCTAGCGTTGACCTATAGCCATTTTGACTTTCAGTCAACCTAAGTTATTTATGGTACCCATATCTGTTTATTTTCGGTAACAGGGATTCTATAATAATGGATTAAAGGGCACGTGGTTACTCCCCATTAATGCCTTAACTTGGAAAGGGCAACCCACATAATTAGGGGTCACTGAACAGTTTTTCCTCACCATTATTTATGGTCAATAGGATCATTTAACTCTAGTATCACAACTCACACACATGCTCCTACCCTTAACCATCTTCAAGCAATGATCTTCCAATCCTCAATCATCATCAATGGCAGCTCTTCAGTACAAACCCGATCACAACAAGGTCGCCTACCTTCAAGAAGGCCCTAGAAGGGAGGAGTTCCTTGACATCTTGGAGTTCATCGAGGCTTCTAATCTTAGGTATGCCTTAACTGTTTGCCCCACTGTATATGACTCTGTCATTCGTCATTTCTGGGCTAGTGCCGACACCCACGAGGTTTTGGGTCGCCCATTGGAGCTCCATGCTACTATTGGTGGTCTCTCATATGTGGTGACTGAAGCCTCCATCCGGTCTGCCCTTCATCTCCAAGATGAAGGTGGCATTATTTCTCTCCCAAATGCGGAGGTTTTGGATGGCATGGCTGCCATTGGGTACAATCATGAGGGGAAGTTTAATTTTCAGAAAAATCATTTTTCCCCTCAATGAAAGCTTCTTGTCCACTTCTTGATTCAATGCTTGAGTCCCAATGCTGGGAGTTGGGATGCATTTCCCATATCCCTTGCTACTGGTTTGGTGTGTATTGCCCAAGGTCGTAGGTTTAACTTCTCTCGTTATCTGCTTGATGGTTTGGGTACCAATCTTAGTGCTATTGGTTCGAAAAAGAAGTTTCTCATGTATCTTAGGTTCTTACAACAGATACTTATGTGTTTTCCTAGAAATAGGAAAGAATATGTGCCTTCTAAGCTTACTCCTAAGGTGTATGCGAATATGACGATTGGATATCTTAGTTGTAAAACCCGCATGCTTTTACTATGAACAGTACACTTATGATCTTACGTACAGGATTAAAACTTTCCTTATATAACATGAAAACGTATCACGAATATTAATTTCAAGAATTACGTACGTGTTTTTACACGATAAGAATTACGTACGTATTAATATACGATGATTATTAACTATGACGAATAAATCACGAACATGAAATCCCGAACATCTAACATGATTTTCGCGTATATTAAATAGACGTGACGAGTAATTACGTATATTAATTACGTACGGTAAATAAGTACGTATGTTATGATTATTATTAAGCTATGACGTGAATCTACGTATAATATGTAAAAGCGCAAGATAATAAATCACGTTGTTTAAATCACGCGACTCGAATATCTAACACGACAAGTACTCACGTAAATAAAAATTACGTTTAATATGTATCTGAATAACAAGGAAATTCACGACATTAAAACACGTATACACGTAACTTTATAAGACGCGAATAATAATGTATAAGGGCTTTGAGCCGTTTAGACAAGACAAGACAAACATGGGCTCTAGGCCCATTTGGGTTTGGTTCGGCTTAAAAAGAAAAAGGACGGGGTGTAGGTTTTATTTTTGGACAACACACACAAATATTCCAAAACCCTAAACATACAAACAACCGCTTTTTTTTCCCTTTGTTCTTCTCTGCTGCCGTCGACCCACACCAAAAGAAAAAGGATGAGATCGTGGTTTGCATATCAAGAAGAAGTTTGATTCACGCTTATGTTTCCTTAAACCCTAAACATGTGTAAGTAAACCCTCTCGTTTTATTTTATTTTCTTGGATTTATTAATCACGAATCCATGGTATATGATAAAAAAACATGTTAATAACGAGTTAAGGAAATAAGGGGGTGTTGTTTGATGTTGTTGTGCTCGAACGGCCACAAACCGAGACCATCTATGGTCTCGGTGGTAAAAACAGTCACTAGCCGCAACCCTAGATGGGTGTTGGCTGGGTTTTTGTCAGACGGGGACAACACAAACCCCAACAGGGGTGTGGTTTGTGCTATCAGTGGGAACCCCGTATGCGTGTTTGGTTTGTCAGTGGGAACCGAGACCCTAGTGGTCTCGGTAGGAGTTTTAAACGAGCAGTGGGAACCGGCTGTTGCCGGTGAGAGCAACAAAACTGCCAGGGGGAACTGGCAGTTAAGGGGCTGTTTGGTTTTGGTTTTATAAACAGTTAAGGAGGTGTTTGGCTGACAGTTTAAGAAAAATAAAAGATACATGATTTATCAGTTTTACAAGTCTTACATTTTTACAAGTTATAGATTGTTACAAGTACATTTTTTACAAGATTAATTAAATCAAGCATGACTAATAATTAATTTAATTTAAATCATGGACTTAGGTTATAGTTATTTTTAATAAATAACACATGTATTTTACCTAAGTATTTTACCCCTTTAATTTGACAATAGTTATTAATTATTTAAAAAATGGATTATAATTAATTAATAAAGCATGACTTAGGTTATAAATAATCAATTAATACATGATTTTAACCTAAATTTATTATTTATTTGAGACTATAGTAATTAATTAATTGCTAAAACATGACATGTAATTAATTAATTATCATGACTTAGGTTATATTAATATAATTATTAATACATGTTTTAACCTAAGTATTGTATACACTTAATTTAATTAAATCATGTTTATATTTAATTAAATCCTATAACATATAGTTTATTTAATTTACATGTTATAGTTAATGAACTATACTATTAATCACATGACTTAGTATAATTAATCAATAAAACTTAAGCTTATTTTATTAGCTTAATAATCCAACTTATTTCTATTTATGGAAACTTTCTATTTTTTGAAACTTATCTATTTTAACCAGCTAATCTATTTATGGAAACTTTCTATTTTTAGAAACTTATCTATTTTAAGTAGTTAATCTATTTTTGGAAACTTTCAATTTTAGGAAACCTGCTATTTTTAGAAAGTTACTTATTATTACACAAGTATAATAATACAAGAAATACAGGTAATACTTAATCAGAATATCCAGAATACATGATAAACACAGCATAACATTAAAATCAGTAAAACAAGACATGAATATATAATAAAAGCTAAGACACGATATAAAATCAGTTACATACTCAGTAATCAGAATACGTATACATGTATCCTATGTATGTAGCATTAGTGAGATCGAAGTAAGACTCAATTCCGTTCGTCTTCTTCGTTCACTGGACACAAGGTACGGATTCTCCGTCCTTTCAGTATGGTCATTCTTCCTTATTAGGATTTCCCCGTATGTAGCCAACTGTTTTCCCCAGTAGATGTTTTATATGTTTCTGAATTGCTTATGTTTAATTAGATACCTAAAGACATATACATGCATGACCAGTTTCACCTAGTTATGGAGGTACCATAACCATAACACTAAAGGCACCAGTGTTATGACTCCACCACGACCGAGTGATAGCTCGTGGCGTCCCTTCAGCTTTTGGCCATATTATTATTGTTATTATCATGTGGGGTGTATGGGTGCATCCTAGTTTACATGTTTTTAGCAGATTATTCAGGTAAATGTGGTGTGTGCCTTGCATCCTTCACAAGGAGCTGATCCCTCATACCCAAAAAGTTATATTAATTAGAGGCAGCCCCTCTAATTACACGACGAGGTCACCCCTCCAAGTATTCATGCACGTTAATATTTCATGACCTATATTGGCTTAACGGTTAACATGTTAAACAGTTTTTATAAGATAAACATAAGGCTTTTCAAACTATAAAATCAGTTTTATTAAGTTATACCAGGTTTTCCAGGACATATACATTTCCGCTGCTATATGTTTTACATGCTTATATTATGCATTCCATGCTTGTATATCCGTGCACTGAGCATTATACTCAGCCGTTACTTTCCTTTCCATGTCCCAAAATGGCAGGTACTCAAGGACAGACTCGAGCATTTGGAGGACGAGCATAGGATGGAAGTTGCCATAGACTTCTTCTCCTTTTGCCTTCATATACTTATGCTTGTTTAGTCTCTCATTCATTTCTTTTACTTTATTTATGTTTTGGGCTTATATTTGGGAACCGATATTTGATTTCGGTTTTTCCTAGGGTCATTTATGTTTTACTACATGTTTCCTTGTATGCTTTGATGACACGCCATAATTACGCGTAACGGTCCGCTTATCAAAGTGGGGTGTTACAATTATGGTATCAGAGACAAGGCTTCGACCTGTAGGCTCTAAAACTTGACCTGTGACTAGTGGGTAGTCACCAGGAGCTTCCTAAGCCAACACTTGTTATTCCACGAATTGATGTTTTTAGCACATTGTTGTTTTAACCATGATGTTTCAGCACCTTGATGTTTTAACCTTGATGTTTTCATCGATATTGTTTTACTAATATGGATGGAAAACTGTCATTCATATTTAGTTATGTGTCATTGTTTCATGCATGATGTTCCTTGTTAACTGTGACTATGTGGAGTGAACCCCAGTAGTTCATAATTGGTCACATAAATTTTTTTTGATAAGTTTTGAGAGATGATTTTCACTTATTTATGTTTCATGTATCATTGTTGCAGGAATTATGACTAAGTAATGGTTGGTACATGACTGGCCCTATTTAGTCGCATGTGATTTTATCGAAACTTTTAACTTTGGGACCGACCCATAGGCGTCCCTCGCCATGTCTTTTGTTTTGGGACCGACCCATAGGCGTCCCCTTGCGCATATAAAGGTTTTTATAAACTGCATCATGTATTCATGCACTGTTTTCATGCATAATTTTTTTTTTCTCATCATTTAGTGGCATAAATTGTTTTTTCATGTCCCCTCATAAAAATATGTTTTTATGTCAAGTATGTTTTCATACCGTCATGGTTAACTTCAGTTTCATGCTGATTATGTTATACACTCCTTCATGTTAGGCTGTTTCATGTTTCTTCTTGATGATTTCGTCTTCATGTGATTACGTCTTACGTCTCTTTTGTCATTTATGCTTGCATGCAAGACACTGTTGGAATTCATTTAGATCCTTCTTTCATGATAGTCATGGTTGGTTTTCATTAATCATGCTTTCAGGAAAATCATCGTTGAAATTTGTTTAACCACACGTTAACATTTCTCTATGCAACCAGAATGAGGTATATACTGGCATTGCTAGGTTATCATGATGGTCTTTATAACTGTTTAACCAGTTATTTTCCTTTAAATAATGTCAGACGATCAACCCCATACCGATCATTTCACGTGCATTCCATGTGTACTCCATGTACCGTATTCCATGTGCGCATTTCACTTGCTGATACTCTACAAATTGCTAGTGCGGCTCATAGCTTGGAGATGTTACTAAGGGTTGATGCTGCGGATTTTAGAGACGCTATGAGATGCTGATGCCGTTCACAACTTGGAGATTTTACAAGACGAAGACAAAGGCGTTAGATTAAAGTGATCGGACGAGAAGATGCTTCACCACCAAACGATTTCCATCAATCATTGTCCTTAATTCTTAGTTACATGTCACACGTCATTCAATTGTCGTTTCAGTCATATGAGTGAGAACCGGTACCAGCCGGCCACTCAGCTGAATAGTTACATGAATCAATGTCATGAGAATGACCGTCACGGAACTAATAGACAAGATGATACTAACCACTACTATGACAACAACTATCCTAGCAATCGTAACCGAAGCTCCGGCTGCGGACGTGATCAGAAATACACAGGATCAGTAGTCCAACCGATCCGCCAATTTTGGTAGAATAACCTAATATTTGTAGGTCTATTTGTTTCACATCTCGAGACACATGTCAAGACATCAGTCAAGACATATATCTCACGTATACTTTCTGAAGACACATGTCAAGACACCAGTCAAGACACATGTCATGCTTACATTTCCCAAGACACGAGTCAAGACACATGACTCACGTCCAATTATGGAATTTTAGGGTACCTTCCAAAGGGTATATCCATTTTGTTGTACCATATATTAATCATGCCATAAGAACTTCAGTACCATCACCGGCGTATCAGTGAGATCTGTCACGTTTGCTCGTTGACTCTTTCATCTCTTGCAACCATATTTCATATATTCATGACCATAAAGGATACCATTCGTATTCCCCATGTATACGAAGGTGTCCTTCAGCCTAAGGATGAGATCCAAACTGCTAACGCATTATCTCGGACAGATGCGAGTTAAATTTAATGCTAATCATGGACTACAAGCAGCATACCCTTCTATGATTCATGATTTTGTACAGTAATATTCAGGCTCATGAATATTCAGCATGGTTTTCCATCAGGAACACATGTATAAATGATCTATGCTTCCCAAGCACGTGTTTGTTATCCATGACTGCTAAATATTCTAGCTGTCAGTTAAGACATGACCACTGAAGTTCCTTTTACGCATAACCAGACGATTATTCCAAAATATTCCCATACATTCCAGAAAAACCTTCAAGGAGAAGGACGGTAACATGAGATTATGTGTCGACTACCGTCGAAAAGAAAATCACCATTCATAACCGTTAGTCTCCTCCACGTATTGAAAACATGTCCAATCGACTCTAGGGTGTTAATCACTTTTCCAGGATCGGACCCATGATCATGCTGCCAATAGTGACAAGTGAAAGAGCAGGACATGTCCATGACTGCTATTTGTACACGACTCGGTCATGCTAAAATCGTGATTTTGTATTTAATCTCATAAATGCCCCAGCAACGTTATGGACTTAATAAATTGAGTTTCCATGCACTCGTAAACAAATGCATTAGTGTTCATCAAGGATAACCTGTTTTTCTCTAAGTCTAGGGAAGAGCGAGAAGACCATTTTTGCACTATGTTGCAAATTTTACGACACGAGAAATTTCACCCTGAAATTTTCCAATATAAATTCTGGTTGATTACAGTGACATGCTGAATTGCATGGATTCTCACGTTTAATCTTATCATGACTCAGTTTATGCGTAAAGGAGAGAACCCTACACTACATTAGGTTTTCTAGAAAAATCTACGCTAAGAGAAGTTTAGATTCGGAGACTCAGAGTTTCGCAAACTCCTATGTATCAAGTTGTATGAAGCAAGATATAGTTACGTTCATATCTACGTACCTGTCATACCAACAGGCTAAGATAGAACACCAACAAACTAGGATGTTTATCCACTATCAGAAATTGTGAGCAAAAATGGGACAAGATCTCCATGGATTTTGGTTACCAAATTAACGAAAACTCAAAAGAAGCATGATGCTATCTGGGTTATTGCTAATAGTTTGATCAAGTCTGCAGAATCCTTACATCCGCAAGGATTTCAGAACCAACAGGTTGATCGGACATGTTCCAGTCAAGGCACATCCGATCACATGGTAATCCCTCACTTATCGGGCCATAAGAAGGTTCCCGTTTGTGCTCCTTATTTACGTTCACGTTCTTATTCCAATTTTACGACTTGCTTTCACACTCACGTTCATGACACTATTCACGTTCATGATCGTATCCTGGATTACGCTTTTACGTTCATTTTCGTTCTGGGAAGTTTTGCAAGAATTTGAGAGACCAGACTCAAGTTTAGTATAACTCTCTATCCTCAGATAGATGTTTCACGTCACATTCCACGTCTCTCCTTATAGCATTTGGCGTTACCGCCATCGTATTCTATGTTCTCTATATGTTTCACATGTCACGTTCGTTCCACGTTTCTCATATCATGTTCACGATATGTTACACGTATCATTGATCACGATATATTTGCTCATACTCCACTCACCATATCTCCACGTAGCACGTTCAAAAATTTTCACGTATCACGTTCAAAAATTTTCACGTATCACGTTCAAAATTTTCACGTACTACGTTTCAATATGTCTTGCGCATCGTTGCTAATTATCAGTTAGGTTAGATTATTTTGTATCGTAATGTTTCATTTACCCTAGCATGTAAATTCGTATTCCCTCAATCGAATTCAGGAGAATCTATCTTACGTTGTAACCAGTAACTTTTACGTATTGTCAAATCAAGGACACAAGACCAGGATTATCATATGTGTCAAGATATCATATAGAAACCGTTCCGAGAGGGAGGCCACTTTGAAACGGACGAGTCCATCCGTATTTTATCCTCTCATCCTTCCATAACCAAGTAAGACTCTTTCAGTCACGTCACGTTCCATGTCCTTTTAAGCTATGTCAAGTTTCACGTCACCTTGTTTTCCTTTTATCTTGCATACCCTTCCAGTTTGAGTCGGGTATGTTACGCTTCCAGTTACTATATCTATTATTCGGGGACGAATTATTCTTTTTAGGGGGAAGAGTTGTAAAACCCACATGCATTTACCATGAACAGTACACTTATGATCGTACGTACAGGATTAAAACTTTCCTTATATAACATGAAAACGTACCACGAATATTAATTTCAAGAATTATGTACGTGTTGTTACACGATAATTACGTACTTATTAATATACGATGATTATTAACGATGACAAATAAATCACGAACATGAAATCATGAACATCTAACATGATTTTCGCGTATATTAAATAGACGCGACGAGTAATTACGTATATTAATTACGTACGGTAAATAAGTACGTATGTTATGATTATTATTAAGCTACGACATGAATCTACGTATAATATGTAAAAACGCAAGATAATAAATCACGTTGTTTAAATCACGCGGCTCGAATATCTAACACGATAATTACTCACGTAAATAATAATTATGTTTAATATGTATAATAATAACTAGGAAATTCACGACATTAAAACACGTATACACGTAAGTTTATTAGACGCGAATAATAATGTATAAGGGATTTGAGCCGTTTAGACAAGACAAGACAAACATGGGCTCTAGGCCCATTTGGGTTTGCTTCGGCTTAAAAAGAAAAAGGACGGGGTGTAGGTTTTATTTTTGGACAACACACATAAATATTCCAAAACCCTAAGCATGTGTAAGTAAATCCTAATCTCGTTTTATTTTATTTTCTTGGATTATTTAATCACAAGTCCATGGTATATGATCAAAAAACATGTTAATAACGAGTTAAAGAAATAAGGGGGTGTTGTTTGATGTTGATGTGCTCGTACGGCCACAAACCGAGACCATCTATGGTCTCGGTGGTAAAAACAGTCACCAGCCGCAACCCTAGATGGGTGTTGGTTGGTTTTTGTCAGACGGGGGCAACACAAACCCCAACTGGGGTGTGGTTTATGCTATCAGTGGGAACCTCGCAGGGGTGTTTGGTCTGTCAGTGGGAACCGAGACCCTAGTGGTCTCGGTGGGAGTTTTAAATGAGCAGGGGAAACCGGTTGTTGCCAGTGGAAGTAACAAAACTGCCAGGGGGAACTGGCAGTTAAGGGGCTGTTTGGTTTTGGGATTATAAACAGTTAAGAGGGTTTTTGGCTAACAGTTTAAGAAAAATAAAACATTTATGACTTATCAATTTTGTAAGTCTTATATTTTTACAAGTTATAGATTGTTACAAGTACATTTTTTACAAGATTAATTAAATTAAATTAAGCATGACTAATAATTAATTTAATTTAAATCATGGACTTAGGTTATAGTTATTTGTAATAAATAACACGTGTATTTTACCTAAGTATTTTACCCCTTTAATTTGACGATAGTTATTAATTAATTATTTAAACCATGGATTATAATTAATTAATAAAGCATGACTTAGGTTATAAATAATCAATTAATACATGATTTTAACCTAAGTATTTTATTATTTATTTGAGACTATAGTAATTAATTAATTGTTAAAACATGACATGTAATTAATTAATTATCATGACTTAGGTTATATTAATATAATTATTAATACATGTTTTAACCTAAGTATTTTATACACTTAATTTAATTAAATCATGTTTATATTTAATTAAATCCTATAACATATAGTTTATTTAATTTACATGTTATAATTAATAAACTATACTATTAATCACATGACTTAGTATAATTAATCAGTAAAACTTAAGCTTATTTTATTAGCTTAATAATCCAACTTATTTATATTTATGGAAACTTTCTATTTTTAGAATCATATCTATTTTAAGCAGCTAATCTATTTATGGAAACTTTCTGTTTTTATAAACTTATCTATTTTAAGCAGTTAATCTGTTTTTGGAAACTTTCTATTTTAGGAAACCTGCTATTTTTAGAAAGTTACTAATTATTACACAACAAGTATAATAATACAAGAAATAAAAGTAATGCTTAATCAGAATATCCAGAATACATGATAAACACAACATAACGTTAAAATCATTAAGACGAGACATGAATATATAAAACAAGCTAAGATGCGATATAAAATCAGTTACGTACTTAGTAATTAGAATACTTATACATGTATCCTATGTATGTAGCATTAGTGAGATCGAAGTAGGACTCTCTTCCGTTCGTCTTCTTCGTTCACTGGACACAAGGTACAGATTCTCCGTCCTTTCAGTATGGACATTCTTCCTTATTAGGATTTCCCCGTATGCAGCCAACTGTTTTCCCCAGTAGATGTATTATATGTTTCTGAATTGCTTATGTTTAATTAGATACCTAAAGCCATATACATGCATGACCAGTTTCACCTAGTTATGGAGGTACCATAACCATAACACTGGACGCACCAGTGTTATGACTCCACCACGATAGAGTGATAGCTCGTGGCGTCCCTTCAGCTTTTGGCCATATTATTATTATTTTCATGTGGGGAGTATGGGTGCATCCTAGTTTACATGTTTTCAGCAGATTATTCAGGTGAATGTGGTGTGTGCCTTACATCCTTCACAAGGAGCTGATCCCTCCTACCTAAACAGTTATATTAATTAGAGGCAGCCCCTCTAATTTCATGACGAGGTCACCCCTCCAAGTATTCATGCACGTTGATCTTTCATAACATATATTGGCTTAACGGTTAACATGTTAAACAGTTTTTATAAGATAAACATAAGGCTTTTCAAACTATAAAACCAATTTTATTAAGTTATACCAGGTTTTCTAGGACATATACATTTCTGCTGCTATATGTTTTACATGCTTATATTATTCATTACATGCTTGTATATCCGTGCACTGAGCGTTATGCTCAGCCATTACTTTCCTTTCCATGTCCCAAAACAGTAGGTACTCAAGGACAGACTCGAGAACTTGGAGGACGAGCATAGGATGGAAGCTGCCATAGACTTATTCTCCTTTTGCCTTAATATACTTATTCTTGTTTAGTCTCTCATTCATTTCTTTTACTTTATTTATGTTTTGGGCTTATATTTGGGAACCGATGTTTGATTCCGGTTTTTCCTAGGGTCATGTATGTTTTACTACATATTTCCTTTTATGATTTGATGACACACCATAATTACGCGTAACGGTCCGCTTATCAAAGTGGGGTGTTACATTGGTCCTCAAAGGCCCCTCATTGCTGCTATGATGGGCCTTGCTCGAGGGGGTCCCAATGTGGTTCCTCCCGCTAATCAAGCCGAGGAGGAACCTCAGTTGGTTGATGATCTTATGGAAGAGGAGGTTCTTGCTGCTGGGGTACCTCATGTGGTGGTTGAGGAACCGGCTAGAGAGGTGGTGGTAGAAATGCCATTTACCTCAAAGGCTACTTCTTCTTCTCGCCCAAATGTGTCCCTATTTCTTGATTCTCCCCCTCCTAGTCCAGTTCAGCCCTCAGCTGAGGAGCCTTCTAGCTCTTATGGTCATATGGCTAACCAATCATTTGCTTCTGGTCCCAATGAAGCATCCCCTAAACCAAGTCCTCTTGGTGGGGAAGCTAAGGAACCTGTTACTCTCACTTTATTGCTTGCTTTAGTGCACAGGTACTATGAGAAGATACTATCTTTGGAGGATGAGCTCAACAAGCATCGCACGCTCACTAGGGATTTTGTACTCCCTTTGGAAAATAGAGTAAATTCGTTAGAAAAGTTGCTGAAGCGTCATAAGAAGAAGGTTGTTTTATCTGATACTAATGAAGAAGAAGAGGAAGATGGTTTGACTGTGTTGGCCATGGCAGCCTTTGCAGCAAAGCTTAGTGAGGACTTACCTGCTCATCCTAGTGCTTCAAGCATTCCACCTACTGTTGTTGGCCCTGTGCCAAGGACTGATACTTCTGGTCCTTCAACCTCAACTCCTGGTCCCTCTCATGATAACAAGGGTAAAGCCCCAATGACTGATGCACCCTCCCCTCCTAGGAAGTGAACTCACAGACAATTGGAGGAAGAAAGGATGGGAGAGGAGGCTGCTCAGAAACTCCAAGAGGAACTCGACCAAGCCGCTGCGACTGCCTCAACGGCTGCGGTTGAGGATGAAGCTTTGAAGAAACAACTGTACGAACAGGTTAAGCACAACACAATGTTTTGGGATAACAAGGACTGGATGGATGTGGTTACCATCCTTACCTCGGATGTGTCTCAGTTCTCTGATATCTTGGGTTCGAATGTGAACCAAGGAAATGGGGTGAAGTGAGCTATGTCTCTGGTTCAACGACAAAGGGAAGACTTGGCTGCTCCAGACAGCTTCGCCGCAATAGACCTCTCTCTTTTGCTGAACAAAAGAAGCTCATGCAGCAATATGTGAAAAATCAATCTGGATCCTACGTCACCTATGGCTGGACTTGGAAGAGGGTCAAGAAGTTGTCTGATGATGAGCTTAAGGATTTGTATAAAAAGATGATCAAGCAGAAGGATGCGCCCAAGCCTGCTAATGCCATCTTTCGCCCACCTCCTCCTGTTGTTCAAACCCCCACTCATAATGCTGCTCCCACTCCATCCTATGGTGTTCAAGAAGAAGGTACATATGGTATCCCAACTTCTGCTGAAGGCACTTCTGTTGTTCCCTCGAGTCCTTCTTTAAAGGTTGATCCCACCCCTTCTCATGTTGAAGATGCCACCACACCTGCTGTTAATCCTACTCCTGCGGTAGATCCTACTCCTCCACCAGTGTTTGAACTAACCCCTACACCAGTTGAAGATGAAGCTGTTACTGATCCAAAGCTTGTTGACCTGACTAGTCAGGATGACGCTCATTCTTCTACTACTGCTGCTACTACTAGCAAGGTTAAGGAGGACCCTCTACTACTGTCCCAACCCCTCGCCGGTCTATTCGCTAGAACAAGGCTCGCCGGGGTAAGGTTGTTCCATAGGAGAAGAGGGATCCTACCCACTTAATTGATACCGCTTCTGATAACGATGATGAAATGCCCCTTGGCCGTGGCTGGATTGTGCATTGGGAAATTCAGCCATCCCCCATTGTTCTTGGTACATATATACATCTGATCAAGACTAGTGATGGCTACCACATATATTTCTCTAGGCTGCAAAGCATATTATCTTGGGTAGAACGTGGTGATCTTATGCTTCTGTATGGATTGGTTGATGCTGCTATCCCAAGGTCTCCTAGTGATGTTTCTAAATTGCCTGGGTTGTTCCTTTGGGGTGATTTGAAGATGATGTTGGATTGTCCCCCTGCTACTGATAGTGCTGGGATATGGAAGGAGCAGCCCCGCTGGGTCATTTCTAGGTGGAAGTTGTATGTGGGTTGTGGTGTGCATGTGTTAGAGTTGGAATCTGGTGCTTATGTGTTTATGCTTGTGGATTTGGAGTATCCTCTTACCATTACTAGCATGGAAGCTATGCTGGAGTTTCACCTGGTGGTGTCCAATGCTCCTTCTGGTAACGAGTCTGCTATGTCCACCACTTTAGTTGAAAATGTTAATGCTCGACTTCTTGCAGACAAGGTTGCTGCTTCTGGTCAGTGATTGGTTTGTTTTTTCTATACTTTTGACTTCTTGTACATTCTTTTCACCAATATGTATAGTGATTGGTGACTAACACTTTCATTGTTTCAAAAAAACTAAAAATTAAAAAAAAAATTAAAAAAAAAAGTTACATACTTTTATATAATGTATTATAACAACCCGAAAATTTTGGCCAACGTTTAAATTAAGATTTTTCGAACATTTATGAAACTTGTTATTTATTTTCGATAATTTAACGAAGATCGTGTTAGCTAAATTCAAATTTATTTTGAATATTTTCTTTTAGTTTATGAACTGAGGAATCTAAAATTTTTACGTTTACGTTTAATAAATTAAATATTTATTATCTAATTACTTGTAGTATTTTTTGATGTTTTAGAGTCGGAATGAGCAATAATAACAAAAATAATAGTTGAAACTATTCAAAACTAAAACATTGAAAATATGAAGAAATAGTATTTTTCATTATATCTTAAAACGTTGCTAATTAATAAGTGTGAAAACACTTATCCTTTTACCACTTATTTCCAATAATAACAAGACCAAAACGTGTGATTTATGTCGTAAAAGTCGGAATTATGCATGGTTTGTGTTTTTATTGTGTTTTAGGACCAAAAGATGAAAAAGGAAGAAAACATGGGCTTTCACGGGCTTTTATCGAAGAAAAACGGGAAAAGACGAAGTCAAAAGATCAAGAATGCTTAAAGAACGGAAGTTCAGGGCCTATTCTGAAGATTTATCGAAGAAAAAGTCTAAAGACGGAAGTTTAATGAAGTCAAAGAACTCGAGTCTAAACAAATGAAGAAATGTTAAGACGAGTTTAATTAATCCCGAGACGACATCGAGAAAGACAAATCAATTAAATCGAGTCGAGAAGAAAAGAAAGAAGGAAGCACCACACTTGCACTTCCCACTTCCCTATAAATACCCTCCTAATCACATTAGGATGGGGTTAGCTAGTTTTTATTTTTTTAAGTTTTCTCTCTAGTTTTAGAGAGAGAAAGTTCAAAACTTTCTCTCACTATGTTTTTCTTTGTTTTCATCTTTTAAAATTAAGCTTTCTTTAATATTTGTATTCGGATTCCATTAATCGAATTCAAGTTAACTTTTAAGTTCTTAATCTTCTTCTACATTTCTTGGTTTACTTGATTTTAGATTCAAAATCTTCTCTTTGATTCGAATCCTTTTTGATCCGCGATTAAAGTTGAAGTTGTATGGTTAGACGATTGACTCCCTTTGTTCCTACATAAGCTCCTACGTATAAGTTGTAAGCTTTTCATGCTTATTGGCTTATTTCGAGTTTAGCTTATTGATTTTCGGATTTCTCTAAGGTTTTAGTCATTTTAAAGTTCATTTCATTAAGTTGATAATCTTTTATGTTTTACAAGTTGTCAAATTTAAGCTTTTCGAGTTGTTTAAGTTTTGGATAAAATAGATTATTGGTTGTGTTTATTGAGTTTTAAGATTTCCACCAATTTCGGATTAACATTGCCTCCATCGCAACCTTGGGGTTTCTACACATTTCGATAGATTTCAGTGTTTGATCGCAATAACCCATTAGGGTTCTAATTTGCGATCGGGTGGCTATTTCCCACTTATTCCGATCTGGGTAGCGATCGCTCATTGCGATCGCACATTCCGACGGGACTAAGGTCTTGTTAAGACGAAGTGCTGCCCATTTTTCGACAGCAACATTGCGATAGTAAGCTTTCCGATAGATGCACATTTTTCGACAACAACATTCCGATCTGGATCTTTGCGATCTAAAAACATTCCGATGGGTATTAAGATTGGTATTCTGATGGACCTTTGTATTGATTATTCCGATGGCTTATTTTAGTGATATTCCGATGGTTATGATTTGGTGCATTCTGACAGAAATGAATTGTTATATTGCGATGGAACATGTTTTTAAGTTTTAAAGTTTTTACTCAAAGTTTTTCTACATAGCTTTTAGTTTAATTCTTAAACACTTTAACTTTACTCAACGACACTTACTTATTTGCTTTTAGTTAAAATTAGATAAACAAACCAGACCATTTCTCTTGTTCACCAAAAGACAATTGAGTCGCACTTTAGACCGGTAGTCAATTCGAAAAGACTTGGGACTACGAATTTTGATTCAAGGTGTAAAAGCCTAGTATTACTAATAAAGTGAGTAATAGGGTTTACGTTTTATTTTGCGGTGAAATCTAACCGAAATAGCTTGAATTAATTAAACGAGCATTTAAATAAATAATAGCAAATGTTTTCGAAACGCGACGAAGTAAGGACTCATTTTTATTGGAAAAATGATTTTAAAAACGATGGCGCAAGTCTCGTGTCTTGAATCGTCCGTTAACTCGTCTAAACGATCCTCGAACGCTTATTGTACAAAAGTAAACAAAACACTTACAAAATATACCCTAAACTATTAACTAGTTGCCATTTGTTTCATAAGGTTTTGGTATAAATAGGAATTTACCCTCATTTCTTCATTTTCATCACAAACAAAAACACACACATCCTCTCAACTCTCTCCCCTCTCTCTCACCTCCACAATCCGGCCACCACCACCAAGCCGCCGGAAAAACACCAAAAACATGTAGATCTAGCCCGGGTCTATGCATGCATGATGGTAACATCAAGTGAAACATGTAGATCTAGCCCGGATCTATACATACATGATGGTAACATCAAGTCAAACTTGTAGATCTAGTCCGGATCTATACATGCATGATGGTTACATCAAGTGAAACTTGTAGATCTAGTCCGGATCTATCCGTGCATGGTTGTCACATCAAGTGTTGTCAAGATCTTGGATGGTTGCTTGCTCACTCACTAGTACAACGACTTTGATAAGCATTGTAAGATCTACATCTCATTCTTATTTATTATTCCTTTTATTTTTCTTGATCTCATATATATATATATATATATATATATATATATATATATATATATATATATATATATATATATATATATATATATATATATATATATATATAGATATATATATAATTTATTAATGAGTATTGGGACATTGTATATGAATTTTTAACACTAAAATAAAGCTAAACAAGCCAAAGTAACGATTTGATTTATAACGATTTTTGAACCGTAGCAAAAACAGATTGCATGTCGAAATCAGTACTTTTGGGATACTGAAAAATTATATATTAAGATAGATAATTGTTTTGTGATTAATTCCCCGGGAGGCTCGTCCCGTGACAAATTTTAGATAGTGAGATATAACAAAAATAGTGAAAAGTAGTCAGATCTGAACATACTGTTTTGATGGACTGTTTTCTCGTAAAATTTGTATACTGACCTGGGATTATGTAAAATTAAAAGTTTTAAATAAAATCATGAAGAATTAGAATCAATCGGATGGTTTACCAATTATTTACGGTTTGGAAATAGTGACCAAAATAGTAAAAACTAGTCAGATCTGAACATACTGTCTTGACGGACTATTTTCTCATATAAGAACTCAAAATCGTTGAAAAAGGTATAACTGTAGGTTGTATATAAAATCATGAACAAGTAGAATCAATCGGATGGTTTACCAGTTATTTACGGTTTGGAAATGTCGGTAAAAATGGTGAAAACGAGTTTGGCTGCTCAAAAACAGCCCACTCTTCTAAGTTAAGAAATGGGTTAATTAGCTATGAAAAGTATAAATTGGGGATAATTAGACATATAATCAGTAAAGTACATGAGTTAAAAATGATTTTGGTAAAAATATCACACTTAGATGATTTATGGTTCAAGAGATATGAACAAATTAGCGGGACATGTCGAGAAAATTATAATAAACGAATTATAACTCATTAACGTAAAAAGTGATGTTTTTCATACAAACCGACGTGGTAGGACCCACTTGTCGGGAATTTTAGACTTAGTTATATACTGATAATTATGGAACCCGAGACCCGACCAACATAAAATATTAAGTGTACGTGTTTATGATGTGTTTTATAACCCAAAAACTATATAAAGTGGACTTGGGCCATAAAAGCCCAACTTACACTTCTAATGGCTATTGGGCTATTATTGGACCTGAGATTTATAACCAATTTAGAGTGAAATACTGAATATAAAATGGACTTAAGTTATATAATCATGTAATGGACCACTATTGGGCTTAGGGTGGGCTAAAAATGTCAAATTAGATATTACACTAAAATGGTTAAGTTTTCACCTAAAAGTTCTATTAAGAATCATAAACTTATGCAATGTCCAAAAACTTATTAAGATATACTTATTACATATATGTACGATTCATTTATCGTCTTGGGCCTAAGACGTGCCTCGTTATCTTTAGGTCTCGTATGATCATGTATCAATCATTGACATCTATTCTCGATTGACGTTTGTTCTCTATTAACTATTGTGATGATTGTATCAGGTAAGTCTATAGCCTGGATCTTATACTATTTTGTAAATGGTTTTTAAACCTGTGAGGGAGAATACATGTTTTTTTATAAACTTAGAACACAAGATTTTTTTGGTATGCTTGTCCCTCTATGAATGGACCCGTGGTTGCCTTTAAATTGCATTAAATGATTGCCATTATTAAAGCCTCAATTATGGATCGTTAATTAACCTATGATGGGTTAACCGCTAGTACAATTAATAGATCTATGGGGGAAGCCGTCCCGGTTCAGTTTGTGTGGACTTGTCACATAAACTTAGGCCAGACCTCCACACTGTTTGGACATATTGTATTGAGAAGTCAGGTATACGGCAATGTTCCAATAATCTGGAGGTAATTGACAATTAATAAATCTCTCGTCTTATTAGACTGATATGGGAGTGTCTAAGGGCTCGGTTCCATGAGCTTATTACAATTTATGTTAAATACAATATTATTGTTGATGCAAATTATTAGATGCTTGTTGCCTTCAAGTATGCCACAAACTTACAATCTTTACTTGTGTTCAAAATGATTTGTAAAACCTATAGACTTGCTCAACCTTTGTGTTGATGCTTTTACACATGTATTTCAGGTAATCAAGATGGATAGCAGCGGAGTATATGAGGAGGAAGTTGGTGCTTACTTGTCTAAACTTTATATAAATTTTCCATCCTTTGAAATAAATAAACTGCTTTTAAGCATTTAATGTATATGTTGTGATTGGTAACGCTTTTTGGGACTAAACGCTACTCTAATTTATATATATATATATATATTGGGATGGGAAATTTTTAGACAAAATTGCATACTATTTTAACGTCTCTTTTGAGGTCGTTTTCTATGATTGTGTGTGATGTGCTATGAGTAGCGCCCCAAAGTGGTATTCCGCTGCGTGGTAATTTGGGGGTGTTACAGATTGGTATCAGAGCCACAAGTTATAGAGAACTAGGTCGATTTTTAAAAACCTAAACTATAACTTTTGGTATGTTTTAAAAGGTTTTAAGCACGCAACTACTCCGCATGGCTCCGGTAAGGCTATTCTTGTATTACTTATGATTGATTGTGATTATGTGAACCTATGTGTATGTAGGAATAATAGTATGTATATATATGAATATACTATGATATTTAAAGGCATTGCACGCGAAGCAATGTTTCTTGAATGATTGTCATACATTATATAATACGGTTTATATCGGATTTGGTTTCACTACCAATCATCAATCTTGGTGATTATGTATTATTTGAATACGAGTGTGAAACTTGTTTGATATTTGAGTATGTAAATAAGGTTTCGTAACCTATCGCATATCGACTTGTTTAAGTTCGATTGTTATCATCGTATCGTGATGTGCCATTTTTGGACATCTCCTTTCGAAACGAAATTGATAAATGCGATGTTCGTATTTTCGTTACTACTTATGATTTTGAAGAATCATTTATCCGAGGCGATGTCTCCTACGTAATGCGACATTTGACCTGATTTTATATGACTATGTTTTAATGGTGAAAGGAGGATGCCAATGTTGGACTTAAGATATATATATCCTAATCAAATATATAAAGTTTGGTTACAACAATGATATGCTCATAGTAGTCATTCGGTTGAGTGACATAATACTATGTATCTAAATGGGATGGCACATTTAGATATATAGATTTTAATTCGCCCAACTAAGCGTTGTTTAAGGTTGTCTTATTTAAATGGATTAGGACATTTGAATAAGAAAATTTTAAACCACTAGACCTTAGATTGTCGTGTTTTCCTTATTCAAAGGGAATGGGACGTTTGAATACGGAAATCATGATATAAGTTTATTAACACCTTGTATTTACTATGGTATTTTGATATGATATCGTGTTGAGAGGTAGCGATACTTGAGTAGGATGACTTATAATCGTTTTGTTGAAATGGATTGGGACGCCTTTTCATTTGAACAAGAAATTTATAAGTTCCAGAACCGTAAATTTATAAATTCTTGTATACATGTAAGGGGACGCCTTTTGATGTAGACAAGGAGATATAAATGAGTGGACCCAAGTATGTCTGGCTCGATTTGTGAGTGTTTGGTATGCGTACGTCTTTCTTCGAACACTATTTCGTTGATAAGAATCGTTCAGTGCTATCGTCATTATGATGATTGTCGATTAGCATCTATGTTCGAATCACCCGTTGTATTTCTCTCGAGTTGTGATTTGTTTTGATGGACCATTTCTAATGTGACTTGATGATCGACGGCGAAAATCTGTATTTGATGTTTATGTTTTACTTTTGCTTTTATATACTTATGTGGCATGTGATCTAGTCGAATGATCGTAAGTTGTGAGAACTTGAGACGGCATTGTCCAATGACATCCGATCATGGAGAACGTGTACCATATGATATCTTTTGACTTTCTTTGGAACCTAGACGATGACTTGTCGGTTTTTCACACTTCACTATTAGACTAAAGACCGTTACATCCGAATTAAGCGTCGGGACGTCGCTTCATAAAGGAGTGGATGATATAACAACCCGAAAATTTTGACCAACGTTTAAATTAAGATTTTTCGAACATTTATGAAACTTGTTATTTATTTTCGATAATTTAACGAAGATCGTGTTAGCTAAGTTCAAATTTATTTTGAATATTTTCTTTTAGTTTAAGAACTGAGGAATTTAAAATTTATACGTTTACGTTTAATAAATTAAATATTTATTATCTAATTACTTGTAGTATTTTTCGACCTTTTAGAGTCGGAATGAGCAAAAATAAGAAAAATAATAGTTGAAAGATTCAAAACTAAAACTTTGAAAATATGAAGAAATAGTATTTTTCATTATATCCTAAAACGTTGCTATTAAAGTGAGTAATAGGGTTTAAGTTTTATTTTTACGGTGAAATCTAACCGAAATAGCTTAAATTAATTAAACAAGCATTTAAATAAATAATAGCAAATGTTTTCGAAACGCGACGAAGTAAGGACTCATTTTTATTGGAAAAATGATTTTAAAAACGATGGCGCAAGTCTCGTGTCTTGAATCGTCCATTAAGTCGTCCAAACGAGCCTCAAACGCTTATTGTACAAAAGTAAACAAAACACTTACAAAATATACCCTAAACTAGTTGCCATTTGTTTCATAAGGTTTTGGTATAAATAGGAATTTACCCTCATTTCGTTCATATTCATCACAAACAAAAACACACACATCCTCTCAACTCTCTCCCCTCTCTCTCACCTCCACAATCCGGCCACCACCACCAAGCCACCGGAAAAACACCAAAAACATGTAGATCTAGCCCGGATCTATGCATGCATGATGGTAACATCAAGTGAAACATGTAGATCTAGCCCGAATCTATACATGCATGATGGTAACATCAAGTGAAACTTGTAGATCTAGTCCGGATCTATACATGCATGATGGTTACATGAAGTGAAACTTGTAGATCTAGTCCGGATCTATCCATGCATGATGGTCACATCAAGTCTTGACGAGATCTTGGATGGTTGCTTGCTCACTCACTAGTACAACAACTTTGATAAGCATTGTAAGATCTACATCTTATTCTTATTTATTATTCCTTTTATTTTTCTTGATCTTATATACATATATATAATTTATTAATGAGTATTGGGACATTGTATATGAATTTTTGTCACTAAAATAAAGCTAAACAAGCCCAAGTAACGATTTGATTTATAACGATTTTTGAACCGTAGAAAAAACAGATTGCATGTCGAAATCAGTAGGTTTGGGATACTGAAACATTATATATTAATATAGATAATTGTTTATTAATTCCCCGGGTGGCTCGTCCCGTGAAGAATTTTAGATAGTAAGATATGACCAAAATAGTGAAAACTAGTCAGATCTAAACATACTGTTTTGATGGACTGTTTAATCGTAAAATTTGTATACTGACCTATGATTATGTAAAACTAAAAGTTTTAGATAAAATCATGAAGAACTAGAATCAATCGGATTGTTTACCAATTATTTACGATTTAGAAATAGTGACCAAAATAGTAAAAACTAGTCAGATCTGAGCATACTGTCTTGACGGACTGTTTTCTCATATAAGAACTCAGAATCATTGAAAAGGTAAGACTGTATGTTGTATATAAAATCATGAACAAGTAGAATCAATCGGATGGTTTACCAAATATTTACGGTTTGTAAATAGCGGTCAAAATGGTGAAAACGAGTTTGGCTGCCCAAAAACAGCCCACTCTTCTAAGTTAAGAAATGGGTTATTAGCTATAAAAAGTATAAATTGGGGATAATTAGACATATAATCAGTAAAGTACATGAGTTAACAATGATTTTGGTAAAAATAACACACTTAGATGATTTAGGGTTCAAGAGATATGAACAAATTAGCGGGACATGTCGGGAAAATTATAATAAATGGATTATAACTCATTAACGTAAAAAGTGATATTTTTAATACAAACCGACGTGGTAGGACCCACTTGTAAGGAATTTTAGACTTAGTTATATAATGATAATTATGGAACCCGAGACCCGACCAAAAACTATATAAAGTGGACTTGGGTCATAAAAGCCCAACTTACACTTCTAATGGCTATTAGGCCATTATTGGACCTGAGATTTATAACTAATTTAGAGTGAAATACTGAATTTAAAATGGACCTAAGTTATATTATCATGTAATAGACCACTATTGGGCTTAGGATGGGCTAAAAATGTCAAATTAGATATTACACTAAAATGGTTAAGTTTCACCTAAAAGTTTTATAAAGAATCATAAACTTATGCAATGTCCAAAAACTTATTAAGATATACTTATTACATATATGTACGATTCATTTATCGTCTCGGGCCTAAGACGTGCCTCGTTATCTTTAGGTCTCGTATGATCATGTATCAATCATTGACATTTATTCTCGATTGACTTTTGTTCTCTATTAACTATTGTGACGATTGTATCAAGTAAGTCTATAGCCTCGCTTTTATACTATTTTATAAATGGTTTTAAACCCGCGAGGGAGAATACATGTTTTTTTTAAACTTAGAATACAAGATTTTTATGGTATGCTTGTCCCTCTATGAATGGACCCGTGGTTGCCTTTAAATTGCATTAAGTGATTGCCATTATTAAAGCCTCAATTATAGATCGTTAATTAACCTATGATGCGTTAACCGCTAGTACAATTAATTGATCTATGGGGGAAGCCGCCCCGGTTCAGTTTGTGTAGACTTGTCACAGAAGCTTAGGCCAGACCTCCACACTGTTTGGACATATTGTATTGAGAAGTCAGGTATACGGCAATGTACCAATAATCTGGAGGTAATTGACAATTAATAAATCTCTCGTCTTATTAGACTGATATGTGAGTGTCTAAGGGCTCGGTTCCATGAGTTTATTACAATTTATGCTAAATACAATTAATACTGTTGATGCAAATTATTAGATGCTTGTTGCCTTCAAGTATGCCACAAACTTATAATCTTTACTTGTGTTCAAAATGATTTGTAAATCCTATAGACTTGCTCAACCTTTGTGTTGATGATTTTTCACATGTATTTCAGGTAATCAAGATGGATTGCAGCAGAGCATATGAGGAGGAAGTTGGTGCTTACTTGTCTAAACTTTATATTATTTTTCCATCCTTTGAAATAAATAAACTGCTTTTAGGCATTTAATGTATATGTTGTGATTGGTAACGGTTTTTGGGACTAAACGCTACTCTGATTTATATATATTGGGATGGGAAACTTTTTAGACAAAATTGTATAATATTTTAACGTCTCTTTTGAGGTCGTTTTCTATGATTGTGTGTGATGTGCTATGAGTAGCGCCCCAAAGTGGTATTCCGCTGCGTGGTAATTTGGGGGTGTTACAGACTGGTATCAGAGCCACAAGTTATAGAGAACTAGGTCGATTTTTAAAAACCTAAACCATAACTTTTGGTATGTTTTAAAAGGTTTTAAGCACGCAACTACTCCGCATGGATCCGGTAAGGCTATTCTTGTATTACTTATGATTGATTGTGATTATGTCAACCTATTTGTATGTAGGAATAGTAGTATGTATATATATGAATATACTATGATATTTAAAGGCATTGCACGCAAAGCAATGTTCCTTGAATGATTGTCTTACATTTTATAATACGGTTTATATCGGATTTGGTTTCACTGCCAATCATCAATCTTGGTGATTATGTATTATCTGAATACAAGTGTGAAACTTGTTTGATATTTGAGTATGTAAATAAGGTATCGTAACCTATCGCATATCGACTTGTTTAAGTTCGATTGTTATCATCGTATCGTGATGTGCAATTTTTGGACATCTCCTTTCGAAACGAAATTGATAAATGCGATGTTCGTATTCTCGTTACTACTTATGATTTTTAAGAATCATTTATCCGAGGCGATGTCTCCTACGTAATGCGAAATTTGACCTGATTTTATATGACTATGTTTTCATGGTGAAATGAGGATGCCAATGTTAGACTTATGATATATATATATCCTAATCAAATATATATAGTTTGGGTACAACAATGATATGCTCATAGTAGTCATTCGGTTGAGTGACTTAATACTATGTATCTAAATGGGATGGGACATTTAGATATATAGATTTTAATTCGCCCAACTAAGTGTTGTTTAAGGTTGTCTTATTTAAATGGATTAGGGCATTTGAATAAGAAAATTTTAAACCACTAGACCTTAGATTGTCATGTTTTCCTTATTCAAATGGAATGGGACGTTTGAATACGGAAATCATGATATATGTTTATTAACACCTTGTATTTACTATGGTATTTTGATATGATATCGTATTGAGAGGTAGCGATACTTGAGTAGGATGACTTATAATCGTTTTGTTGAAATGGATTGGGACGCCTTTTCATTTGAAAAAGAAAGTTATAAGTTCCCGAACCGTAAATTTATAATTCTTCTGTACATGGAAGGGGACGCCTTTTGATGTAGACAAGGAGTTATAAATGAGTGGTCCCAAGTATGTCTGGCTCGATTTGTGAGTGTTTGGTATGCGTACGTCTTTCTTCGAACCCTATTTCGTTGATAAGAATCGTTTTGTGTTATCGTCATTATGATGATTGTCGATTAGCATCTATGTACGAATCACCCGTTGTATTTCTCTCGAGTTGTGATTTGTTTTGATGGACCATTTCTAATGTGTCTTGATGATCGACGGCGGAAATCTGTATTTGATGTTTATGTTTTACTTTTGCTTTTAGATACTTATGTGGCATGTTATCTAGTCGAATGATCGTAAGTTGTGAGAACTTGAGACGGCATTGTCCAATGACGTCCGATTATGGAGAACGTGTACCATATAATATCTTTTGACTTTCTTTGGAACCTAGATGATGACTTGTCTGTTTTTCACTCTTCACTGTTAGACTAAATATTGTTACATCCGAATTAAGCGACGGGACGTCGCTTCCTAAAGGAGTGGACGATATAACAACCCGAATATTTTGACCAACGTTTAAATTAAGATTTTTCGAACATTTATGAAACATGTTATTTATTTTCGATAATTTAACGAAGATCGTGTTAGCTAAATTCAATTTTATTTTGAATATTTTCTTTTATTTTATGAACTGAGAAATTTAAATTTTTTACGTTTACGTTTAATAAATTAAATATTTATTATCTAATTACATGTAGTATTTTTCGACGTTTTAGAGTCGGAATGAGCAAAAATAACAAAAATAATAGTTGAAACGATTCAAAACTAAAACTTTGAAAATATGAAGAAATATAAAGTGAGTAATAGGGTTTACGTTTTAGTTTTACGGTGAAATCTAACCGAAATAGCTTGAATTAATTTAACGAGCATTTAAATAAATAATAGCAAATGTTTTCGAAACGCGACGAAGTAAGGACTAATTGTTATTGGAAAAATGATTTTAAAAACGATGGCACAAGTCTCGTGTCTTGAATCGTCCGTTAAGTCGTCCAAACGAGCCTCGAACGCTTATTGTACAAAAGTAAACAAAACACTTACAAAATATACCCTAAACTATTAACTAGTTGCCATTTGTTTCATAAGGTTTTGGTATAAATAGGAATTTACCCTCACTTCCTTCATTTTCATCAAAAACAAAAACACACACATTCTCTCAACTCTCTCCCCTCTTTCTCATCTCCACAATCCGGCCACCACCACCAAGCCGTCGGAAAAACACCAAAAACATGTAGATCTAGCCCGGATCTATGCATGCATGATGGTAACATCAAGTGAAACATGCAGATCTAGCCCGGATCTATACATGAATGATGGTAACATCAAGTGAAACTTGTAGATCTAGTCCGGATCTATACATGCATGATGGTTACATCAAGTGAAACTTGTAGATCTAGTTCCGGATCTATCTATGCATGGTGGTCACATCAAGTGTTGACAGGATCTTGGATGGTTGCTTGCTCACTCACTAGTACAACGACTTTGATAAGCATTGTAAGATCTACATCTCATTCTTATTTGTAATTCTTTTTTTTTCTTGATATTATATATATATATATATATATATATATATATATATATATATATATATATATATATATATATATATATAGGGGAACGCTATTGTGGTGACCACTCTTAAAATAAAAACAATAGAAACCGTTATGCACCATTGGATCAACTATTATGAACAAGATCAACTTTAAATGAGATGAGTGGCAATATTGTAATAAACTAAAATACTAATGGTATTATGTAGTATATATCTAATAGCATTCATTTATAGGTGATTCACAAATAATTAAACTGTTGTTTTTTTATACACGAATTAATGTGTCAATAAGAATACATGCAACGTTGATTTTTTCTTGTCCTCATGACCTACTTGCTTAGTTTTAATGCTAATTTGTATAGATAAAAAAACTAATGAGGTTCATAATTTTACGTCATTCATAAAGAACTGAAACACATTAAATCTTGAATAAAAATAATTATTTAAAAAAATAAATTTATACACAATTTTTGCTAGAAATTAAACATGTCACTAAAAATAAATCAATACATATATCACGAAATAATTTTAAATTTTCAAAAAAATATTAAAAAAATATATCACTACAAATGCAATAAAAAAATTAAGTGTATCGCAAAAATATGCTAAAAAAATAATGTGTCACTAGAAATGCATTATAAAAAGTAAGTCTGCTATGACAAATGTGTTTAAAAAAATGTGTCACAAAAAATTTCCTATAAGAGTTTGTGTCACTAAAAATGTATCATAATTTTTTATTATATGGGTATATATGTGTGTCAATAAAACTTATGTTTTACCTACAATATGTCACTACATATCAGCTCCAATATATCAAAAAAGATTATTGTGTCACTACTCGCTTAGTATGTAATCTAAAATTAACTATATCGACATAATTATAGTTATGCATTACATGTCAAATTGATACTATACGTTACCACATGGTTAATATGACGTTTCATTAAGATTCATAAATTCTATGTAATGAAGTTAAGAAAAAAAATACCCATAATGTCCTTTAAATTTAATTAATAGTTTTAGATTAATTAAGTATTTAATTTCCACTTGTCAACTTTTAATTGGTTCTTATTGTTTTTATTTTAAGTTTGGTCACCACAAGAACGTAAATCTATATATATATATAATCAGTAAAGTACATGAGTTAACAATGATTTTGGTAAAAAACACACTTAGATGATTTAGGGTTCAAAAGATATGAACAAATTAGCGGGACATGTCGGGAAAATTATAATAAACGGATTATAAGTCATTAACTTAAAAAGTGATGTTTTTCATACAAACCGACGTGGTAGGACCCACTTGTCGGGAATTTTAGACTTAGTTATATACTGATAATTATGGAAGTCGAGACCCGACCAACATTAAATATTATGTGTACGTGTTTATGATGTGTTTTAGAACCCAAAAACTATATAAAGTGGACTTGGGCCATAAAAGCCCAACTTACACTTCTAATGGCTATTGGGCCATTATTGGACCTTAGATTTATAACAAATTTAGAGTGAAATACTGAATTTAAAATGGAACTAAGTTATATAATCATGTAATGGACCACTATTGGGCTTAGGATGGGCTAAAAATATCAAATTAGATATTACACTAAAATGGTTAAGTTTTCACCTAAAAGTTTTATAAAGAATCATAAAACTTATGCAATGTCCAAAAACTTACTAAGATATACTTATTACATATATGTACGATTCATTTATCGTCTCGGGCCTAAGACGTGCCTCGTTATCTTTGGGTCTCGTATGATCATGTATCAATCATTGACATTTATTCTCGATTGACGTTTGTTCTCTATTAACTATTGTGACGATTGTATCAGGTAAGTCTATAGCCTCGCTTTTATACTCTTTTGTAAATGGTTTTTAAACCCGTGAGGGGGAATACATGTTTTTTTATAAACATAGAACACAAGATTTTTATGGTATGCTTGTCCCTCTATGAATGGACCCGTGGTTGCGTGTAAATTGCATTAAGTGATTGCCATTATTAAAGCCTCAATTATGGACCGTTAATTAACCTATGACGGGTTAACCGCTAGTACAATTAATAGATCTATGGGGAAAGCCGCCCCGGTTCAGTTTGTGTGGACTTTTCACAGAAGCTTAGGCCAGACCTCCACGCTGTTTGGACATATTGTATTGAGAAGTCAGGTATACGGCAATGTACCAATAATCTGGAGGTAATTGATAATTAATAAATCTCTCGTCTTATTAGACTGATATGGGAGTGTCTAAGGGCTCGGTTCCATGAGCTTATTGCAATTTATGCTAAATACCATTATTATTGTTGATGCAAATTAATATATGCTTGTTGCCTTCAAGTATGCCACAAACTTATAATCTTTACTTGTGTTCAAAATGATTTGTAAAACCTATAGACTTGCTCAACCTTTGTGTTGATAATTTTACACATGTATTTCACGTAATTAAGATGGATAGCAGCGGAGCATATGAGGAGGAAGTTGGTGCTTACTTGTCTAAACTTTATCTTATTTTTCATCCTTTGAAATAAATAAACTGCTTTTAAGCATTTAATGTATATGTTGTGATTGGTAACGGTTTTTGGGACTAAACGCTACTCTGATTTATATATATTGGGATGGGAAACTTTTTAGACAAAATTGTATAATATTTCAACGTCTCTTTTGAGGTCATTTTCTATGATTGTATGTGATGTACTATGAGTAGCGCCCCAAAGTGGTATTCCGCTGCGTGGTAATTTGGGAGTGTGACATGTATGCTTATACTTTTCCATTAAAAAATCTTTATCTCTTGGACATTTCACACTTGGGCTATTATGTGATGTACTACTGGTGTTGGAATTATTCCACACAACAAATGGTGTTTAACTCACCATGTCTTACAAACAAGAAAGAGTTGGTTCACTGTGACAACCGTGGTTTTGGGTTTGGCACTTGGTCTTACTTTTAGGTTATTTTATGTGTGCTTACTTGAATTGTGTATTTACGTGTTTATTTTGTGTGAACGAGGTTGGTGTGGTTATCGTTTATGAGTATAGAGTACTCATAAGTAAATCGAGGAACGGTTATTTCATGTTCATGAGCTCACAAGTGGTGACTATGAAATGAAAGTGGTGATATTGTGGTGTTTACGTATACGTATAAGAATTATAGTAATAGTATTTTTTTAGGATTTACGGTTTAGCATTTAGAGGTCTCGGGTGAGGTAATTATTCATATGAATATTTTTCGGGATGGTTTTAAGTCATTTAGGACTTAGTTATAAAGTTTATTTCAAAATTTGAGATTTTTTATAAAAGTGTATATTTTACGTCTTTTACGGTAAAACGCGTAAATTTGACTAGTTTTACGGTTTTGAGGTTTTGGAAGCTTTAGGAGCTGAAATAAATTAAGGAAAATTAAGTTAATATTATTAAAATAATATTAAATAATAAAAAAAAAACGAATTTATTGGGTGTTTGGGTCGGTTTAGACGCACCAAAGAAAGAGAAAAAGGGAAAAAAGGAAGGAAAAAAAGGAAAGTTGGGTGTTATACTTGGACTAGGATTTTATGTACACACTATATAAGGTTATCTAATAAATAAAAAAAAACATAAATCCCTGGAGACAAAGAAAAATTCGTGGGTTTCATAGAGGAGAATTAGGGTTCTTAAAAAAAATTAGGTTTTCTTCATCTTCCCTTGATTTAAGGTAAAAACCTTTATTAACCTTTTTAATTAAATTGTTTTTATGTTTAATTAATCATTCTTATGATGGATTAAGGGTTAGGGTTTATATAAAAACATTAGATTAATGATGTATTAATCATAATATGATGATCATATAATCTAGGGCTTGTATTAGAAGTGTTATAGGTGATTAATTAGATCAATTTGTTTAAAACCCGTTTTTAAAATCTAGGCAGAATTTTGAGTCTATTGTTTTGATCATATCTCGAGTTCTAGGAACATTCAAGATGCGATCAAACTAGCACTGGATAGGTAATTGAGTTGGCTTTCTAAATCAAGAAACGAGAACTATATTGGAGATAGGGAAGTGGGTCAAAAACAGGTTACAACAGTCGGAGGTCAAAACAGTTTTGAATTCAGCCTGTTTTCTTTTTAAGTTTTGGGTTGGTTGGGGTACTTAGGGTTTCATTGGGATCTTCTCACGAACATGAGAGATGGTTTATATATTGTAGTAAGGATCTGCACTTGGGCTAAGATTGTGGTTTAGGGTAAGACCCTCTAATGGTAATGAACTTTTCATACGTTTAAAATCAATGAATTCTGGATAGGTAGCAATATATACACATATATCTGGGCCTTAACAGTAGCTTTAAGGTTATGGAAAGTGGGAGGTTTTAGCTAACATGTATAAAAGTGAGAATATTCCTTTTACAGAAACCATGAGTATGTTTATGTGGACGTTTGACTTAAAGTTTTGAGACCTAAAACTGGGACTGTTTTGTGTAAAATTATGAACGGGATAGCTATTAAACTTAACCAAGTTAGGGACTTGTTAAGGAAGGGTAATGGGGTGATTAGAGCTAAACAATTAGTTAATTATACGGGAATAGACTAGATGTCCATCATAGGTTGATGAGCCATCTTAGTGATTGGTTCGTGTATTGATTTCGTGTTTTTGGTTTGTTAGCTTGTTGCTAGTGCGGGGACTTGTGAAGAAGCTATCAGGTGAGTTTCATAGTCCCATGTTTACTATTGATTTTGACTTCCAGGTGTGATGGAAGAGACACTGTGTTGAGTTATTTTCTAAATTGATGCTATGAATGTGTTTGTGATTTGAGATGGACTTGTGTGTACATTATGTGATTAACTGCTATGTGATTTTTGATTGTGTATGATTTAGATCGGGGGACACGTGTCGTCTCAGTTATTGTGGTTTGACAAGGTAGTGGCCTTGTGGTTTGACAAGGTAGTGGCCTTGTGGTTTGACAAGGTAGTGGCCTTGGGATAGGTACATAGTGTGATCATCTATGGTACCATTTTGTTTGGCAAGGTAGGAGCCTTGGATTTTGGTTTGGAATGATTAATCTTGAATGTTAGTTGTTAATACATAATTGTAGCACATTGTCCATATGTTATTGTGTTGATGGTTGATAATCACAGCTTGTAATTGATTTAGCGTTGGAGTCTAAACCTATGACTCTCACCAACTTTATGTTGACGTGTTTTAGTGTCTCTTTCAGGTGATACTATGGTTAAGCATGAGAACATAAGTGGCTGGGATTGGAGAAGCTTAGGAATACATATAGAAGGAGAATCCCCGTTTCCTTCTTAGTTTTTTTATTTGTTCATTTAATAAGTGATACTATTTGGCACCTATATGTATGTTTTGGTTATGTTATTTGTTTATCTTGGATAAGAGTTAGGACTGTTACCTACTTACCTAGACTCATGCATTTGAGATATTGTCATGACTTTTGTGTCACCATTTTATGACATTTCTTATTTCATATAGTTATCTCTATAGACACGCCATGTTGTGATGATATCCATACGTCGCGCCCTATATTCCCCCATGGTGGGGTGTGACAGAATGGTATCAGAGACAATGGTTATAGAGAATTAGGTTTCCTAGTCGTGTAGCCTAGTCTATAGCTTAAGGGTCCCTGCATATAGGCGTCATAGGAGTATGTGTGCATTTTATAGTAATTGATGTGTTTGAATATTATTTTCGTAGTATTTGTTAGGTTATGAACTACTACGCTTCATACTTAACTACATGTTATTTTCTTTACGAATTTTGATTAGTGCGGGTGGAACCATGGTCGTATACGCTAGTCATTGTTGGATTTTGCTTAATTATGTTTTCATGTTCTTTATACATTTTGAATTTTGTCTACGCTGGTTCAGCTGGACTATGATTTTATGTGTTTCGTGCATTGGCTATGTTATTTTAATACATGGGGTTTTGGATCTTATCTTGTGTGGTTATGTGCTTGTGAGTTGTTGGATTATGTGTTATGTGTAGTATTAATTTCTTATAAGTGTCATCATATGAGGGAGTACATTGGTGAAAGGGAACATGTATAATTATGGAGGCCTACATAATTATATATGTGCCACAAAACCACTGGACTTTCAAGTATGATTGCATGAAAGAGAGTTAATACATGCTTGTATAGTATACGTTGGATGGATTTGAGTGTATGTACGCTTATGCCTATGTATGTAAAATTATTTTCTACTTACCGGTTGTATTCTTGGGATGGTTGCTAGCTCGTTTCTCTTTGAGATGTTCAACTTCTGTAGTAGCGCATTTCTCGGGTCCTCATGTCACGTGTTTGTTTGTACGGTACTTTTGGCGTGAAAGATTTTGAGATGGTGGAGATTTCTTTTTGGGGTAACGATGTCTTTTGTTTCGAGTTATACATGGTAAAAAAAATAGAACTTGCAAACTGAAAAAAAAATAGTTGTTGGTAGTCGATGAAATAAGGAAGTGTCGGGATCATGTTTCAAATAAGGTGGAATATAAATTCTTTAACATATAAGCATGACTCGGTTATTTTAAATTAATTTGGTTTTGATCACCTAAAGTTATTGTTCTTAAGTTAAAAATTTTGTTCTTATTTAGTGAAATATGTTAAAATCATGTAATTAATAGAGTTTTAATTTTCTGGAATTAAAATAAATTAGGTTCTAGTTTTGGTAATTAATGGGGGGTTTTAGGGTTTAAAAATCGTTTTTTTTTGGTATAAATCAGAGTAGGCAGAAACTGTCAAAATATGCGCTAACTGTCAGAAACTGTCGCTAATGCTTAGACAGATTTTGAGAAAAATCGTTTTGGTCATAACTTATTCGTTTTTAAAGGTTTTTGGGTGATTCAAAAGCCTAAAGTTATGTACTCGGAACATACTTTTCAAACATTCAGAAAGTTTCGTAATTGGAAGTCAGTAGCTTGGTCGAATTAATTGTACAAGTGTTGAGTTCAAGGTTAATTTTCGGACAACATGGTTTAAACTCGTGTTTTGGGTATTTTGCGGTAATGAACACTTGGAGGGTTAACATAGAGATAAGTTGGGAAGGAATTTGAGAGTTTTTTAGACCTTATTATACGTGGTTATATTTTGATGAGTTTTGATTTATGGTATTTATGAGTAAGACTGAAATCGAGGTGACAGTTTTAAACCCGTTGAGTTATGTGACGGCTCCTAACTTGGTTTCAAGACAGTTCTTGTTCGATGAGTTGCGAGATTTAGTTAGGCTGGTTACATAATTATGGTTTTGATAAGTTTCCTCACGGACGGATAAGGCTCATGTGTTGTTGGTTGAGATTATTTTCGTGTAAACTGAGTTCACGTTTGAACGTGAAGGTTTTATCAGGGATATGCATCCTCGTTTGTTTGCTGAGAATAAGTTTGAGTTTGGGAGTGAATCTCGGGACGAGATTTCCATTAGGAGGGAGTGATGTGACAACCGTGGTTTTGGGTTTGTCACATGGTCTTACTTTTAGGTTATTTTATGTGTGCTTACTTGAATTGTGTGTTTACGTGTTTATTTTGTGTGAACGAGGTTGGTGTGGTTATCGTTTATGAGTATAGAGTACTCATAAGTAAATCGTGGAACGGTTATTTCATTTTCATGAGCTCACAAGTGGTGACTATGAAATGAAAATGGTGATATTGTGGTGTTTACGTATACGTATAAGTATTATAGTAATAGTATTTTTTTTAGGATTTACGGTTTAGCATTTAGAGGTCTCGGGTGAGGTAATTATTCATATGAATATTTTTCGGGATGGTTTAAAGTCATTTAGGACTTAGTTATAAAGTTTATTTCAAAATTTGAGATTTTTTATAAAAGTGTATATTTTACGTCTTTTACGGTAAAACGCGTAAATTTGACTAGTTTTACGGTTTTGAGGTTTTGGAAGCTTTAGGAGCTGAAATAAATTAAGGAAAATTAAGATAATATTATTAACATAATATTAAATAATAATAAAAAACGAATTTATTGGGTGTTTGGGTCGGTTTAGACGCACCAAAGAAAGAGAAAAAGGGAAAAAGGGAAAAAAAGGAAAGTTGGGTGTTATACTTGGACTAGGATTTTATGTACACACTATATAAGGTTATCTAATAAATAAAAAAAACATAAATCCCTGGAGAGAAAGAAAAATTCGTGGGTTTCATAGAGGAGAATTAGGGTTTTTCAAAAAAATTAGGTTTTCTTCATCTTCCATTGATTTAAGGTAAAAACCTTCATTAACCTTTTTAATTAAATTGTTTTTATGTTTAATTAATCATTCTTATGATGGATTAAGGGTTAGGGTTTATATAAAAACAGTAGATTAATGATGTATTAATCATAATATGATGATCATATAATCTAGGGCTTGTATTAGAAGGGTTATAGGTGATTAATTAGATCAATTTGTTTAAAACCCGTTTTTAAAAACTGGGCAGAATTTTGAGTCTATTGTTTTGATCATATCTCGAGTTCTAAGAAAATTCAAGATGCGATCAAACTAGCCCTGGATAGGTAATTGAGTTGGCTTTATGAATCAAGAAACGAGAACTAAATCGGAGGTCGGGAAGTGGATCAAAAACAGGTTACAACAGTCGGAGGTCAAAACAGGTTTGAATTCAACCTGTTTTCTTTTTAAGTTTTGGGTTGTTTGGGGTACTTAGGGTTGCATTGGGATCTTCTCACGAACATGAGAGATGGTTTATATATTGTAGTAAGGATCTGCACTTGGGCTAAGATTGTGGTTTAGGGTAAGACCCTCTAATGGTAATGAACTTTTCATACGTTTAAAATCAGTGACATCTGGATAGGTAGCAATATATACACATATATCTGGGCCTTAACAGTAGCTTTAAGGTTATGGAATGTGGGAGGTTTTAGCTAACATGTATAAAAGTGTGAATATTCCTTTTACAGAAACCATGGGTATGTTTATGTGGACGTTTGAATTAATGTTTTGAGACCTAAAACTGGGACTGTTTTGTGTAAAATTATGAACGGGATAGCTATTAAACTTAACCAAGTTAGGGACTTGTTAAGGAAGGATAATAGGGTGATTAGAGCTAAACAATGAGTTAATTATACGGGAATAGACTAGATGTCCATCATAGGTTGATGAGCCATCTTAGTGATTGGTTTGTGTATTGATTTCGTGTTTTTGGTTTGTTAGCTTGTTGCTAGTGCGAGGACTTGTGAAGAAGCTATCAGGTGAGTTTCATAGTCCCATGTTTACTATTGATTTTGACTTCCAGGTGGGATGGAAGAGACACTGTGTTGAGTTATTTTCTAAATTGATGTTGTGAATGTGTTTGTGATTTGAGATGGACTTGTGTGTACATTATCTGATTAACTGCTATGTGATTTCTAATTGTGTATGATTTGGATCGGGGGACACGTGTCGTCTCTGTTATTGTGGTTTGACAAGGTAGTGGCCTTGTGGTTTGACAAGGTAGTGGCCTTGTGGTTTGACAAGGTAGTGGCCTTGGGATAGGTACATAGTATGACCATCTATGGTACCATGTTGTTTGGCAAGGTAGGAGCCTTGGATTTTGGTTTGGAATGATTAATCTTGAATGTTAGTTGTTAATACATAATTGTAGCACATTGTCCATATGTTATTGTGTTGATGGTTGTTAATCACAGCTTGTAATTGATTTAGCGTTGGAGTCTAAACCTATGACTCTCACCAACTTTATGTTGACGTGTTTTAGTGTCTCTTTCAGGTGATACTATGGTTAAGCATGAGAACATAAGTGGCTAGGATTGGAGAAGCTTAGGAATGCATATAGAAGGAGAATCCCCGTTTCCTTCTTAGTTTTTTTTATTTGTTCATTTAATAAGTGATACTATTTGGCACCTATATGTATGTTTTGGTTATGTTATTTGTTTATCTTGGGTAAGAGGTAGGACTGTTACCTACTTACCTAGACTCCTGCATTGTTGAGATATTGTCATGACTTTTGTGTCACCATTTTATGACATTTCTTATTTCATATAGTTATCTCTATAGACACGCCATGTTGTGATGATATCCATACGTCGCGCCACATATTCCGCCATGGTGGGGTGTGACATTCACCATGAGGGTACGGCTCTGGTGTGATTATCAAATCCGTTGATGGTTTCCAGTTTACCCAAAATTGGAGGGTTTTCACTTCCCTTGGTCCTAGACTGAAAAGTGGCTAGTCCAAGGGGGTACGACTCTTGGTAAAGACTTTCCTCAAATCCGTTTGTATAATGATGATAATCTATGATCCTATAAATAGGGTCGTTGTTTCTAGAGAGAAACTAGAGAGAAAAAGATGAGAGGAATATGTGTTTATTAAGAAGATCAAATGAAAAACCAACACCCTCTCCATCAAAGGAAGGGCTTTTATACCCAAGTTCTTAGTGGACTTGGGCCTTCCAACCCATGGACAAGCCCATGGGCTAGGTTGATAATATAATGTTAATAACTTTCTAACTACGAGCTTACAACGTTCAATAATATTGTTGGAGTGACTGATACTTTAATATACGTTAAAAACGTATTTCCAACAATCGCCCCCTAACGGAGGTCACTCCAAATTACAAAGTTCTAAACCTAGCATACTATACTAAGTCTTCGTTCTTGAGCTCGTAGTTGTTTCTCTTTTCTTCTTTTTCTTTTTCGGGTTGTGAATATGTTGTAATAATCTTTGAGCTTTGGCTTGCAACATGTTCTTTTGGCTTTGACTTATTGTAAAACCCGCAAAATAAGGTCATTACTTAATTTTACTTTTCAAATATTTATGAAGTATTTATGACGTTAAATATTATTATGTTTAACGGTTTAAGTTGAAACCGATATAGAATATTTTATTTTAATATTTTAACGAGCAACGAGGACTACTAGTGATCGCGATACCGACGGATGCCCAAAATTTTATATTTTATTATCGATCGTTCCGATATTTAATATCAAAATTTTATATTTTATTATCGATCGTTTATATTTAATATTTTCGGCGATATCATTTTAATTACGTATCGAGTCGTTATATTATTATTTTTCGTATGCGTTTAAACTTTTAAGTATTTTTATGAAACCCGAGCCCCGTAAATATTTGTAAAATTGACTTTTAGTCATTTTCCGCTTTTTAACAAATATTTACATTTTGGACCAAAACTATCACAAATTGGCAAAAACTATGCTAACCTTACACTATATATAATATTTCCACTATCCCATTTTCATTATTAAATTCATTTAACAAAATATTTCTTCCTCTTCCCCTTTTTCTTTCCTTTTGTCGTACACCCCCATCAACAAAAACCCTCAAATTTCTTGATTTCAACTTTGAATCTTCCAAAACAAATTAAAGTCCCATCCTAGAAATCACAAGGGCTACACATTTGTATAAAAATATTATACATGCATTACATGTTTATTTTTGATGAATTTTGATCAAGTTGATGCTTGTATGATCATGTATATATATTAATTTTATATTGTGACTAGTGTTTTTGCTAGTTGTTGTGTTTAAATATTTGAATAAATTTTGTAAAAGGGTCATGCAAGTGTGTTAGGAGGTTGATCATAGTGTAGGAGTGTTAGAATGATCATATTAGTGGTATATAAATGGGTAGATTGTGTTGAAAAATTGATTTTGTATGGTTTTTAAATGGTCAATTTTAGGCAGTAGGTTTGAGGCCATTTTCGGGGGTCTTACGTCTGATTATAGGTTGTTATTATGGGATTATGTCGTAGAGAATTTCGTTAGCTTCGATTTGATATAAGGTAGGCCTTCCAACTCCAAACGAGGTGGAAGATACACTAGTTTGATTTTCGTGTACCGGGACACGAGTGTTGACACAATCCGAAAATTGTTGTTGATATTTAGATCGAATCTCGGGGACTATAAAATGAGTTTCAAAATGATTAAAGGGCTGTTCTCAGGCCCCAAGTTTAGCATTTTGAGTCTAGTTTTAGAATCAAGTGGCGGTTTTACAAATGGAGTTGTTTAGAATGGTTAAAATGATTTCGTAAGTCAAGGTCGCTAAACTGTCCGGATTTTGTGATTCAAAGATGAGTCAGGCATGGAACTTTAGAAGTAAAATCTTTTGATGGGCTCTTGTGAGGACTTTCTATATATAGTAAGTAAGTTCTCTGAGTAGTATCATAAAAATTTGATATGTTTAAGTTTGGAAAAACGGCTTGGACATTCGGTATGTTCCGACAGATTTTTATTAAAGGTATAGAATAATAAAATGGATATATAGGAGAGTATAATAGAACCACTTGTGTCGTTTTCACTCAAGTTGTCGTAATTTTATACTTGAGTTTGATTTTATTATGTATAATTTATTTCTCGAGTCTATTATTAATGTACGCACCTTATTTGTTAGGTTGCGGTTGTCGTGTTTATCGGGCATCTACTATCATCGGCGATCGTCTTCAACTACTTCTACTACTTAAGGTGAGTCTCTAGCCTCGTTTGCGCAATTATATGATTTTAAAAACCCGCGAGGGGGAATACATGTTTTATAAACTTAGAACACAAGATTTTTATGGTATGCTTGTCCCTCTATGAATGGACCGTGGTTGCCTTTGAATTGCATTAAGTGATTGCCTTTATTAAAACCTCAAATTATGGACCGTTAACTAGCTTATTATGGGCTAGCCGCTAGTACAACTAATAGATCTATGGGGGGAAGCCGCCCCGGTTCTGATTTTGTGGACTTCTCATAGAAGCTTAGGCCCGACCTCCACACTGTTTGAACATATTGTATTGAGAAGTCAGGTATACGACAATGTACCAATAATATGGAGGTAACGACTATTAAAAAATCTCTTGTCTTATTAGACCTAACGGAGTGTCTAAGGGCTCGGTTCCATGAGCTTATTGCAATTTATGCTATATATAATTAATATTGTTGATGCAAATTATTATTCGATGCTTAATATGCATGCCACAAACTTATAATCTTAGCTTGTGTTCAAAATGATTATATAAATATGTAGATTCACTCGGTATTTTTGCAGATGATTTTCTCACATGTATTTCAGGTAATCAAGAAGGGTGAAGCTTGGAAGCCACGGGAATGATGTTGTGCACTGCTTTTGTAATATAAACTCTTTGAATGTTTGTCGTTCCTTTTGTTCAAAACAATTTAAATCTTTTGTTTTGGTTGTACTTTGGTTACGATGTCTTAGGGCTACGCTACTCTGACAAATGTTTTAGGAACGATAAATTTGAAACGTCTCTTTTCGAGTCGTACTTTATAAATTATGTGTTGTTGTATCATTGTTTAGCACCCAAAGATGTATTCCGCTGCGTATAAATTTGGGGGTGTTAAAGATTGGTACCAGAGCCATGAGTTATAGAGAACTAGGTCTTTTTCTGAAAACCTAAACTATATGTCAGTTTTTATTTTTCAAAGAGTCGGTGCACATGATTTCGCGTGACTTCAGGTTCAAGCTACTTCTGGGATTACAATTTTAGTATACATTATTATGTATCCTTTATTTCTAAGTATTTCTAAATAAATACTGTAAACCTTGATCGATATATATTAATATCGTTAAACTTTTCGATAATGTTTATCATTTATTAATGATTTATTTAAATAAATTTCTGAAAATTTCCTTTATTTATTTTGAAGGATTTTCTATATTTATTTAAATTTTGGAAATTATTTTATTTCATTCTATTATGACCTTATACCTATTTTGTGAAATTTATCACTATCAAATTACGTCTTCGATGAGGAGGAAGTAGGTTCCACTGCTGCAAGCGAGTCACAGTCAACTAAGCCATGTGGATTCCCACGTGACTAGTATCTATTATTTTGTGTCATTGTAATCTATTTGTCTTTAAGATCATTCCTTTTTTATCTATGATAATAGTTTCCTTTGATTCTTATGATGATTGTGACTTCTTGTATCGAGAATGTGTATGCATTTGATGATTGATTTTGTACATGATATGACTATACCATGATTACAATTAACTCATTCATTTTATCTTCTCTCTTTGTGATGTGACAGAATCATGTCACCTAGGAGAATGACAAATGATTCCATTGCAAGGCTAGTTGCTGAAGAGGTAGCGAAAGCATTAGCTGCGGATAGAGCTACACGTGTTAACACTGAAGGAGCAGGTGGCTCTGGAGGTGCGAGTGCTGAAGGTGAAGGTGAACCTGCTGGACCAGAAGCTGTTGGAGGAGCAGGTGTAGCTGAGAATCATACAGATGAGGTTGCTTAGGCTGCTGCTACGATTAAAGAGTGTACTTTTGCTAGTTACATGAAGTGTGGACCTACTACATTTCAAGGAACTGGTGGAGTACTGGAATTATTCAGGTGGATTGAGAAAACAGAAACAACATTTGAGATTAGTGATTGCTCAGAAAGGAACAAGGTTAAGTTCGCAGTTGCTACTTTCAAGGATCGAGCTTTAAGCTGGTGGAAGACTCAAGTTGCTACAGTTGGTTTAGAAGCTGCAAACAGGAAACCATGGGATGAAATTAAAAGGTTGCTGAAAGAAGAGTTCTGTCCGGAAGAAGAGTTATCTGCTTTGGAGGATGAGTTGAGGCACCTGAAGCTGAAATATAATAACATTGCTGCATACACTAGCTGATTTAATGAATTGGTTTTGTTGTGTCCAGATGCTTTTGTTACTGAGAACAAAAAGATGGATCAAAACATCAAAGGGCTGCATGGGTACATCAAAGGTGAGACAACTTCATCTCGACCCAAGAACTTTGTTGAAACTGTGAGAATGGCTCATACACTTATAGGGCAGAAGGTTCAAGATAGGGCTGAGAGAGCTGCTGAGGGTAGTAAAAGGAAATGGGAAAATTCGCAGAGTGGTAATCAGGTTAGTAACCGCCATATGCAGTACAATCAGAAGAGAAATGATGGGGCTAGAGCTGCGACTAACAAGGATAATAATGCTGACCATGGGGGACCAGCCCAGAAATGTAAGAGCTGTGGTGCTTGTCACTTTGGTAATTGTCCACCAAGGTGCACTAAATGTGGAATGGTTGGGCATGTTGTGGAGAAATGCAAGGCAAGGACCCCTGCCACTGGAGCAAATGCTATTCTGATCAAGACTTGCTTTGAATGTGGAGAACGTGATTATTTTCGCCCTAGATGTCCAAAGTTGACGAACAAGAAAGCAGGCGAAGCTGCTGGGGCAGTTTATGTTGTTAAGGATGCTGATCAGGCACAAGGTCCAAATGTGGTGACGGGTACGTTCTTACTCAACCATAGTTATGCTAGTGTGTTATTTGTCTCAGGATCTGATAGGAGCTTTATAAGCACTTCCTTTAGCCGTTTAATTGATATTGAGCCAACAAGCCTAAATACTAGTTATGAGGTCGAGTTAGCTGATGGAAAATTAGTTAGTACTACCACTATATTTAAGATGTGTTCTTTGAAATTAGAAAATCATTTGTTTGAAATTGATTTGATGCCGATAGAGTTGGGTTCGTTTGATGTGATTGTTGGTATGGATTGGTTGGTTGCGCATGACGCGGTGATTGTATGTGGGGAGAAAGTTGTTCACATACCGGTGAAGGGCAAGGTGTTAGTAGTTAAAGGTGATGTCGGTAGATCTCGTCTGACGGTGATATCCTGTATCAAGGCGAGGAAATATGTAGAAAGAGGTTGTCACCTGTTCTTGGCTCAAGTAGTGGAGAAAGAACTACCGGTAAGGCGTGTGGAAGATGTTCCGGTTATTTGTGATTTTCCTGAAGTATTTCCCGATGACTTGCCAGGGCTTCCGCCTCAGCGAGAAGTCGAATTCAAGATTGATCTAGTGCCAGGAGCTGCACCGGTGGCGCGTGCACCTTATCGTTTGGCACCGTCTGAGATGAAGGAGTTGGCAGATCAGTTGAAGGAGTTAATGGAGAAGGGGTTCATTAGACCAAGTTCGTCAACTTGGGGAGCTCCAGTGTTGTTCGTGAAGAAGAAGGACGGACCGTTCAGAATGTTCATAGACTACCGAGAGTTGAAAAAGTTAACTATCAAAAATCGTTATCCACTTCCTAGGATCGATGATTTGTTCGATCAACTTCAAGGTTCGTGTGTGTACTCGAAGATCGACTTGAGGTCGGGTTATCATCAACTTCATGTTAAAGAGGAGGACATACCTATTACAGCTTTTCGGACGCGCTATGGACACTATGAATTTCAAGTGATGCCGTTTGGGTTAACTAATGCACCTGCGGTATTCATGAACTTAATGAATCGTGTGTGTAAACCATACCTCGACAAGTTTGTGATTGTATTTATCGATGTTATTCTGATTTATTCTAAAAGTCGGGAGGAGCATCAAGGTCATCTGAGGATTTTTTGAAGTTGTTGAAGAAGGAGAAGTTGTATGCGAAATTCTCCAAGTGTGATTTTTGGTTGGATTCAGTCCAATTCCTTGGGCACGTGATCGATAGTAGCGGTGTTCATGTTGATCCTTCCAAAATTGAAGCTATTAGAGATTGGGCTAGGCCTACAACCCCGACTGAAGTTAGACAATTCTTGGGATTACCTGGGTACTACCAGCGATTCATAGAAGGTTTCTCTTTAATTTCTAAACCTCTTACTAAAGTTACACAGAAAAACAAGAAGTATGATTGGGGTTCAGAAGAAGAAGCATTCCAAACTTTGAAGCGGAAGCTGTGTTCTGCACCAATTTTGGCTTTGCCCGACGGAGCTGAAGACTTTGTGGTATATTGTGACGCATCATGTAAGGGTTTTGGTGCTGTTTTGATGCAAAGGGAGAAAGTGATCGCGTATGCATCTCGTCAATGGAGGAAGCATGAGGAGAATTATACTACACATGATTTGGAATTAGGAGCTGTTGTCTTTGCTCTTAGACTTTGGAGACACTATCTCTACGGTACAAAGAGTGTGGTATATACCGATCATAAAAGCCTGCAACCTATTTTGGATCAGAAGGAGCTCAATATGAGGTAGAGAAGATGGGTAGAATTGTTGAGTGATTACGACATTGAAAATTGCTATCATCCCGGCAAGGCGAATGTAGTTGCCGATGCTCTTAGTAGGAAGGATAGAGAAATAACCAAAAGGGTTAGAGCTTTAGCCATGACAACTTATTCTCATTTATCTAATCGAATACTTAAAGCTCAAACGAAGGCGATGAAAGAGGAGAATGTGAGAAATGAAGACTTGGGTAGAAGGATGACACCTATATTTGAAATTTGTGACGACAGAATTCGGTCTTTCGAGAATCGTGTATGGTTACCGGTGTATGGAGGACTGAGAGATCTACTTATGCACGAGTCTCATAAGTCTAAATATTCGCACCCAGGATCGGATAAAATGTACCAAGACTTGAAGAAATGCTATTGGTGGCCGAATATGAAGGCTAACATTGCTACTTATGTTAGTAAATGCTTGACGTGTGCTAAGGTGAAGTTTGAGCACAAGAGACCTTCGGGTTTACTACAACAACTTGAAATTCCAGAATGGAAATGGGAGAAGATCACTATGGACTTTGTTTCGGGACTTCCGAGAACTTCTAGTGGTTATGATACGATTTGGGTGATTGTTTATCGGTTGACTAAGTCGGCTCATTTCTTGCCGATAAAGAAAACTGATGACTTAGACAAACTTACTCGGTTGTATTTGAAGGAAGTTGTTTGTAGACATGGAGTTCCTTTATCAATTATTTCTGATCGAGATAGTCGGTTCACATCTGAGTTTTTGAAATCGCTTCAGCGAGCTTTGGGGACTCAGTTGGACATGAGCATTGCGTATCATCCCGAAACGGACGGACAAAGTGAAAGGACTATTCAAACCTTGGAGGATATGTTACGAGCGTGTGTAATAGACTTTGGAGGTAGATGGGATCGACACTTACCTTTGGTGGAGTTCTCATACAACAACAGTTATCACGCAAGTATCAAGGCTGCGCCTTTTGAAGCACTTTACGGGCGAAAGTGTAGATCACCAGTTGGCTAGTGTGAAGTTGGAGAAAGTCAATTGACGGGTCCTGAATTGATTAGAGAAACGACTGAGAAGATCGTGAAAATCAAGAATCGTTTATTGATAGCTCGTAGTAGGCAGAAGAGCTATGCGGATAAGAGGAGAAAACCATTGGAGTTTGATATTGGAGATATGGTTATGTTGAAAGTATCACCTTGGAAAGGAGTAATTCGATTTGGCAAGCGAGGAAAGCTTAGTTCACGCTATATACGTCCATTTAAGATTATTGACCGAGTTGGTCTTGTGGCATATAAGTTGGAATTGCTAGAGAAGTTAAGTGCTATTCACAATACTTTTCACGTTTCTAATCTTAAGAGGTGTTTGGGGGACGGTAATTTGATAATTCCACTTGAGTAGATTCAACTGGATGACAAGCTGCATTTTTATTGAGGAACCGGTGGAGATTATGGATCGAGAGGTGAAACGGCTTAAGCAAAGTCGGATCCCGATAGTGAAAGTGCGATGGAATTCCCGACGTGGACCGGAATACACTTGGGAGAGAGAGGACTACTTCAAAAGCAAGTATCCGCATTTATTCGTAGACGGACCTAAGGAGAAGTAAGCCCCGGGACGGTTCTCTCCTAAGGTGGTGAGGATGTAAAACCCGCAAAATAAGATCATTACTTAATTTTACATTTCAAATATTTTTGAAGTATTTATGACGTTAAATATTATTATTTTAATGGTTTAAGTTGAAACCGATATTGAATATTTTATTTTAATATTTTGACGAGCAACGAGGACTACTAGTGATCTCGATACCGACGGATGCCCAAAATTTATATTTTAGTATCGATCGTTTCGATAATTAAAATCAAAATTTTATATTTTAGTATCGATCGTTTCGATATTTAATATTTTCGGTGATATCATTTTAATTACGTATCGAGTCGTTATATTATTATTTTTTGAGTGCGTTTAAACTTTTAAGTATTTTTACGAAACCCGAGCCCCGTAAATATTTGTAAAATTGACTTTTAGTCATTTCCCGCTTTTTAACTAATATTTACATTTTGGACCAAAACTATCACAAATTGGCAAAAACTATCCTAACCTTACACTATATAATATTTCACTATCCCATTTTAATTTTTAAATTCATCTAACAAAAAATTTCTTCCTCTTCCCCTTTTTCTTTCCTTTTGCCGTACACCCCCATCAACAAAAACCCTCAAATTTCTTGATTTCAACTTTGAATCTTCCAAAACAAATTAAAGTCCCATCCTAGAAATCACAAGGGCTACATATTGGTATAAAAATTTAATACATGCATTACATTTTTATTTTTGATGAATTTTGATCAAGTTGATGCTTGTATGATCATGTATATATATTATTTTTATATTGTGACTAGTGTTTTTGCTAGTTGATGTGTTTAAATATTTGAATAAATTTTGTAAAAGGGTCATACAAGTGTGTTAGGAGGTTGATCATAGTGTAGGAGTGTTAGAATGATCATATTAGTGGTATAGAAATGGGTAGATTGTGTTGAATAATTGATTTTGTATGGTTTTTAAATGGTCAATTTTAGGCAGTAGGTTTGAGGCCATTATCGGGGGTCTTAAGTCTGATTATAGGTTGTTATTATGGGATTATGTCGTAGAGAATTTCGTTAGCTTCGATTTGATATAAGGTAGGCCTTCCAACTCCAAACAAGGTGGAAGATACACTAGTTTGATTTTCGTGTACCGGGAGACGAGTGTTGACACAATCCGAAAATTGTTGTCGATATTTGGATCGAATCTCGGGGACTATAAAATGAGTTTCAAAATGATTCAAGGGCTGTTCTCAGGCCCCAAGTTTAGCATTTTGAGTCTATTTTTAGAATCAAGTGGCGGTTTTACAAATGGAGTTGTTTAGAATGGTCAAAATGGTTTCGTAAGTCAAGGTCGCTAAACTGTCCAGATTTTGTGATTCAAAGATGAGTCGGGCAGGGAACTTTAGAAGTAAAATCTTTTGATGGGCTCTTGGGAGGACTTTCTATATATAGTAAGTAAGTTCTCTGAGTAGTATCATAAAAATTTGATATGTTTAAGTATGGGAAAACGGCTTGGACATTCGGCATGTTCCGGCAGATTTTTATTAATGGTATAGAATAATAAAATGGATATATAGGAGAGTATAATAGAACCACTTGTGTCGTTTTCACTCGAGTTGTCGTAATTTTATACTTGAGTTTGATTTTATTATGTATCATTTATTTCTCGAGTCTATTATTAATGTACGCACCTTATTTGTTAGGTTGCGGTTGTCGTGTTTATCGGGCATCTACTATCGTCGGCGATCGTCTTCAACTACATCTACTAATTAAGGTGAGTCTATAGCCTCGTTTGCGCAATTATATGATTTTAAAAACCCGCGAGGGGGAATACATGTTTTATAAACTTAGAACACAAGATTTTTATGGTATGCTTGTCCCTCTATGAATGGACCGTGGTTGCCTTTGAATTGCATTAAGTGACTGCCTTTATTAAAGCCTTAATTATGGACCGTTAACTAGCTTATGATGGGCTAGCCGCTAGTACAATTAATAGATCTATGGGGGAAGCCGCCCCGGTTCAGTTTTTGTGGACTTGTCATAGAAGCTTAGGCCCGACCTCCACACTGTTTGAACATATTGTATTGAGAAGTCAGGTATACGACAATGTACCAATAATATGGAGGTAACGACAATTAATAAATTTGTTGTCTTATTAGACCTAACGGAGTGTCTAAGGGCTCGGTTCCATGAGCTTATTGCAATTTATGCTATATACAATTAATATTGTTGATGCAAATTATTATTCGATGCTTAATATGCATGCCACAAACTTATATTCTTAGCTTGTGTCCAAAATGATTATATAAACCTATAGATTCACTCGGCATTTTTGCTGATGATTTTCTCACATGTATTTCAGGTAATCAAGAAGGGTGAAGCTTGGAAGCCACGGGAATGATGTTGTGCACTACTTTTGTAATATAAACTCTTTGAATGTTTGTCGTTCCTTTTGTTCAAAACAATTTAAATCTTTTGTTTTGGTTGTACTTTGGTTACGATGTCTTGGGACTACGCTACTCTGACAAATAATTTATGAACGATAAATTTGAAACGTCTCTTTTCGCGTCGTTCTTTATAAATTATGTGTTGTTGTATCATTGTTTAGCACCCAAAGATGTATTCCGCTGCGTATAAATTTGGGGGTGTTAAACCTGTCTTGTAACTTGAGATCATCTTCACGTACAGTCTTTGCCTTCTTGTGATGTTTGCCTCTTTATGACTTCATGTCCCACATACCTATCCTTTGTTGAATTCTTGAAAGTCTCAGAGTTGATTCAGTGGAAGACTTTTAGGCCAGACTTTCTTGAATTTTGTTGAAATATTTGATGCAGAAAAATTAAGTATGTGGGGACGACTTCATCTGGTACCCCGCAACGCCACCGTCTTTAAATGCAGCAACATAATAAGACACGAATAAAATGGCTTTGACATTCTATTCTGATTCGGTAGCATTTTACCTCCGGTCGGCGAAGACCGTTGGACGATAAAGAATATCGTACTTGTGATAGGTAGCTCTAATTAAAGATCTCCTTGACAAGATTTCGCGGGTAAACCCGTTCTTTTTATTCGACCGTCCAAAGCTGACTGGGAACATAAAGACTGAATCACTTAGATAATAAATATCCTTATGATTAAAGCCATCAATTAATGAACCTGGAACAAGTGAATTTCAATTAAGATTTTCGTTGCTTTCCAGTTATCACTAGCTTGATTCTAATAGAATCTTGCTTGTCACCTACCGCAATGTTGTTTGATGTTGACACTGTATGGATTTTCACTCTTCACTGTGAACACTAGAGAGTGCTACTCTGAGTGTTTTGGCAAGATCACTTGGATTTTGCGTAGAGGCCCTGGAACAAGTTTAATCTCAATTCAGAGTCAAACCATCGTTTCTTTCCAGTTATTACAAGATTAGTTCTTAAAGAACCGCACGTGTCACCTACCATGAGCTTTTTTGATGTTGGCTGAAGCAGGATTTCCATCTTCATTGTAATACTTTCGTATCACTCAGATGTTCTGGCAATATTACAAGAATATTGCGTAGGACTCATAAAAATCTTTCTTGTTTTTAAAATTGTGTCCTAATGAAACTTTTGATGATCTCGTGGCTCTAGACTCAATGGTGCATTTTGTTTTGGTGAGCAGAGGCTGGAGAGGATTGCCACCTTTTCAATATCAATTTATTCGGAGTGAATAAACCGATAGATAACATGTTGAACTCCGTGACATTAAAACAAGTATATTTTGAGAGATATTTGAGTTGGTTGGGAGGGGTTGTGCATCACATTACTAGGTCCATGATACTTTGTCTTCAAGATGAGTTGACCTGGTTTCTAACTAAGTTGTAAGGAGGGATTCTTTCTTTACACCCTTTATCTTTACATTTCTTTTTCATTCTTCAACCCCTTCAATGCTTACCAATAGATCATCACTAGCACCTTGTTGTGACTGTTATAGTGCTAGCATCAGTACTTGATCGGCATTCAGATACGTTCACAATCCGTTCTCCATTTTTTCTAAGGACTTCTATTTTCTAACTATGCAATTGTCCTTGGGAAGATTCCTCTGGTTCTGGAAGAATCATTGGACTAGCACCTAATCCTACCACCCTTTTGTCACCACATCGATCGTGAGTTAGCTATGTTTTGGGGAAGTATTATTCTTCATGAAAATTCCTTAAAATCACTGAGGTACTTGTGATATAAATATCAAGAGTGTTTTGTACTTTCAGTGTTTTTGATAACAAACTTCTCCCCCTTAACATATGCATAGCACCTATCAAGTTGGATTTTTCATTAAGCTCTTTTCATTTTTAGCCACATATGTTAACAAGTCTCCTTAGTCCCATTTTCTCCCCTTATCCAAAATGTTAACCATCAATATTTTGATATTAATGGATTAACCGTCTTTGGGTCACAAAATGAAATCAGTTTTTAGCCATAGAACATATCAATGCTCCCCCCCAAGTTAATGAGGGTTATTTGTAGTGCTTGAGTATGATATATTTTGAAAGGTTTAGAATCTCATGAGAAATCCTTAAAAAATTATCATACTTTCACACTACAGCAAGCCACAAAAGCACAATATTCACCGTATTTACATATTCACAAGTAAAATATGGAGTTGACCTGAGATAGTACGAACCATTTTAAATGGATCGTTCCATTAGCTTGTGGTGCGCTCCATATGGTCTTCCACCGACGAATCGTTCTAAACTTCTCATAAGACGTCTTTCCATTAGCTTTTCATCAATTTTCTTGATCACGTAGTTGGCACTATGCCAAAAACCCAGGTGCCAATCTATAGTAACCTCAGGAAGAGTCTTGTTGTCGTTGAGTTTTACCAACTTTTCTCGGATATGTTTGAGAGTCCCGTCACTGAATTTGTTGATCTCAGGAATTCTTATGAAATTCATCAGTCCACGGCCATTCAAGTAGAAAATTCCGTGAATCGGGTCAGTGGTGTTGGTGTATGGTGATTTGCCCGCATGCCTAGGCAACACTTGAGTACGTGGTTTTGAAAGATTCCTTTGATAACTTTCTACGCAAAGTTGCAGATCTTCAACTCTTTTCTTGATTACAATTTGACATGTGTAGATTCTAAGAGCTGAATTCAAGGCAATGATTTCTTCAGAGTTCAAGTGTCTGAGCATGTTGTGAGTTATCAAAATCAGCATGACTTCAATATCTTCGAGACGAAGAAGTGGAATATCTCCTTCTTGGATAGTGTAGATATTATCGTCATCTCTTTAAATTTTGTTCTCTGTCAAGTGGTGATAGCCTATTTTGGGTTCAATCTTAACTCCTTGGATACTTCTGATTCGGAAAAGAGAAAAAACTTGAGGACCTGAGTTGTGCAGACATGCATAGTTGTAGGCGCATTTCACACACTCGTCCTAATGTGAAGCTCCCGATTCAGCATATCGATCATATTCAGAGTTGTAGGTCCACATTTTCTTATGATTGTACAAGTGTTTGATTGATCTAAAGAGAGGGAGGGAGATGAAGAACTAGAGAGAGAAAGTTAGAGAGAGAAAGGAGAGGATTAGAGAAAGATGGATAGATTAATGAAAAGTGAAAGAACAACTAATGACCAACCCCTCCTAACATGCTAGGAGGGGGTATATATAGCCCACCCTACATGTGGGCTATGATGGGCTATATTATATACATATTGGATCACGAGCCCAATCTACATATAAATAGTTGGAGTGACCGATCCTTTCTAAATTCGTAAAAACGTATTTCCAACAATCTCCCCCTAAGGGAGGTCACTCCAAGTTACAATGTCCTAAATAGTCTATAGCTCGTGATCTATGCTAACAATGATGTGACCGAGACTTTGTTTGGAAAAACGTATTTCCAATAATCTCCCCCTAAGGTAGGTCACACCATTTTACAAAATTGCTTGAGTCTTCGATCTTGTTCTTGTGAATATGCTTGATGTGATATTTGACTTTAGTCTCGAGCATGTTTCCTTGCCTTGACCTTTTACATTCATCACTTGTGAAATTTGCCTCCTCGTGACTTCATGTTCCACATACGTACACCTTTATAAATTCTTGAAAGTTTCAGAGTTTGATACAGCGGAAGACATGACTTTTAGGATTTCTTGAATTTGTTGAAGTATTAAGTGCATACAGTATAAGCATGTGTTGAAGACTTCTTCTGGATTGTACACCGCAATGCCACCTTCTTGTTACGCTACATAAGATAGTTAGCAACAGAACATATACACGGATGAAATGGCCTTGAACATTTCATTCTAGTTCAGTATCATTTTACCTCCGGTCGGTGAAGACCGTTGGACGATATTAAATATCGTACTTGTGGCAGGTAGTTTCAATTAAGAACCTCCTTTACAAGATTTCGCGGGTAAACCCGTTCTCTTTATTCGACCGTCCAAAGCTGACTGTGAACATAAAGAGATAATCATTTGGATAATAATATCCGCATGATTTGAAGCCGTCAATTCATGTTCCTGGAACAAGTGAAATTCAATTAAGAACCGCACCATCGTGGCTTTCCAGTTATTATGAGCTTGATTCGTATAGAATCTTGCAAGTTACCTACCAAGTGCTGTTTGAGGTTAACACTAGAAGGATTTCCACTCATTAATGTGAACACTATAGACTGTCACTCTGAGTGTTCTGGCACGATCACTAAGATATTGCGTAGAAGCCTGGAACGTGTTTAAGTTCAGTTAAGAATTAAACCACTGTTGCTTTCCAGTTATCACAAGCTTGATTCATAAATAATCACACAAGTCACCTACCATAAGCTTTTTGATATTCGCTCAAGAAGGATTTCGATCTTCATTGTAAATACTTTCATATTACTAGGATGTTCTGGCAAGATCATGAAGATTTTGCGTAGGACTCTTAAGATCTTTCTTACTTTTCACAGTGTGTGAAGAAGTAAGGAGTTATCAAAGTGTGTCCTAATGAGATATTTGATGATCTCAAATGGCTCTAGACTCGATCATGCATTTTGGATTTTAGTGATCGGAGGCTGGAGAGGAGTGCCACCATTTCAATAACAATTTATTCGGAGTGAATAAATCAATAGATAATGCATTGTCTCCGTGTGATTAAAACAAATATCTTTTGAGAGATATCAGAGTTACCTGGGATGGGTTGTGCATTGCATCACTGGCTCCATGATGTCTATCTTCAATATTGAGCATCATTAAAACTGATCTCAATAGCATATGAATTGACCCGGCATCTGCCTAAGGTTGTAAGGAGGGCTTGTTTCTTTACACCCTTTATCTTTACAATTCTTTTTCATTCTTCAACCCCTTCAATGCTTACCAATACGTCATAATTAGCACCTTGTTGTGATTGTTCCAGTGCTAACTTAAGTACTTGGTCGACATTCATCTACGTTCATAAACTTTCTCCATATTTCCTAAGGACTACTATTTCTAGCTATATGTCATTGGGAAGATTCCTCCGGTTCTAGAGGAATCATTCTTCAACCCCTTCAATGCTTACCAATGTCATTGGGAAGATTCCTACCATCCTTATGTCACCACAATCTTCACCGTCGTGAATAGAGATGTTTTCGGTAAGTTTATGTCACCATGAAATCCATTTTGATACCCAAATCCATTTTGCTCCCCCTTAACATATGCCACGATATTCAAAAACATTTCGCACATGTCGGGATGAGCTATCACGTTAAGTCAAACCGTTTGTGATTAATCATTTTCCCATATTAAATCACATTTTCTCCCCTATATTAAAAATATTAACCCAATTGATGTTTTAATATCAATTCACTACAAGAAAATGAAGTTAAGGCAACACCAAGAAAGTGTTGCATTATGTCTTTAAAATCTTGCATTAAGCATAGTGTGACACTTTTCCAAGTGCTATGTTATGTAACGTCGCCTTAGGTATGTGCAACACTTATATTAGATTATGTAACACTTTTCGAAAGTGTTGCTTATGCCTAGAAATTTTATACTTTAAGATACAACACTTATAAAATAAAATACAACACTTTTTTAACTTAAACGCAACACTTATATACACATGTGCAACACTCTTAGATTATATAACAACACTTTTTACATTATTGTGCAACACTTTTTACATTGATGTGCAACATTTATATATTTGGAATGAGCAAATATGCAACACTTCGATGCACCAACGACAACACTTTCTGATGTTTATTATATTATTTCAACACTCTTTATGATGATTTGTAGCACTTTTACTTCGTGGCAACAAGTATTGACTTCTTGTAATACACAAATTTTTCAATATTTATATAAAATTGGTATTTTCATTCCACAATAAAAGTAATTAGATACAAGAACAAAATATGGATGGTATTTTCCTTTACCAAGGTATAGAATGTAAAATAAATGATATACATAATCTGATAGAAATTTTATTTAATCAAATTTCCAGAAATCTTGAAATCCTGTTTGCAGCTCCTCACATGCAACTTTCCTTTTGGTAAAGTACCTCTAAGCAATGTAGCCTCCTGTCCACGAAGAAGATATATGATTAGTTTCTTTCTACACATCCTGAAATAAAAAATTAAAGGGACCTCTACTGATAGTAAAATAGTTACCTCATACATTTAGTTACAAAACCAAAATACTCCTAAACTTTGTACAATATAATATTCAAGTAGTTTTCTAAAACCCTGATCAATAAAAAAACGAGTAGACCTTATAGATACATGCATGAAGTTTTGGGTCCTAATGGGCATGGGACGTTACCAGATGTCGTCGGTGGTGTCTTGCACACTTCTCTTTACCTTCGCCTCATTGGAGATAGAGACACTATCAAGATAGGATGATGGTCGTATAGTGTCTTCTTTCCTATGTTTGATAATGGTCCGTTTATGGTGAAAGCTTAATCTGAGAAATGTTTAAAATAAATATTCAAGATGAAGGGGAAAAATAGGATGAAATAATAAAAAATTGGTTTATGGTGCAGGCCTGCATTCCCATGTTTTGTTTGTGGGTGTGTTTGCTGTTATGTCTGCACATCTTAACAGCAATATATTGCTTGTTTGGGTTTTATGCATTTGAGATCCATCTAAAGTGAGCATTTTCACTCGAATAGCTTGTGATTCTGAATTCTATGCTTATTGTAGTTTTCACAATATTTTAGTCTGCAATATATGTGCTTTCTGTAAGACTACGAGTTGATGTTATAATTTGTAGAAACAAAATGCAACTAGCCTACAATGTTAAAATGTTTGGTTATGCAAGTTTTACTAGAATCTAGAATTGCTTTCAACACACTTTCTCCAAGTTTCCTTCTTTTTAACCTCCTATAGAATTAATTAGAGGGGCATCTTATAAGTAATAAATAAGGTTAAACTAAAGAACATATATCAAAATGTAAACTAGAGCTTTTACGAGATGAGATAACCTGTAGATGAGCATTGTTCTAGTTCATCAACTTCTTGTCGGATTGATTCATGTTCCATCTCATCATCGGATAGGCTGTCATACATAAAAGAATAATGAATGAGAAGTGAAAATCAAGCACCAATAATGGATAAAAGTGGTTATTATCCATATGATTAACAAAAATCAGTAAATCATATGTAATAAAACAGACAGTAAGAAATCGTATTCAGATGTACTCCTGGTGTGTGTAAGTTTAAACAACTTGAACTCCAGTTTCTTTCGCAACTAAAATATAAACTATTTTTGTCAAATGAATTTGTCTAATATCCATTCTGGTAATTTGATTGAAACATTGTAGTGGATGTCCCTTTTAGCAATTTTGCTATGGAAACTTTAGGTGGCGATTATCACACATAATATAGAATGAGCTTCAAAGGGATATAAATTAAGCGACTTATGTGGTCTCTCCTCCATGTCAACATCCCTCATTTGCATTAATGGACTATGAAGATCTTGTAAATTCTGAAAATAGACACACAAATCAGTAGTTAAAGCCATTGGCAATTCAGTACAATAATTTACATACATATATGCGTTTTATGCATTTAAAAATACATATAAATCAACATTCATTTTTAGAATTTTGGACTTACAATGGACACGAACTGTTTTTTTTAATTTCCGACCCGTGTAACTGTTCAAGGTGATATATAAATAGAGACAGGTGTGAGGATTAAAAATTATTTTTATGACGAAAATGAAAAGAAAAAAAACTAAAGAGTACCCTTATTGATTTTGTTCGTCTAGCATGTTGCTTGGTATTTTGTGCCATTTATACATCCTTCTGATGAAGAACCTTGTTGTATGACTCTATGTTGGAAAACTTCTCCTAGAGCCTAGTAACCATGACATATAAAATGTCTGAATCACTTGATGATATTATGGAATAATATCCAGAAGACACCTAAGGATCATATTATATCAAACGTAGCTAAACAAACAGTACTAGTGGGAAAAAAGAAACAAAATGCCAACGACCAACTATAGTATGTGCCGTTAGGGTAATGCATTGGCTAACGGCTTGACGGTATCTTATTTATCACAGATTAATTCCATCAATAAGAATTTGACTGAGCGTACGTCATCTCAAATAATCAGACTAGACGAACTCTTTTTCGATCCAAATTTTTAAGGACAAATTAGATTAGCTACAAGCAGCATTATATGTTCGATGGCCATTCTAGATTCTGACAGAAAGGATAAGCACATACAATGACTAGCAAAGTTTTGTTTAAGTAACAAGCCATTTATATTGTATGTCAATCATGTTAACAAAAATCTTTGTAAGAATGATCAAGTACATTTTTAGAACCAATGAACCATAAACAACAGATAGAGTCATTAAAGCTTAATCAGCCACAATAGCAATATGTTGTGGATAGGGGTGCAAACGAGTCGAGCATTTATCAAGCTATTCGAGCTCGAGTTCAAGCTCGGCTCGATCGAGCCGAGCTTTTATCGAGCCTAAGCCCGAGCTCAAGCATAATAATATGGATGGAAACATATAATGAGTCGAGCTCGAGCTTTTGATAGCTTGGTTCAACCCCTTATCGAGCTTTTCGAGCCTTAGTATGCATATATTGTTATATAAGTAAACAAAACGTTGTTTTGAGTATTAGCTTTATTATACAGAGTAACTATATAAAAAATTAAATAATTTATTGATAGTCGTTCTCATAGTTTATTACAAACATAGAACTTGTGGTGGTGTGTAAACGATATAGAAATATTTGTTGCATATATATAACTTCGAGCTTTTCAAGCTAATCTCGAGGTTTGCTCGAATCCTAATCGAGCCGAGCTCAAGCTTTAAAGGTAAAATCTCGACGAGCTATCGAGCCGAGCTTGAACCCACTATTTATGTTTCGAGCCGAGCTCGAGCCCTGTTGAGATCGGGCTCGGCTCGGCTCGTTTCCACCCCACTTATGGATCCTACATTACATAAACTATATATAGAATGCATGAGTGGGGAATGCTCATTGGTACGTTGTAAAATAAGCACTTATTACTTATAATAGCATGCACATTAACTATAGTGCCGAAAAATCTTGAGAACTTATCAGAGCTATAAAGCATAAGGTAGAATTAATTTAAGAGAGTGTGAACCTAGTAACAATTTGACTTCTTGAGTCAAGACTGTATCTTAAGTTCTTAACCACTCAGGGAGTCAGGGGAGGCCTACTGGCAAAAAGACTTGCCTCTTGAAAAGGGAGGCTTTGCCTGATTTGAGTAGTTCTTACTTGCTTTAATTTAAAATTAATTTTTTTGTATGATTTGTGTCATATTGCCTGTTATATAATTATAATTATCTTGAAGTATAACATACTTACAGTTCTTGATTCACGTATTAAATAGTTGATTCAACTCAATGTTTACTACTACTACTAATATGAATTTAGTTAAAACAATACCTATTCATAGCTTTTGTGCACTTCTTCATATTCAGCAGCTCGCTTTTTCTGTGACTGTAAGGAATTCTACATTCCAACAATCATATAAGTTGAGTGTAACTGAGACATTAAGAGTGAGATTGTACATTCCAACAATCATATAAGTTGAGTGTAACTGAGACATTAAGAGTGAGACTATACATTCCAACAATAATATAAGTTGAGTGTACTGAGACATTAAGAGTAAGACTGTACATTCCAACAATTATAAGTTGAGTGTAACTGAGACATTAAGAGGGAGACTGTGGAATGAGAGTTTGTGGGAAATAAAGTATAGGTAGAGAAGTATTTTTACTCTAGTATGGTTTGTATTTAAAAATTTATTATAACAAGTAACAAAATTTTCTACAGAGAGGGAGAGCAAACCTTACGAAAACAACATTACCTTCAACTGTTCCACTTCTGCACTTAATTTTTTCAGTCTTTTTAGTGTCTTCTACATGAATTGGCGTTGTTTCTTTTACAATAGCCGATGCTTCTTGAATTTTTGTGCAAATTCACGTTCCTTAGTAACCAATTCAGTTGTTTCGTCAACTTTAGCCTGCATGGCAAGGTGGAAAGATGGGTGAGTAACGTAAAGGGTCAGTCTAATATGGGTCAAAACATGTGCAATTTTGCTTTTAAAACATCCTACAGATACTTTACTTATCAAACTATGATCAAGTATGACACACTCATAGGCATGTTAACAAATGAGCGCATTCATGACATACTCTATGAATTCCTAATTTTACAAATACAGTAAATACTATGATATACTATATATCGTCATTATAGGCAGCTACCCAAGGCATTCTTTGGTGATTCTTCTTGCTTTTTTACTTTCAAGATATCTTAAACCATTCCAACTCTTTCCTAAGTATGCCTGTGAGCATCCACAAAGAGCTTACTCATAAGACCAGGTAGAACTATTAACTCGTCAACAATATGGACAAAAAAACAAATAATATAGAGTTAACATAACAAATACATTAGATCAGCAAACTCAGCGTAGCTGGCGCACAAAATTCATTATTTTTGGCACACTGAACCAATAATTTACAAACAAAGCTTTACTACAAATTTACTATAACCCCTTTATGAATAAAGGAAAAAAATACTGAACCTTAAAACTAATAATCATTTAAATGCCCTTAATACAAAACCACCAACTTTAGAAGAAATTGCATGTTCTGAGACACCTGTTGTTATGAGTTTTCATTTCAATTCTTACATTTTTAAATGTATGACAAAAGCACAAGTATCAACACCCATTCATGATAGCAAAAACCACAATCAAACATCCTATTTATGAATAGGAACACTAGGTTTTGAAACCCCTTTTTTGACAGAAATACATCAGATTTAAGCACCATATTTGTGAGAGAAAAAAAGTTTTACCAAACGCCCCATTTATGATAGCAAGTTGCACAACCAAAACACGCGTTTACAACTGATTGTCTTGTGCTTGTATCGAATATAAAATTTTGTTTTAGTTTCATATAATCTTAATTCCATATAAAGATTAAAAAAGAATAAATTTCGACTACTTTCAAAAATCAATAATTTATTACCTAGAAATAGAAAAAAACATATAAACATCCATAAATCATTCTAAAATTAAACATAAGAACAACATTAATTAGATATTAAAAAGAATAATTGAACAACAACATCAATTTTAGCAGTTTGGTACCTCCTAATTCGATTACCCTGTTAGCCGGGTTGTGTGAGGAACATGGCTTGTGACAGCAATTTATAGGTGTGCGCTGGCGGTGGTGGTTTGTGATGTTGGTTAAGCGGGGGAGAATGGTATATAGTCCTGGGTTGTGAAAGTGAAGAGGGGAAACAAGTAGGCTTTGTGAAGGTAGTGAAATTTTGGGAGCGAATTTAGGCGGCCAAAAAAATTACTCCATTTTTTGTTTCATTTTGAAGAACCGCCTATATAGTTTCGATTTAGTGAATTTCCAAGCATTATAATTAGAGCATATTTAAGAAGAGAACTATAAAAATGAGATGTCATAAGATATAATTCTACCAACTCATATTACTTTTCTTCTAACATCATTTGTAGCAATCTAGCGTATTCGAGTTACCACATTTCTCCAAACGTATGTGACTCTTGAACCACTTTAGATGGTGTTGTCATTAAATTTGTGCAAATGTAACACTTCACAAAAGTGTTGTCATAGATTCTTAAATATGCGACACTTTAAATAAATATGTTGCAATAGAGCTTTAAATGTAACACTTTGTTTCAAAGTGTTGCCTTATTATAAATTTAAATAAAAAGGCAACATATTGTATAAGTTTTGCATCTAAAATGTTGCATTAGGCTTGTTTTCTAGTAGTGATTGATTTAATAGCATGTTAAGAAAATTTGGGAAGAAAAATGAAAATCCAATTATCTTCATGATTTACACAAGCTCCCCCTCAAGTTAATGATGGTGTACTTGAAACGTAAATATAATACCTTTTAAACACAAGTGTAAGGTACTTATCACGTGCAAAGATCATATATGATAATGTATTCACAAGATTAGCAATTTACGAGGTTGGACCTGAATGATGGAGAACATCATATGATAGAATCACATGGTTCTAGTTCATGAATTTTGGTCGCCTCGTCACGTCTGAAGTTATCTCTTGACACTATGTGTACGATTGATATCTTTGTCTTGACACCAATTAGTGACCTTGGGACTTTCGGCATCAAAGATTCTGAATGCTGGAAAATTACTCCCCCTAAATTGTTGACCCGTGTTCTATTGAAAGAGATGTAGTCGCCGTTTGAGTAGTCGCATCGTCGAGTGTGTAGATATCAATTGTAAATTGCTGCGGATTGTGGAGATGATAACTTCATAAAAACACGATTTCTCTTGTTTTAACAAATAAATGCACTGACACGTACATATATTCGTGTTAGATTGTGTTATTTCGTAAACACAATCCCTTAAACGGTTACAAAAATAAACCATGCCCGAGAAAATTAATTCCTGTTGTTGAGTCAAAGCTTTCCGGAGAAATGCTTGACTTGAATATGAAAAGCGGGTTACTATCCGAAATAATAGCAAACCATTTTGAGCATGTTTTAAAACATTTGAACTTCTCTTCGAACTTTATTCACAACCCCGTGTCATTATTGAATGACATTTCTAGTATCGTAAATATTATCGATTCCAGAAGACATGCTTTTTTTATCAAAACATTTTTGAACACACAATTTTGAAAGATTTGGAAAAACCTTTTGAGAAATTCCTGAAAAATTGTGTTTGATGTAGGTTTTTCGTACACGTTTTAGGAAAAACGCGTATGAGTGGCAAGTATTAAGTGATACGCTTTAGGAAAAACATAAAACCGAATAAATGCGGGTTCGTTCTCGAAGGAGGTGTGTGTATTAATGTGCCAATATATAAAATAACAATGTTTGGATTAGTGACGTTTTTGGTTTAAAGAGAGAAAAAGTAAAGACGAGCTACGACTACGATTTAAACTACGACGTTGACGTAAAACGCGAACGTAAATACGAAAAACGTGACGAAATTAAAAATTAAACCTAAAAATTAATTAAAATATTAAACTAAGTCTTAAATAATATAAATAAGAATAAAAATCCAACAAATATATTTTAAAACCTTTTATTAATTAAATATTCAATTTTTAATGCTAATTAAAGCCCAAAAATAAAATATAATTAACAAAATGCCCAAAATATTAAATTATTGAACTAATAACTAACTTATATTATTTAAAGACTACAAACTATTTTTCCTATATTTTAAAAACTATTTTTCTATTTTTTAAATGCTAAAAACTATTTTTAAATTAAAATAATCCTAAAAAATAATAAAATAATGCAAAAATTAATTTAAAAATTTTAAAAATCCTAAATTACCCTAATGAACAGTAGAAAATTGAAAAAGTTTGAAAAATCTAAAAATTTTCACTAATTAAAAAGTGAACAGTGAATATTTTTAAAACCAAAAATCTTAAAATATAATTCTAAGTCTAGGAAAAATTTTAAAAGTGAAAAATAATAATTTTCTACACTAAATGACAAAAAAACTAAATATTAAAAAGTAATTAAAAATGCAATAAAACCTAACAAATACTTAATGAACAGTAAATTAAAAAGTAATTAAACTGAAAACTCAAGATTAAAATAAGAAAAATATTGAAACGAAAATTAAACCCTAAAACCTGAATTTGGTCACTAAAGACAAAATTTTTAGGTTCTGAAAGTGACACCTTGTGTTGATTCTATCTTTTAGCTAAGCAGTACAAACTAAAGCACTAGCAGGGGTAATGAAGTTCCCACTGCTAGTGCATTATCAAAGTCTGGTGGGTTTTAAGCTTAGGAAAGCTTTGTTTCTTAGATTTAATGGACAAGAGGGGCACCCCCACACTCAGTGAAGTGTGGGGAGTCACAATAAACAAGAAAACAAACAGGTCTATCACATAAAAATCACACAAAGGGCAAAGTTCAGTTACTGTTAAACAGAAAAGGGCTATGGACGTTTTTGCTGGTCTAAATGGCAATTGGGTAAGTTTTGGATAGCCAAAACTTACTCAATTCTTGAACAAACACCCACAAATCACTTCCTATCCCTAGATACTACCTGAATCTAACAAATAATGCAAGATGGTGGGCAAAATCAAGCTAAAACAAGGCAGATAGATGCATTTTCTGATTTTAGCTATTATTACCAAGATATGAGCATGCAATTTACTTTTTAAACACACCAAACTAGTAACTAATGACTACAAATGAACTAACTAGCCAAATAGGGTGTGAGTGAGTTCCCTTTAGCAGATTTAATATCACTTAAACCTATCAAATCCCTACACCCAAACACCCCCTTAATGACTGAAATCAAGAATTAACAAAGAGATTGCTTACAAACTTAAACCTAACTGATCAACACCTATCTAAACAAGCACATAATAGCTAAACAAGCAAGAATAAGCAGAAAAATGTAACAAATAAACAGCAACACCTATAATCACAAAAATCACAAATAAAGCTTCAAAATTAAGCAAATAGGGTTCAAGCCTTGTATCCCAAGCTGATGCCTTCTATTTGGTTTAAAAGAGAGCTTATGTGAGCTTGTGTGATAGTAGAGAGACCCTGCTGAGGTTCAACAACAGAACCAGGGTTATAATATCTTCAAAAGTAAAAAATGAAAGAAGGAAGTGTTGGAATGATGGATTCTTGATCTTCAAACGTGCACAAACAAAGCAAATAGAGAAAGTGAAGCACTAAAAAGCTTAAGAGAATAAGCACTGCTTATTGAATAAGCAGGCTTATAAGCTTATAGCTTATGTATAAAAAAAATTGAACTTCCCTTAAAACTGATGTTTTTTAAAAATCCTTTTTAAACTATACTATGAAACCAACTAAACTACACAAATCTCAATAAATCAACAAGCCTAAAGCTTCCACTTTCACTTCCACTTTAAGCCTAGGTGATTTTCTGAAAAAAATGGTAAGAACACGTTTTTACTTTCTTGAAAACTTAGAGAACTTCAAACTAACAACTTGGAAATTAAACTGATTTCTTAACTAATGAAATATAAAGAGAAAAGACTTGGAACTCAGAAGTTGTATAAGCTAAATTTTTTTCACTTTCATTACTTAAATAAAGACTTTTACAAAAACTGGAACAAGGAAAAAGGGTTCACAGGCGAACCCTTTATATACTACATTAAGGAACATTCTAGTACATGAAAAAAACTGAAAAAACCTAGCTATGATTTTCCTCTTATGCCCTTGGTGAAAATTCAAATTCTTGGTCAATAGTGCGCCATGTGATTGATGTTGATGTTGTCCAGTTGTGAAGATGATCTGGGACGTCCAAAAACTCCATAGGAACCAAGTTTGGAGTCTTTGCCGTTGATTTAGTCAAAAGATGCCATTGTTGCTAAAAGTAGTGAAGCAGGGGAGGACGGGGGTCCACTTTGGGGTCACGGGAGAGGTGTTTTGGATGTGGGTTTGGTTTGTAGTGGGGTTGATTATCAATCTGGAAACTTTCATACAAAAACCCTTTGATTAGGGTTTTAATCAGATTAGGGTTTATGAGGGATCTGGGTAATGGTTTATGTGATTTAATCTCGTTTAGGGAAGATTAATTTTAAAAAATTTGTTTGCCTCCAAGATTAATAACAGATTAATTTAAAAAGGTGGGTGGAATGAGGACGTGGCAGGGGTGATGAAGTGGTGAATGTTGATTGGTTGGGGGGTGACGTGGCAAGTGGTGGTTGGCTGGTTTAAGAATGCTGTCTGGTCAATAATAGTCCCCCAAGTCCCATGGTTATTTCACTTTGCAAATAATAGCTTCAAACTTTTTTTTCCTTTTGTTTTTTAACTTTCAGCACTTGTCAAAAATGGCACATGATATTTGCAAACTTTTCACAAGGACTAATTATGCAATTAATGCATTCTTCAAGGGCTATTCTTGTAAGGTCTTCAAACTTTAGGGACCCCACTCATATTTATGGATATTTGAGGGGTATAAAGTGTCATTCTTCAATAGTTGAGGGACCAAACTTGCCAATCTTCAAAACTTCAAGGGTATCATGATTCGGGTCCGGTTCTTTGTGCGGTTTCGTTTCTCGTGTTCGTTTTTGCTTGATTCCTTTGATCTTTTGGTGAATTCACGATATCCATACCTAAAATACACAATAAACAAACACAGGCATATATTGGGGTATTTTGATGATATTTTAAGCGTTTTAAGCCCGATTTGGACGATGAGACTATGTATAAATACAGTCTCATCACTCCCCCATACTAAACCATTGCCGTGTCCCCACGCAATGCTAGAATTAAGTATCATAGCACTTCCAAAATTCATTTTATGATGACTTTTATTGAAGACATAAACTTAAATGAACTACTACACGTGTTTTAGACATAATGTAATGTTTTCATCACGAGAATGTGACTTTTAGGATCATAGAACAAGAACACGTGAATGCTTCGTTAGGAATAATTTCGTCGTCCTCGATTTTCACCCAATTCCATGCTAAGCGTGTAACGAGATCATTGTTATTATAAGTTAGCAACACGAACACATCTCATGAGTGTTAATTACGAACCTAAACTCCCTTATTCCTACTTGGTATCTCTTATATTTTATTTTGTCTTAATGATCACGAGGATACATCATTGACTTATGCGTGAATAGAGATTAAGTCTAAAAATAGAAACTTAACGGTGTAACCAAAACCATTAAATCAATAATTCATCCCAATAGACAACGATGTCAAAAAATTAAGTCTACAAGAAGGATCGATAAACACGGTTTTATAACGGTTTTGAACATGAGACTTATTACCAAGACTTTTATACGACCCCTAACGGAAGGGCCTTATTATCTTTGGTTTACCTCCATCTTTTATTCAACTCCGCCATGGAGCTTTTATTATGACTTCGGTCTTGCCTTGCCTTTTATTATCCGCCTCATCGGTGGTTTTATTAGCCAAAGACGTATATCCTCACGCTAAAGCGAATTTTGGATCTATAAAGCTTCGAAGATTAAGGCTTGATTCACTTTCAATTTGGGCATAGATTTTTCGGCCTTGTGAGCTTCAAATTTTTGCTTAATTTAGGTGAGCACTTGAAATCTTATTATTAGGTGAAGCTTTCGATTATTCGGGTGCCAATACTTCAAAACCGTGACGCTGGCGATACCTTAATGTTTTCCCAATTTAATTACATGGAAACTACCAAAACAAATTAGAAACCCAACAATAGTGACTAAACCGCCAAATCAATATTTATTAACAATTTATTATGCAAAAACGTTGGGAGAATAAGCTAATAATTACTACACATAAGATCGTGACGATTACGAGACTTATAAATAACTCTATCATTTCTCGTCCTCATTTAATATACTTAGCCTAAAAAGTTAAGGAATCGAAGCTAAGTGCTCAACACGCACGGTCGAGTCAAAAATTACTCTCGTTCTCACCATCGGAAAACCTACATTCATGTCTTAAACACTTATGAAAAACAAGAAAAATTTTAAAATTTGGCCATTTTTAGCCTTATTTTGCATAAAATGATAACAAAAAGATGAATATTGGATTGCGTGTTGACGTAAGCAAGGTGAAGTATCTACTCACCCCCCCATACTAAAACTAAACATTGTCCTCAATGTTTCGAGTCTAGGGGTGTAAACACCCCCATACTAGAGACGAAGTCGAATGCTTAATCTCGAGCATGGAAAGGGTAAAACGAATAACCTAAAAGCCGTTTATGAATTATGCTAATAAGATAAACGTTAGAACATAAAAGGATATCATCGGATATCGGAATCTCCAAAGGCAACGATCGAAGCTCGAGTGATCCGTAGAACGAACACGAGAGGCTTCAATGATGACGATGAACCTAATAGATCACAATCACAAACAACCACGAAACAAAGGTTGGAAGAGCACAAGTCCCCTCGTTACATTAAACTAAGAAAGCGATAATATATACAAGGATAAGCATGAGAATCCCCCACGAGGCACCTTGTTTTTGATAACCGAGTCAAAAGCTCGACTCGAATCCCCATAAATGTGATCATTTAGGGATAATCTTGGTATGGTCATTTTTGGTGGGGCTTACATGATAAACAAGGCCCAAAAGTACATGGAGTACTTTAAATACCCGATATACGTATACCGGGGTCAAAGATAACGTCTTCGTTTTCGGATGAAAGACGAAACAACGCTACTCCAACACAAACCCCAATGGGGTAGAAGAAAAGAGATAAGAAGTAGAGAGGTGGGGCAATGGGTAAGTCAACAACATGAGCTACTCGAGGTAGACTCACACCAAGCAAATAGATACGATTTCCATTTATTGCATCGGTGGAAGACCGAGACTTCCCTTTACAAGCAATTCCGGGATCGTAAATCTCGTCCTCGGTGGAGAAATGGGAGGGAACATTTGGGGCTTCCCCCACACTAAAACCACACACACCATCGTCAAAAGGAGTAGATGAGGGTGTAGCACTCATATAACGATGTGATGACGGAGTTAAACATGTAGAAAAATCATTTAAAACATTTTTAAAATCCTTGCCTTTTTCATCGTTCAAAAACTCTTTATGAAAACCCGATTTGATAATGTCGAAAATATTTGGCGTGTCAAATTGAAAATTATTCGCGCTAAAAATCCTCACATTTAAGTCATTGGTGGGAGGGGGTGGCGGATTGTATAAGTTCTCAAAACGTTTATCAATAAAGAACACCGCCCCCTCGGGGTCTACATACTCGTCATCCTCATGAACGTCGATCTCATCGATTTATTCATCAAAGATAGGCTTGTCAAACCATGGTTTGTCATTCTCCTCCTTGAGTATCTTAGAAACTCTCTCGAAAAGATCACGATCAAGCACGAAACCATCATTCCTTTGTGGGGATCGTTGATAAGTTAGATCCTCACGAATGTGGTAAACGTTATTCTCATTTGAGGAGTGTTGATTAGGTAACTCCTCGAGAATTGGATTCTTAGTGGTTACATGAGTTGGTTCGTCATCGAAAATAAGACGTTCCAACTCATTTAGTTCATCCTCGATTTTGGAAAGATTAACCTCACTCGTAGGTGGAAGTGAAGGCATAAGAGCTAGCTCTCGTTCAATGATTTCCTCAATCTCAGGATCAAACTCGTAATCATCGTACTTCACATGTTTCTTTTTAGGAGAATAAAAAATAGCATGTGGATTTCGAAGTACGTGATCAAGCTCGGCAAAATCGCCATCGTCATCGTCAAAGAAAGAGTCGATGTGAGCACTCACAACCATGGACTTACAAGTCAAATGACTATGCTTAGGTGACTTTTCTAAGACGAGAGGATCGATGTCGATAAACCCTTTAGCCTCAACGGGTGTTGGGTTAGGCAAAGGAGGCACTTCGATGGAGTTAGAAGTTGAAGTCTCAAAGACGTGGTCCTTCGAAGGTGGTGAAGACGAGCCCATATTGGTCGTTGTCGTGATGGCACTAACGTCGCCCTTCGGAATTGGTGTTTCACTTGTTTCGCTAAAAACATCCCAAAGTGAGTTTTCATCCATAAATTTACACATACCCTTTTGAATTAGGTACACGTATTCTTTATCATTAAAATCATTATCTTTAAAACCGTTTTTCTTAATTCTTTCAAAACATGCATCAAGCTTCATTCTTTCCGCTAAAGTAAACATTTTGAAATCATTAGAATATGAATCATTAGGTTTGGAGACCTCTGTTTTTTCATTCTCATTAAATCCTTGGGATTTTCTAGCGAAAAAGTCTATTTTCTCATCCCCATATCTCATAGTAAGTCTCCCCTCATGAACGTCGATTACGGTTCGAGCCGTCGATAAGAATGGTCGGCCTAAAATAATGGGACATTTAGGGTCACACTCGTAATCGGATATAACGAAATCCGCGGGAAAAACAAACTTTCCAATCCTAACATAGACATCCTCGGCTATTCCAATTGGTATAAGTGGAGTACAATTCGCAAGCTCGGTTGTCATGTTCGTCGGGGTAAGCGAAGGCAATCTCATCAATTTCCAAAGAGAATGAGGCATGAGATTGATGCTAGCACCTAAATCGACAAGGGCTAAACATCCCTCAATCTCGGAAAAATCACAAGGTAGCAGAAATTGGCCCGGATCCTTTTCCTTTCTCGGCATACGTCTTTTAGGTTTTTTAAGAAGGATCGATGCACAAGTTTCTTCAAGGGTTACTTTCGTAAGGTCGACAAAGCTCTCTTTTTGACCCGTGGATGAAATTTGAGGTACACGAGGGTGTGCACCCTTTTCCTTGGTCGCCACGTTCACCCCATCGACTTTAGAACAAGAGGACGTCTTAGAAGTCGAGGGTTGAGAGGGATAAACAACACGGAATCCTTCAAGGTTAGGGGTAATCACACGACCTTTCTCACGAGACGAGGCGGCTTTACATTGTTCTTTCGGATTAGCAACGGTGTCACTAGGTAACGAACTTGATGACGAACCCGAGGCTTTGTTCATTATGGCCGAAAACATCTTTTTAATATCAATTTGCCCTTACTCAATCTTCGTATTTTGCAATTTCAAAGTATTAGAAAAATCGTTTTTCAAAGTACCAATTTCTCCCTCTAATCGTCTCATATTAGCCTCATTCGTTTTCATGTAATTTTGAAAATCGTTTGACGAACTATTTTGATTTGAATTAAAGTTCCCTTGGTTTTGATTGTTTCTTTGAAAATTTCCTTGATTACCACTAGAAAAATTGTTTCCTTGATTGTTATCTCGATTTTGCCAAGTTATATTACGACCTTGATTATAACCTCCTTGATTTTGATTCGAAAAATTTCCTTGTTGATTATTTCCATGAAAATTGTTTCGATTTTGAAAATTGTTGCCTTGGTTATAATTGCCTTGTTGTGATGGACCCGCGTTATTTTGATTTGAAAAATTGTTGTTTCCATTTAACGCACTCACATTAGACGTTTGGCCATCCGTAGACGCACACTCGTAATAATTATGAGGTCCACCACAAAACGTACACGAAACCTCAACCGCTTTCACCGTAGCGGGAGCGTCTTTCTTTTGCATCTCAACGAGAAAAGACGTGAACACATTCGTCAACTTATCGACTTTCGCATCAACTCTCTCAATGTCGCGATTAGAACTACTAACATTAGCGACATTGGCAACACTCTGTGCGTTGCGGAGTTGGTAAACCTTGGATCGGTTCTCGATAATTATCAATGCATCTTTCGGAGTCTTACACAAAAAGTTGCCACCGGCGGCGGAATTCAACGAGTCTTGTTCGTGAAAATTAAGACCGTTGTAAAACGTATCGATTTGGTGCAACTCGGAAAAACCATGGTGAGGACATTGCCTAAGCAATTCCTTAAAGCGATCCCACGCGTCTCTAAAAGATTCATTCGGTTTTTGCTCAAATTTTGTAATCTCGTTTTTGAAAAACGTTGTCTTAGACGGTGGGAAGAAATAATTAACGAACTTGGAAACGAGATCCATACACGTAACTATCGAATTAGGTGGCTCTTTCTCGTACCAATCCTTGGCGGTACCATCGAGCGAGTATGGAAAAAGCATAAGCTTGACGACATCGGTGTCGACGTTCTTAAACTTGCTCGTGGCCAAAAGACGATCAAAATTCCGAATATGGTCGTGAGGATTATCGGCTTCACGACCTCGAAACTTCGTAGCTTGGATCAACGAAAGCATTCCGCTCTTGTTCTTAAAATTCTCCGCCTCGATAGAGGGAATTACGATCGCGTCTCCATAACCCTCGGTGGGCGCTTGGAGCAATTCCATCATAGAACGATTGTCGGCCATCTCGTCTAAGGTTTCTTCAACAACGATATTAGGAACGTCCGTTTCTAATTCTCGTCTACGTCGTCGATTCCTTCGATTACGATTGCGTCGATTCGAAGCTTCACTAGAATTAGAATAATCCTTCGATCGAGTGCGCATGCACTAAGCGTAGAATGGGTGGTAGCAAAGAAGATTCTTTTTGCGACTTTTTGATTTTTCAATTTTTTTGGTTTCTGATTGGTTTTTTAATTTTTTTGGATTTTTGAATGTATTACGTAAACACAAATCTACAAATCTCCCCTCGATTCAACTTTCTCGATTAAAGGAGCCTCAAAGAATGAAAACGATCACGTGGAGTGAACGTTCTCGATGACTTTAGAACGTTGGTGGAACACCAAAACGTTCAAGAGGGTTTAATCTTGAAAACACAAGCAAAAATAATATACGTAGATAATACTTGGGCGGCAAACCCTCGATTAGCCTTCTTTTTCAAAACACGCACAAGCAAGCGGAGGAAACGAGGCGGCGCGAAGCACTTAAGAGCCTTTTTCCTTTAGGTCGTGAAATACAACCGCCTTATACCCACCTTATAATTTGTGTTAATTGAAATTAAGCCTCACGAAAGTATTTATCTATTTTGCCTTTAAATTTTTGCTTTGGATTCGAATACAATGATCGAGTGATGAAATCCCGAATCAAGGTTGCGTTTTCACGCTTTTGGAGTACTTGTATATTTATTGTTCTTACGTAGTACAATATAGTAATAATATATTCACAAGAAAAACGAAAACCAATATATCTACAATATAGTAAAAGATTTTTGTGTGTTTAACTTAGGAAAATTAAACACGATTTATTTTTATATTATACTATAATAGAGAAAAATAACAAAAATGAGTATGTACGATATTCACGCTTTCCAAAAATGAAAAGGCTAAAACGCACTACTCACACAAACACGATACTAATAGTAATGGCACACTAAACACCTCCCCGACAGCGGCGCCAAAAATTGATGTAGGTTTTTCGTACACGTTTTAGGAAAAACGCGTATGAGTGGCAAGTATTAAGTGATACGCTTTAGGAAAAACGTAAAACCGAATAAATGCGGGTTCGTTCTCGAAGGAGGTATGTGTATTAATGTGCCAATATATAAAATAACAATGTTTGGATTAGTGACGTTTTTGGTTTAAAGAGAGAAAAAGTAAAGACGAGCTACGACTACGATTTAAACTACGACGTTGACGTAAAACGCGAACGTAAATACGAAAAACGTGACGAAATTAAAAATTAAACCTAAAAATTAATTAAAATATTAAACTAAGTCTTAAATAATATAAATAAGAATAAAAATCCAACAAATATATTTTAAAACCTTTTATTAATTAAATATTCAATTTTTAATGCTAATTAAAGCCCAAAAATTAAATATAATTAACAAAATGCCCAAAATATTAATTTATTGAACTAATAACTAACTTATATTATTTAAAGACTAAAAAATATTTTTCCTAAATTTTAAAAACTATTTTTCTATTTTTTAAATGCTAAAAACTATTTTTAAATTAAAATAATCCTAAAAAATAATAAAATAATGCCAAAATTAATTTAACAATTTTAAAAATCCTAAATAACCCTAATGAACAGTAGAAAATTGAAAAAGTTTGAAAAATCTAAAAATTTTCACTAAAAGACAAAACTGAATAATAATTAAACCCTAATTAACTTAAATTAATTATAAAAAATAATTAAAAAGTGAACAGTGAATATTTTTAAAACCAAAAATCTTAAAATATAATTCTAAGTCTAGGAAAAATTTTAAAAGTGAAAAATAATAATTTTCTACACTAAATGACAAAAAAACTGAATATTAAAAAGTAATTAAAAATGCAATAAAACCTAAAAAATACTTAATGAACAGTAAATTAAAAAGTAATTAAACTGAAAACTCAAGATTAAAATAAGAAAAATATTGAAACCAAAATTAAACCCTAAAACCTAAATTTGGTCACTAAAGACAAAATTTTTAGGTTCTGAAAGTGACACCTTGTGTTGATTCTGTCTTTTAGCTAAGTAGTACAAACTAAAGCACTAGCAGGGGTATGGAAGTTCCCACTGCTAGTGCAATATCAAAGTCTGGTGGGTTTTAAGCTTAGGAAAGCTTTGTTTCTTAGATTTAATGGACAAGAGGGGCACCCCCACACTCAGTGAAGTGTGGGGAGTCACAATAAACAAGAAAACAAACAGGTCTATCACATAAAAATCACACAAAGGGCAAAGTTCAGTTACTGTTAAACAGAAAAGGGCTATGGACGTTTTTGCTGGTCTAAATGGCAATTGGGTAAGTTTTGGATAGCCAAAACTTACTCAATTCTTGAACAAACACCCACAAATCACTTCCTATCCCTAGATACTACCTGAATCTAACAAATAATGCAAGATGGTGGGCAAAATCAAGCTAAAACAAGGCAGATAGATGCATTTTCTGATTTTAGCTATTATTACCAAGATATGAGCATGCAATTTACTTTTTAAACACACCAAACTAGTAACTAATGACTACAAATGAACTAACTAGCCAAATGTGAGTTCCCTTTAGCAGATTTAATATCACTTAAACCTATCAAATCCCTACACCCAAACACCCCCTTAATGACTGAAATCAATAATTAACAAAGAGATTGCTTACAAACTTAAACCTAACTGATCAACACCTATCTAAACAAGCACATAAGAGGTAAACAAGCAAGAATAAGCAGAAAAATGTAACAAATAAACAGCAACACCTATAATCACATAAATCACAAATAAAGCTTCAAAATTAAGCAAATAGGGTTCAAGCCTTGTACCCCAAGCTGATGCCTTCTATTTGGTTTAAAAGAGAGCTTATGTGAGCTTGTGTGATAGTAGAGAGACCCTGCTGAGGTTCAACAACAGAACCAGGGTTATAATATCTTCAAAAGTAAAAAATGAAAGAAGGAAGTGTTGGAATGATGGATTCTTGATCTTCAAACCTGCACAAACAAAGCAAATAGAGAAAGTGAAGCACTAAAAAGCTTAAGAGAATAAGCACTGCTTATTGAATAAGCAGGCTTATAAGCTTATAGCTTATGTATAAAAAAAATTGAACTTCCCTTAAAACAGATTTTTTTTAAAAATCCTTTTTAAACTATACTATGAAACCAACTAAACTACACAAATCTCAATAAATCAACAAGCCTAAAGCTTCCACTTTCACTTCCACTTTAAGCCTAGGTGATTTTCTGAAAAAAAAAATGGTAAGAACACGTTTTTACTTTCTTGAAAACTTAGAGAACTTTAAACTAACAACATGGAAATTAAACTGATTTCTTAACTAATGAAATATAAAGAGAAAAGACTTGGAACTCAGAAGTTGTATAAGCTAAATTTTTTTCACTTTCATTACTTAAGTAAAGACTTTTACAAAAACTGGAACAAGGAAAAAGGGTTCACAGGCGAACCCTTTATATACTACATTAAGGAACATTCTAGTACATGAAAAAAACTGAAAAACCCTAGCTATGATTTTCCTCTTATGCCCTTGGTGAAAATTCAAATTCTTGGTCAATAGTGCCCCATGTGATTGATGTTGATGTTGTCCAGCTGTGAAGATGATCTGGGACGTCCAAAAACTCCTTAGGAACCAAGTTTGGAGTCTTTGCCGTTGATTTAGTCAAAAGATGCCATTGTTGCTAAAAATAGTGAAGCAGGGGAGGACGGGGGGTCCACTTTGGGGTCACGGGAGAGGTGTTTTGGATGTGGGTTTGGTTTGTAGTGGGGTTGATTTATCAATCTGGAAACTTTCATACAAAAACCCTTTGATTAGGGTTTTAATCAGATTAGGGTTTTAATCAGATTAGGGTTTATGAGGGATGTGGGTAATGGTTTATGTGATTTAATCTCATTTAGGGAAGATTAATTTTAAAAAATCTGTTTGCCTCCAAGATTAATAACAGATTAATTTAAAAAGGTGGGTGGAATGAGGACGTGGCAGGGGTGATGAAGTGGTGAATGTTGATTGGTTGGGGGGTGACGTGGCAGGTGGTGGTTGGCTGGTTTAAGAATGCTGTCTGGTCAATAATAGTCCCCCAAGTCCCATGGTTATTTCACTTTGCAAATAATAGCTTCAAACTTTTTTTTCCTTTTGTTTTTTAACTTTCAGCACTTGTCAAAAATGGCACATGATATTTGCAAACTTTTCACAAGGACTAATTATGCAATTAATGCATTCTTCAAGGGCTATTCTTGTAAGGTCTTCAAACTTTAGGGACCCCACTCATATTTATAGATATTGGAGGGGTATAAAGTGTCATTCTTCAATAGTTGAGGGACCAAACTTGCCAATCTTCAAAACTTCAAGGGTCTTTTTGGAAATTCATGATTCGGGTCCGGTTCTTTGTGCGGCTTCGTTTCCCGTGTTCGTTTTTGCTTGATTCCTTTGATCTTTTGGTGAATTCACGATATCCATACCTAAAATACACAATGAACAAACACAGGCATATATTGGGGTATTTTGATGATATTTTAAGCGTTTTAAGCCCGATTTGGACGATGAGACTATGTATAAATACAGTCTCATCAGTGTTCATTGTTTTGAAAACCAATTACTTGAGCTTAAGATGTTGAATATCTTACAAAACGAACTTAAGTCCGAGAAGTTGTAAACTTCCCGTTGTGAGGATAAGTTTATCATCGACGATAAACTTTCCTTTTAACTAAAGAACGATTTCTAAGTTGAGAATTACTTAGAAGTCGTTTTCATGAGCTTGAAAAACTTTTGAATGTTTTAACATAAAGCTCATGACCGAGAAAGATGAATTTCTCGTTATGGGGAGAAGTTCTCTTATTTAAAAGATACACTTTCCTTTCTGAGCTTAAAACTTGGAATGTCTTAATACAAGCTCATGACCGAGAAAGATGAATTTCTCGTTAAGAGGGTAAGTTATCATTAAAGATAAGCTTTCCTAAAATTGAAGTCTGAGTTACAGTCTGATATTTAACTGTAAGTCATAGTGCATGAGCTTAAAAACTTCGAATGTTTTAATATTAGCTCATGCCCGAGAAAAGTTAATTTCTCGTTGTAAGGAGAAGTTTATCATCGGTGATAAACATTCCTTTCTTTGAAGTCCGGGGCATAATTTGTGTAACACCCCACTTAGATAAGTGGACCGTTGTGTTACGTGTGTTTATGACGTGTCATCAAAGCATAAGGTAAATGTCCTAGAACATTAACTGACCATAAAGGAAATACCGGAATCAAACATCGGTAATCCCACATAAGCTCAAAACATGAAAAGTAAATACTGACGGAAAGGACTAAACAATGTCCAAATAAGCAGAATAATGTAAGAAATGCATAAAGTAAGAAGTATGGATAGCTTCCATCCAAATGCACACGCTCTCAGAATCCTAAGAGTGTCTTGGTGTACCTGCCGTTAGAACATGAAAGGAACTACGGCTGAGCATAACGCTCAGTGAATGGATATAAAGAATGATAAGGAATTACTGAAATGAAACAGATGATAAAAAACTGGAGCTGTAAGACTGATAAGTAAAGTTGCAGCAAAAATCTGTGTATAATCTGTAAAGTCTGATTTATAAATAATAAAGCTGAACTGTTATTTGTTAAATCTAAAACATGCATTTATTTTATTTTAATTGCCACAGCTTATATAGGTCACGTGTTGTAACAACCGTGCATGAATAACTGGAGGGCTGACCTTGTCATGCTGTAGAGGGGTGACCTCTAAATAACTATAGAGGGGTGACCTCTAAATACTGTGCTGGGTGGAGGGATCAGCTCCAATGTGAAGGATGTAGAGCACACACCACATTCACCCTGATAACTTGTAAACTGATAAGCCTAGGATGCATCCATACGCCCCACTAAACATACATATAAAAATGGCCAAACTGAAACATGAGTGGGACGATGCATGATATCACTCTCCTGCATGTGAGTCACGACACCGGTGCCTCTAGTGTCTTGGTTACGGTACCTCCGTAACTAGTACATAAACTGGTCGTGCTTTTATATAATGCTCAGGCAACTTATTTCGTTTTTAACATGATTTCTGATAAGCTTAAACACATACGGGGAAAAACATTTGGCTGCAGACGGGGAATCCTAATCATACATATAAAGGAAGTCCTTACTGAAAGGACGGAAATCCGTACCTCGTGTCCAGTAATGAAATAAGAGCGAAAGCTGAAATGTCTACTCCGACTCCACGGATACTACATAAATAACGTAAGCGAAAATAAGTTGACTAATGGTTATTTATTTTACTGATCTTAACTGTTTCTCGTTTTATTTATTTTATTCCCGAATTACTGTACTCATATTAACTGATAGTTCCGAGCCTTCTGCTATTTCTTTTTAAACATCTAACGTTCTGCTATTAATTACGATACAAAACATATTCTGACGTTACACCAATTCTATATTTGGTAACCTGCTAAAAATAGAATTTTTCCAAAATAAGAAAGTTTCTAAAATAATTTAATTCCTATAATAATGTTATACCCTTTTAATTTTATAAAACTAGTTATATTTAACTCATTAAATACATTTTTAAAACATTCATTTAAAGTAAAGTAATTTAAAAGGTGTAATTCAAAAATCTTTATTTTTCTCATTTTAAATGTATCCCGAGCCTACCGAGATATCCCTTCTCGGTTGCACTAAAACAATACACAAAACATGTAAAATCTGCCTATATGAAATTAGTGACAAAATATGTGTCACTAAAAAAGTGTAACCAAAAGCTGGGTATTTAAAACTGTCATTAAATGAATCTGCGACAGAAATTAGCGTAGCTAATCTGTCGCTAATTTCAGCACTAACACTTATATTTTTCTGTTTATAATGTTCCCACTGTTCTTTATACATTTCCCACTGCTTCAATATGGTTACCCACTGCTTTCACTGTGACAAACCCAAACACCCCTTTATTTTATAAAACAGTCCGAAGGGTTTTTTTTTTTTTTTTACTGATTTGGGTCGTATTCTACCTAGGCCACCCTTGTATGGGTCACGGCTGGGTAGAGGGATTAGGCCATCAAGGACCCGAGTCCCTACTGAAATAATAACCAACCCCCCGGCTGGGTTTGTGTCTCTCGGCCGACCACAAAGACTTCACCACTGAGACCCCCTTTTGTTTGTCTCGGTTTCATACCCAAACCAAACCGACCCTCACTTTATTACAGTATAATGTTATTACCCATTGTTTCATTTGTTTACACTATTAATCAAACCAAAAACGTGATATAAACTGAATTTCAAGGGAAGGATTTGATTTACCGATATAGGTTGTAAACGAAATGATGAAAACACTCGAATTCGTAGTGAACAAATCGGATTCGAAGCCCTTGTATTGATCCTAAGCCGGCGGCCACCCAACTTGTTAAACCCTAATATGTTTATTTTTTTTCGTCTGAAGCAACACAACCATGGGTTCTCCCCGTTTTCTTTTTGTATAAATTGGGCTTGGCCCAAATTTTCATTTTTCTTTTTAACAAAAACCGGCCCAACCTCTTTTACTTTTCTTTCTTCTTTTCATATTTTTTTTAAAACTGGCCATTTACAAGGCTTAATATAGTTTCTATATATATTTTTTAAACTTATTTGTACGCTCTCAAAACCGCGTATTTAAAAATTAAATACGGGTTTTACAATTCTTCCCATCTAAAAGAATAACTCGTCCCCGAATTAAAGATACATATACCGTGTTTTACAGATTCACCCCCTCTAAAAAGGAGAATTCGTCCCCGAATTAAAGATAATAAGCTGATGAAGTTATAAGCACTGAAAGAACACGTAAACTGAAAAGACAAATAAGCTGAAGGATAATTTGTCTTCTAATTAAGACATAATGCTGCTGATAGATTTAGACCTGACATGACTGAAATGATCATGCAACGTGACATGGCTGAAGAGAACATGGAACATGACATGACTGAAAGGACTTAACTGGATTTATTAATGGAGAAGGAATGAGAGGTCCGGATGGACTCCTCCGTTCAGAGTGGCTTCCCGCTCGAAACGACTCTTTCAAAGGTCTAAACATGATGAAAATCTTGGTCCTGATGACCCTGTCCTAATAACTGCTGAAATAGTTTCTGGCTCCATACTTAAAATGGATTTTCTGAATATGATAGAATGAATATGCTATAGTATGTAGTATACATGAAACGGTACGTACAATATCCTGAGAGGATAAAATTTATATCTTTGAGCAAGCTGTTGAAAACATATAGGGACGAACTACGTAAACAATTATGAACGTGCTATGTGAGAAATTGTGAACGTGGTTCGTGATCATAAAAGGAATATTGTGCATGAAATATATCATGAATGTGATACGTGAAGCATACTGTGGACGTGCTACCAGAACATATCATGAACGTATGCTGACTGAGGAAGGAATGCCAAACGATACGGCCTGAGATATAAAACGTCTGTCGGGTTATGGAATAGTTGTCCTAAACTCGAGTCTGGTTTCTCAAGATTTCTGTAACTGTATTCGGTAGTAAACTGTGAAACGTGTACCGCGAAATGGCACACAAACTTGAACGTGAACAACGTTATGAACGCTAACGTGAGCTTAAATCATGAGGTAGCACGAACCATGAACTGAAACAGCATCATACTGCGAATGAGACGTAAACGTGTAAGTGAAAATAAACATGAACGTAAAGTGAACGTAATATACACGTGACCGTGAACATGAATTCTGTCTGATATGATGGTCGATGGAATGCCTTGAAATCGTACGATTTACTGCTGAATTTTCCACAGGTCCACTACTGCGTAATCCTTCCTGATGAAAGGAAATGCGTAGGCTGTTTACATGGTCGACAATGACTTAGATAGTATTATACTTTTTCTGAGTCTGTGGTAAACTGATAACAATCTCCATGGAGTCTCGTCTCCTTTCGGTCTAAAATTTCTACTAGTAGTAATAACTTGATAGCATGACGGCGTTCTATCTTAAACCTGCTGGAATAGCAGGCATTAGATATGAACATAGCTGCATCAATGTGTGATACTACTTCTATCAAAATTCTGCCTGAGATTATGGGACATTCTGGTGGAAATCTGGTTGAATAGTCATGGAAGAATTCTCAGTGAGAACTGTCAACATTTTCTGCGGTAGCAGTTAATTGAGTTCTAGAAATGTTTGTACTTCGTTCACAGGTGTCGGTCGGGACCATCAGGTGATGGCCTTCACCTGCGCAGGATTGTCTGAAATTTCTTTCTACTGAAATATGGTGGATAAAAAATGCCACTTTGTTCAAGTGAGATTTATATCTGGAAAGTTGTGTATAAATATAACTCCTATTGAAGAATTTGTACAACCGTGAGAAGATGAGTCTCGTGTTCTTCTCTAGCATTAGGAAGATCAGAATGTGATCAATGAATATACTGATAATATTGCCTGAGAGTAATGAAAAAATATATTCAAAATTTCATAATATAGCTGGAGCATTCAGGAGCTCAGAAGTATAAAATCAAAATTTTTAGAGAGAGTGTAATATGTCTCTCTCCCCACTGATGGTGACATGATCATGAATTGTTCTGGAAAATATATAAGAACTCATAGCAGATCAGATAAACCTGTTATTCGTGGAATGAACATCGATTAAAAATGATGATCTTGTAAAAAAAATCGGTGGTCGATACATGATCTCATGTTACCGACCTTCTTCCTGATAGACAGAAACGGTACACCTCATGGTGGTGCGCTAGGGCGAATAAAGCCTCGTTCCGATAACTCTTGCAGCAATTGCTGCAACTCTTTTAACTTAGCTGAAGCCCTGGAATAAAGAGTTTTGAAAACAGGTTCTATTCTTGAGACAAGCTTGATATTAAATTTTGTCACGTGGTTAGGAAGGAATTTCTGGAAAACCTTCTGGAATTACATCTGGAAACTTTAGGATAATCTGTTGATCATGAATTTAAGGAATTTCAGAATTCGTATCATGAATGGTGACAAGAAGTCTTCACAACTAAAAGATAATAATTCACGTGCTCGTAAATCTGGAACAATTTGTACTGATTTTTTTCTAGCAGGAGTAAAATGAATATATTCAGGGTTGGTAAGACGGATCTCGTCGTTAACTGAAATAAACTTTAATAAATATGGTGATACTGTTGAGTCCTTTCTGGCTGAGAGACAGGTGACTACCTGATTTAAGATAAAGCTGACATACGAATACGTGAAGTAAACATGGGAACTTTTCACTGAATGTGTTTGTCCGTAACCTCACAGAGTGAATACTGCGTGTTTAACCTGAATAATACTCCAGTGGTGGTGACTGAATTTTTCAAATGATCTGACTTATGTGTGGCATAATAGAACGAGTATATCCCCCTTGGAGGGTGCGCTGAATCATTGAGGGCCTGGTTTAGAAACATACGGAGTTATGAGTTCTGACTCGTACTTTGAGAAGATATTCGTATGACGTGTACCATGACTGGTGTCCTGACAAATGTCTTCCGAAATGATACTTGAGACCTGTGTCCTGACTGTTCTCTATACATGTATTTTAATGGATGAGTCTGAATAGGTTTAAGAATTTCTGGTAACTGCTAGGGTTGGCGGACCGGTTAGACTACTGACCTCTATATTTATGGTCACGTTTGTACCGGAGTTTCGATGGTCACTAACTGATTAATTATAAGCACGGTGGTTCTCACTACTCATTTGTCTGTCATTTAGTGACGGTCATTATCATGACCGTGATTCATGTAACTATTTCTGCTGAGTGAAGTGTGACATCTAACTGGGAAAGTAAAAGCATGGAATAAAATGGTAATGTCTGATGGTTGAAATTTATTCTTGGCAGAAATTTCAAATTTATAGTTTTCGTCCTTGTTCTGCAGAGTTTTCATAGTATAAACAGCACCAGCATCTTGAGAAATCTCCAAAGCATCGGCAGCATCAGCATTTGTGCGGTCGTCAAAGTGTTAGCAGCATCAGTATCTGGTAAAATGTTCAACTCACGAGCAGTATCAGCATCTGGTAGAATATTGACAAGTGGAAAACGCTTGTGATGATTGAGGACTGATTAGCGACATCCATGGAGTAGGGTACATCGAGTACACCTGGTCTACTGTACATGAAGTACAAAATGAATACTGCACCTCGAGCATATCGGAGACATTGTACGTGGAGTACACATGAAATACTATACATTAAGTATAACTGAGATACTGTACATAGGGTACATATGGAATATTGTACGTGGCACTGGTGGAAACTTTATGGAATGATCAATACTGGTGTCACTTGTCTGACATGATCAAAGAAATAAATTGATTTTAAACGGTAGTAACCTTAACTGAAAATAAGTAACATGATAGGCTGACGATTTCTGCGTCGACTTACTGTTAGATGTATAGAGGCTGAAAAGTATGATTTAACGGAGTTTCATCAATGTTCAGTATGAAGACATGATTGATGAAGACCAGAATATGATTTATCATGAAATAGGATTTTACTGTAACCCTTCTGTATTTTAGCCTGAAAGCATCGTCACCTTGCTGAAAACATAATCAGCGTCAAGAGACATGAGACTTAATTAGCATGAAAACGATGTCCACGTATGAGTACAAAACATGACCCATACAAAGAACATGGAAAGATAATTGATTGAGGTTTAACATCAACTGATGTGGATGACTATGGTTCAATCCACATAATTCAAGAAACAAAACATGCGACTAAGTATGGGCGATTTTAGTTCGATCCATACTTGTCAAAATTTTCTGAGAACTGTCATGTATAGAAATTTATAATTTGGGACTAAATATTGTTGATTGTAGTCCAATCCATACTTGTCAAGGTTTATGAAATGTCCTGATATGACAAGGGTGAACAACTGTGGATCGGTTCACAAAACATCATTCGACTGAATAGCATGAAATTTGACCTGAATAATGGTGAACGTTTATGGCTGGTTCACCAAGTAATACTTGACTGATAACATGAATCTGACAGGAATAAGGATGAACGCTTAGGGTCAGTTCATCAATACAAAATCTGAACGGGCAAGGGTGAACGCCTATGGGTCGGTTCACCAAAACAAAATTCGTAGAAAAACACGTGCGACTAAATATGGCCAGTCCTGTACCAACTTTTTACTTAGTCAAAACTTTAAGAAAACCGACTCATAACTGAAGAAAACTGACTGATCAATGCATGAGAAACATGAAAGATAACAACGCCAAAATCTGGAAAGTTCCTGGTGACCACCCACTAGTCACAGGTAAAGTTTTAGAGCCTATAGGTCGAACCTTGCGCTCTGATACCATAAATGTAACACCCCACTTGGATAAGTGGACCGTTACGTGTGTTTATGACGTGTCATCAAAGCATAAGGTAAATGTCCTAGAACATTAACTGACCATAAAGGAAATACCGGAATCAAAAATCGGTAATCCCACATAAGCTCAAAACATTGAAAGTAAATACTGACGGAAAGTACTAAAGAATGTCTAAATAAGCAGAATAATGTAAGAAATGCATAAAGTAAGAAGTATGGATAGCTTCCATCCAAATGCACATGCTCTCAGAATCCTAAGAGTGTCTTGGTGTACCTGCCGTTAGAATATGAAAGGAACTATGGCTAAGCATAACGCTCAGTGAACGGATATAAAGAATGATAAGGAATTACTGAAATGAAACAGATGATAAAATATTGGAGCTGTAAGACTGATAAGTAAAGTTACAGCAGAAATCTGTGTATGATCTGTAAAGTCTGATTTATAAATAATAAAGCTGAACTGTTATATGTTAAATCTGAAACATGCATTTACTGTATTTTAATTGCCAAAGCTTATATAGGTCACGTGCTGTAACAACCGTGCATGAATAACTGGAGGGGTGACCTCATCATGCTGTAGAGGGGTGACCTCTAAATAACTATAGAGGGGTGACCTCTAAATACTGTGCTGGGTGGAGGGATCAGCTCCAACGTAAAGGATGTAGAGCACAAACCACATTCACCCTGATAACTTGTAAACTGATAAGCCTAGGATGCATCCATACGCCCCACTAAACATACATATAAAAATGGCCAAACTGAAACATGAGTGGGATGATGCAGGATATCACTCTCCTGCATGTGAGTCATGACACCGGTGCCTCTAGTGTCGTGGTTACGGTACCTCCGTAACTAGTACATAAACTGGTCGTGCTTGTATATAATGCTCAGGCAACTTATTTCGTTTTTAACATGATTTCTGATAAGCTTAAACACATACGGGGAAAAACATTTGGCTGCAGACGGGGAATCCTAATCATACATATAAAGGAAGTCCTTACTGAAAGGACAGAAATCCGTACCTCGTGTCCAGTAATGAAATAAGAGCGAAATCTTAAATGTCTACTCCGACTCCACGGATACTACATAAATAACGTACGTGAAAATAAGTTGACTAATGGTTATTTATTTTACTAATCTTAACTGTTTCTCGTTTTATTTATTTTATTCCCGAATTACTGTATTCATATTAACTGATAGTTCCGAGCCTTCTGCTATTTCTTTTTAAACATATAACGTTCTGCTATTAATTACGGTACAAAACATATTCTGACGTTACACCAATTCTATATTTGGTAACCTGCTAAAAATAGAATTTTTCCAAAATAGGAAACTTTCTAAAATAATTTAATTCATATAATAAAGTTATACCCTTTTAATTTTATAAAACTAGTTATATTTAACTCATTAAATACATTTTTAAAACATTCATTTAAAGGAAAGTAATTTAAAAGGTATAATTAAAAAATCTTTATTTTTCTAATTTTAAATGTTCTCGAGCCTACCGAGATATCCCTTCTCGGTCGCACTAAAACAATACACAAAACATGTAAAATCTGCCTATATGAAATTAGTGACGAAATATGTGTCACTAAAAAAGTGTAACCAAAAGCTGGGTATTTAAAACTGTCATTAAATGAATCTGCAACAGAAATTAGCGTCGCTAATGAGTCGCTAATTTCAGCACTAACACTTTTATTTTTCTGTTTATAATGTTCCCACTGTTCTTTATACATTTCCCACTGCTTCAATATGGTTACCCACTGCTTTCACTGTGACAAACCCAAACACCCCTTTATTTTATAAAACTGTCCGAAGGGTTTTTTTTTTTTTTTACTGATTTGGGTCGTATTCAACCTAGGCCACCCTTGTATGGGTCACGGCTGGGTAGAGGGATGAGGCCATCAAGGACCCGAGTCCCTACTTAAATAATAACAAACCCCCGGCTGGGTTTGTGTCTCTCGGCCGACCACAAAGACTTCACCACCGAGACCCCCTTTTGTTTGTCTCGGTTTCATACCCAAACCAAACCGACCCTCACTTTATTATAGTATAATGTTATTACCCATTGTTTCATTCGTTTACACTATTAATAAAACCAAAAACGTGATATAAACTGAATTTCAAGGGAAGGATTTGATTTACCGATATAGGTTGTAATGGAAATGATGAAAACACTCGAATTCGTAGTGAACAAATCGGATTCGAAGCCCTTGTATTGATCCTAAGCCGGCGGCCACCCAACTTGTTAAACCCTAATATGTTTATTTTTTTTCGTCTGAAGCAACACAACTAGGGGTTCTCCCCGTTTTCTTTTTGTATAAATTGGGCTTGGCCCAAATTTTCATTTTTCTTTTTAACCAAAACCGGCGCAACCTCTTTTACTTTTCTTTCTTCTTTTCATATTTTTTTTTAAAACTGGCCATTTACAAGGCTTAATATAGTTTCTATATATATATTTTTTTTAACTTATTTGTACGCTCTCAAAACCGCGTATTTAAAAATTAAATACGGGTTTTACAATCTGAAATGTGATGATACTGCATTTATACGAGCTTAAAAAGCTTTGAATAGTTTTAATGTAAGCTCGTGTCCGTGAAAATTTAATTTCTCGTTAATGAGGATAAGTTTATCATCGGCAATAAACTTCCCTTTCTTAGAAGCGCGGGTTACAATCTGACATGTGACTACAAACCGTTGTGCATGAGCTTAAAAACTTTGAATGTTTTTAATATAAGCTCATGCCCGAGAAAAAATAATTTCTCGTTGTGAGGGTAAGTTATCGTTGACAAGATAAACTTCCCTTTATTTGTAGTCCGGGTCATTGTCTGACATTTAACAATGAACCGTTTACACGAGCTTAAAACCTTTGAATAGTTAAAATGTAAGCTCGTGTCCGAGAAAATTTAATTTCTCGTTTTTGAGGATAAGTTTATCATCGACGATAAACTTTCCTTTATTTGAAGATCGGGTCACTGTCTGATATTTAACGTTGAGCCATATACACGAGCTTAAAAACTTTGAATAGTTTAAATGTAAGCTCGTGTCAGAGAAAATTTAATTTCTCGTTTTGAGGGTAAGTTATCGTTGACGAGATAAACTTCCCTTTCTTTGAAGTTCGGGTCACAGACTGTGATTTGACTGTGAGCCATGTACACGAGCTTAAAACCTTTGAATAGTTTTCAAAGTAAACTCGTGCCCGAGAAAATTTAATTTCTCGTTTTGAGGGTAATTTATTGTTGACGAGATAAACTTCCCTTTCTTTGAAGTTCGGGTCACATACTGTGATTTGACTGTGAGCCATGTACACGAGCTTAAAACCTTTGAATAGTTTAAATGTAAGCTAGTGTCCGAGAAAACTTAATTTCTCGTTTGTGAGGACAAGTTTATCATCGGCGATAAACTTTCCTTTCTTTGATGAACGGGTCATAGACTGTGATTTGTCCATAAGCCTTGTACAGTAAGCTTAATTGCAAATCCCCTGAGACACTTGCTTCTCTGATAACGCTTTGTTCTTGTTTAACGTTAACTTTGGTACCTGTATTCTCATTATAAGTTTGTATACTTTGACATGGGTTAGCGATATCTATCTTAGAAGCATGCGGGGATTCACATTTTTCTTTTCTTGTGTCTGAAGTGACCTGAGGAGGTGATTCACTTGTCTTAGCTGGCAAACGTTTCCTTTTATAGAAAACCTTAAGTTGAGGCTTAAGTGATGTATCATCCTTTTCAATCTCCTTCCTAGTAGTCTTAATAAAATCAGAGACTATCCTAGTTAAAGGGCACTCGTTTCCTACAAGAGTGAAAATTCTACCAGTGGGGCGCCTAACTTTACCAATATGTTTGAATTTAGCTAACCACTGGAATTTAATTCTAGCATGGGAGTTCACCTCATGGAGGAATTTCTTGATACAAGAGTCATGATTTGCCTTAGAGATACATTTCCTACATGTTTTACAGGTAGCATATTTAATGTCCGAGTAAGTTCTAGAATTCCTAGATGATTGATTGATGCTCCTAGGATATGACATGCTATGGTTAGCAGTGATAGGATATGACATGCTACGCCTGGAGCTTGTTTCAACCCATAAAGAGCCTTCTTGAGCTTGTACACGTGATTAGGATACTCCGAGTTGACGAATCCATTCGGCTGGCTTACGTAGACATCTTCCCTTAATTCACCATTAAGAAATTTCGTCTTAACATCCATTTGGTAGACGATTATATTCATGTGAGCAGCATAAGCGAGAAATAGTCTAATCGCCTCCAATCGTGCAAAAGGAGCAAAGGATTCTTCAAAGTCAATACCCAAAGCTTGTTTGTAACCTCGAGCAACCAATCTAGCTTTATTCTTTAACACTCCACCTAACTCATAGAGTTTAACCTTATTTACCCACAACAATGTAAGGATGTCAACATTGTCGGGTAGAGGAACTAATTCCCATACTTCAAGGCGTTGAAATTCATTAAGTTCCTCTTGCATGGCTTCAATCCAAGATGATTGTGTCATGGCTTGTTGCCAAGATTTAGGTTCCTTCTCACAGAGAAACGCATCAAAGAAGCAATATAATGCGTGCTCTTGTAGTTGATGACGTGTCAAGACGGGTCGATCAATGTCACCAATAATATTGCAAATTGGGTGATCCTTTGTCCATTTGGTGTTGTGAGTTTCAATCCGTGGTGGTCTGGAGTAAACGATTGCAGGAGCTTCCTCTGAGGTAGACGCACCGTTAGGGTTTTCGGGTATTTGTGAACCAAAGAATGGAAGCTCTTGTAGGTGGACAATTTCCAAATCGTGATCATAGTAATTCTCTTCAACATCATTAGGAACGAGTGGGAGTGTTGATTCAGGTGTAGTTTGAGAATTATTGGGTGATGTTGCATCTGGTTCAATAGTGACTGTAGATGCATCAGATTGATTTCCATTATCTTGAGCAACAACTTTAGGAATCAGAGCTACTGTTGTAGGTACTGGAGAATCATCACTTGGAGGATCAAAGAATTCATCAAACATAGGTTGAAATAACTCATCCCACTCGGGCCTTGTAGGTGGTGTAAATGATGGAGAAGTAGGATTGTTGGGAGTTAATCCAGAACTAATCGTACCGGTTCCCATCTCATGAAGTGCGGGTTCAGAGTTGTGTTGCTCAAAAGCCATCGCTGTCAGCTCATCAAAATCGGCATCCAAAGTTTCTACTATCTTGCCAAGATGACGGTTATAAATCCGGTAAGCTTTCTTGCGGGTGACTAACCAATGAAAATTTCAATATCAGCCTTCGGTTGAAGTTTCCCAAATTCTCACTATTAGTATTTGGAGAACACAGTGCACCAAACACATGAATAAAGTAAATCTCGGGTTTGTGTCCATAAAGTAGCTCATATGGAGTTTTTCCATGGCGCTTACGAATGATGGAGCGGTTTTGGGTATAACATGCGGTTGCCACTGCTTCAACATAGTTCTAGCTGCTTCCATAAGTGTACGGTTACATCTTTCCACGACAGCGTTTTGTTGTGGAGTGCGAGCAACTGAAGTTTCATGTGAAATATCGACCTCTTCATAATAGTTTCATAGAGTCTGATTAACGAACTCGGTTCCATTATCAGTTCGAATGCGGCGAACAGTAGCATTAAGACGCACCTGGATCATCTTAAAAAAAGTAATAATATATGTTGGTGCTTGATCCTTGGTAGCTAAGAACTTAACCCACGTAAATCTTGAAAAATCATCCACCTTGACGAGGATGTATTTTCGACCACTCACACTAACCGTACGCATTGGCTCGCAAAGATCCATGTGCAAAAGATACAGTGGTTCTTGGTTGGTGTCTTCAGCTTTAGGTTTGTATGATTTCTTGGTGCTTTTCCCCAAATAACACGCGGAACATAAATGATCATTGTCGAACTTATGTTTTGGAAGACCACAAACAAGCTCGTTTTTAACCAAATGGTTAATAACATCAAATTTAAGATGAGATAAACGGCGATGCCACAACCATGACTTGGTCTTAGATGCTTTGGATTGACGTCATACAGGAGAAGCGGACATCATGTTTTGAATGGACAGTGTGTAGAGATTATCCTCTCGAGAACCTTTTAACAAATCATTTCTTGCAAGATCACGAATGAAGCAAGTATGTTGTCGAAAAGCAACCTCAAGGTTTGAACTGCAAAATTGTCCTACTGAGAATAAGTTGTGACCAAGTCCCTCCAAGTAATATACCCTTGAAATCGTAACATTCCCAATTTGATATTCACCATAACCCATGATCTTCGCAATATGGTCGTTGCCGGATTTCACTGTTCCTAGAAACTTACTAACGAAATTTTTGAGTATCGAGTGGTCTCCGGTCATATGCTTTGAGCATCCAGAGTCTAAGTACCAGAGGATGATTTGGACCACTTGAAAATATCACTAGACAAAGACGATGTATCGGAATCTAGTAGTTCCTATGTGTTAGCAGGTACAGATATATTTATCATAGATTTGCTAACAGAAGAATTCTTAGATTCCAAATTTTCTTCCTAGATGCCAGCTTAGATTCTAGTTGTCTAAGATCCTGAGGTACTTCTTCACTGGTAGGCACAATAGTGGGGGAAGACCTAGTTAAAGGGCGGTTTTTCCATTTTTTAGTGCTAGTGTTCGACGCTGAGACCTAACTTTCATGGATGTGAACCTAGTTAAAGGGCACGTAGTTCCATTTAAAGTAAAGGTCCTACCAGTGGGTTTCCATTGCCAACCAACTTGGGTGAATTTCTTCACCGTTGGAGTCCATTCAAGATTGTTCCTAATTTCATACACTTCATTCACATGGTCAACAAGACATAAATCATGACGCTGAGAAAACATGCATTCATTACAATTTCAACATCTCAAATTAGAATTCACATTTTGCTTAGGCTGTTGCACAAGCGCAGGGCCTTTAGTCTTAGCTACATGATTCTTTTTATTTAAATTTGAAATAACATTCCTAGGATGAACTTCTACTTTCTTCTTCGTAGTCCTACTAGTGAAAGGTTTAATCCTATCTTTCTTGTCTTTAGATCCTTTAGCCTTAGTAGACACAATTACTCCTGTAGAAGCCAAGGGAACATTAGTGAGATATTTTGATTTAGCCTTGGTGGGTGTGTTTAAAATAGGCTTAGCTCCTGGGTTCTTATTGAATGGAGTCATGGAAATGGTGGGGGTTTGTTGTTTAAGTGATGTAGAACTAGGTGGACCTATGAAATTAAGATATGATAGGAAACATTAAACTCGCTCAATATATAAATGAGCAGCATTGTACTCGTTGTTTGTGGGATCAGATTCATATAAATCATCTAAAATGTCCCTAGTAAGAAGCACATGCCTAATGGCCCTTTTCATATAATCCATGTAACCGTTGAATTCTTAAGGGCCGGGTTCCTAAAAAGCACCACTTCTTTTGTTTTTGGAGCACTAGAGGTCGGGGTAGAGATTGTAGCTGGATTATCAACAACTTCTTGTCCTTTTAGTTAAAGTGTCTCTTTTAATTCAGCTATAACCATGTTTTTATCTATGAGCTAAATATTTAGGTCAGAGATCTCCTCACATTTCTTGTTCAGTTTGTCAACAAGTAACTTTTTCTCTGCCGCATTAAAAGCGAAGCGTTCTTCCATTGAACTAGAAACTTGTGAGACACCCTGCCTTACTTTTTCAAACTCCCTTAGCATAGAAGTAATTCTATCTTCTAGGGCATGATTTTTAATCTCTGCAGCCTCTAGTTCCAATTTCTCTACTAATGATTTTCTCTTAAGTCTCATGATTTCTTCCTCTAATGCCTGAACCACCTGAATCATCTTGTCACTAGTCTCAATAGTGTTTTCACAATCATTTGGTTTTTTAAAGAGTTTCATTTTTAGATTGGTTTTCAATTTTAAGAGATATACAATGTTGTTGAAGCTCATCAAAACGTTTTGAAAGTGAGTTATAAGAGTCTTGAAGCTTTAAAAATTCAGCATTAGATTCGTGACAAGAATGATTATCTACATTATTCACATGCTCAACAATATTCACAGAGCGATCATGCACATCATCACATTTTTCACAACAGATGTAATCTCAATAGCACATTTAATAGTTACAACTTGCATCACATCAAGAGACACTACTTGTTCCAAGAATCGGTCATATTCGGACAAAATCTTTTTTGTCTCAATTAAATGTTGCTCATAAGCATCATCCATTTCATGGAAAACTTTTTGAACTTCAGCCATTTCGAAATTAAGATTGTCCCCGAGATCTAGAAAACCCTCTTTAATATTGTTTACAAATGGAACGATCTCTTTCTCAAACACCATTTTCATGTGTTCGAAAGCCCATTCTCCAGTGGTTTGAGCCGTTGAAGTCGTACATTCTTTGATGACCTTGTCAAATCCGGTAAGGTATCGCCTAATCTCTTTCAAGCTTAGCAATACTGTACTTACCGGTGGAAGACCCTTTGGAATTTCCTTAGGTTCATTCGGATGGACAAGTGTAGGAAATATAATAAGGTTTTCTCTAGTAGACATGTAATTTTGTGTATGGATATATTCCCTTTGTATATTAAAGCGAATTCTAAAATCCGTTTTTGCATTCTCTTTATTAAGTGTTCATAATCATACTTAGGATAAGTAAAAATCACTTTTGACCGATTCTCTTCAGGCAGTGACATATTCTCGGATTCATTCGAATTACCAATCAGGTCTAAGACAAAACCAAGATTTGTTACATCATAAAGTCACGGGTTGTGGTTAATATCTTGCTTTGCATAACCCGGGTTAGGTGGCAGGTCTGTTAGACGCGATAGAGTAAATTCCTTAAAAGAGGAATGAAACAAGTGTACTAGATGTGAAGCGGAGTATTGTTTTAAAAGCAAAACTTCAGTCTTTTTAATTTTCTCAGACGCCTTAATTTCGGTTTCAACCCTTTTAGACTCGAGAATTTCGAAATCCGTTTGCAGTTCTTGAAAACTATTAACGACTGACTCTTTTTCTTTATGTTCTTTTGAAAGATTTGCTCTTAAACTTTCAATTTCTAGCAGATTATCCATTTGGACTTTCCTAAACCTATCAATTTCTTGATTGGTTAAGGTATTGGTCAACAGAGTTAATTCCAAGATTTTAACATTTTCATTATACAAAGCAAGCTCGACATATAATGTCTGATTAACACCTAGGGTTTCAAGGACCACATAATGCCTTTGGCCAAGCATAGATGCCGACACCATAACCAAATCTTGTTGAGCAGACAAATTTGTAGACGTAATACCTCCTGGTTGTGTTTCACTCAAAGTCTGGGGACTTGCGTTGATATTTCTATCATTTTTTGTCTCCTCGTTTGAATTACTAACCACCAGAGGCTGTTCTGAATACTCAGACACTTTCTCAACTTGATAAGGTACAATACTAGTATCAGTGGCCGTATTTGTTACCTCAAAGATTGTATCAGCCCCATAAAGTGAAAGATTTGTAATGAGAGATGTCTTGGCAGTATTGAGGTCATCACAGTCTGAATCGTATGCATCAAGGTCATTGCATTGATATGCTTCATTGTTGGTGGAAATTGCTGTGAGTCCTTCAGTATCCGCAACTCTTGGATCTGCTAGAAATGCCAACGCCTCTTCATCGAGCTCTCGACCTTGTGCTTGAGCATTAACCAAGTAAATCTTTTCTTGAAACCAGGTACCATTCCTCTTCCTCTTTGGCTGCTTACGCTCCCGAGCCATGTGTCCTTCCCCTTTGTAGTTATAGCAGATGATCATCTTCACTTTGCCAGTATTGTTTTCTCTTGGAGCAGTGTTGAATGGGCGTGCGACAGTGTTGGATGAGCTTGGTCTCCCCTAAAGTGGTTGTACAGTAACTCTACCATCTTTAATTGTTGCTTGTTGACGAGAATTAGCATAAGTTCTCAACTGATTGTTTTTTAGATATGGTCCTCTATAACCTCTTTTGGTCAACGTTTGAGTTATGTAGGCATACATTTGTGTTAGTACATCAGTAGGATTATCCCCTTGTATGAACTCGGGAATTGGAACCTCATCATCGCAGTAGAGAACCGGTTTTGGCGGAGCCACATACACACTGGAAGGAGTAATGACATGTTGTGAGTAGTGGGATCGAGGAACATCATGTTGCTGGTAAGTGATAGCAAGATTTGTTGGTGGTTGATAAGGAGAGTATGGTTGTTGAGCACGTTGTGATGATAATGTTGGTTGCTGATATTGTTGTTGATATGATGTAGGTGGTTGTGGTGGAATCGAATACTGAGGAAAGGTTGGAGTTTGATACAAGGGCTTATATGAAGATTGTTGTCCCATAGCATACGGAGTGTTGTTATATGACAAAGTTGGATGATTTGCCATTAACGCCAATGGTTCGGAATAGGATCCTTGAGACATGTGTTTCTAGAGCACATGCTTCTCGTGTTGCTGCAAGAAAGCATAAAGTTGATCTAAATTTGATTTGTGCAAATCCCGAATCAATTTAACGTCATTGACGTATTGGCTCCACTCTGGGGGTAACGTGTTCAAGAACTTGGTGATGAGTTGAAATTGAGCAATCGTGAGATTATACACATTCAAATCATTCATCAAAGTAGTGAAGCGCTATTAGTAATCATGAAGTGTTTCCCCTAGAATATATGAGAACCTATCAAATAAGTCATAGAGTTGACACTCTCGTTCCAGCTTAGAAAGGGAAGTTCCTTGTAACAAAACCGTTAAGGAATCGTAATGCTCCTTTGCTACCTTGTGTTTGCTTACCATACTACAAATATCAGGTGTAAGAGCTTGAAGTATGGTCTGAACGGCCTTCTCATCTGCATCGGCAATGATTTGATTAGCTGGCGCTAATTCATGAAATAGCCTTGGTCGAGACACATTGTCTACTATAACTTCACCCCAATCGAGTGGACCTTGATCAATGGATTGAACCATAAGTCTTCCACTGGGTCTTGCCATAATATAAGACATCATGTGACCTTTCCATGCTTGAAATAGCTCTTTGATAAGCAATGGTGGACGGGTATCGGTACCCGAGATGATAGAAAGATCGGTAAGCGATGTCATTTTCGGCATAAATGAATGAGGATTCATTTTTGATCACTTGAAAGAAAAAAGATTATCTTTTGATCGAGCAATGAAATAAGGTTTTGAAATTGTTCTGTTGTTGATGCTTAGTTTGTTTGTTGGTGAAGTAATCGTCAATATCCCAAATAACTTTAAAAAATAATTAACTTCGAAATATACCACAAATCAACTTAGGAATAATTCACAAAAATTACTTCAGAATAATGCCAAGAAAAAGAACTTCGGAATACCTGTGTACTTCGCAAAGAGGAAGTACTTCGGAATAATCTTGAAGAACTTCAAAATTATTGAAATGGAGTACTTCGGAATATTGATGTCTTGAACTTCGGAATATGGTTGAAATATCACTTCGGAATGTTGATGTTCTGGTACTTCGGAATCTGGATGTTACTTCGGAATATTTATGTTATTGCACTTCGGAATATTGGAGAGGTTCCACTACGGAATACAAATTTGAGTAAGTTCGGATTATTTTCTAAAAATGACTACTTCGGAATTCTGGTGAATGAGCACTTCAGAATATTAAGGTGTTTACACTTTGGAATATGGTGGTTTTTACACTTCGGTATATAAAGGTATTGTACTTCAGAATAAACAAAAACCCCCGTGACAACTTCCGAATAATCAAAAACCCTCTTTCGTACTTCTCAAAACAATCAATATCCGAATGTTTTGATACCCAATATCACTGTTAAGCTAAAAAACACCCCGAAAATCACCAAATAACCAAAAGTTTTTGCGATTTTAACCAAATCAAGTAAACCAAATCACTACCACAACAATGTAGTTAATTTGTTTAGCAACTTAAACCATAAAAACGCGAAAAAATTTCAAGATTTGAGATTGATTATCCTTAAAACTCCTAATACAATAAAAACTAAAGAACAACACAAATCAAATCCTTAAATCACCCCATGGCTCTTGATACCAATTGTAGAATGATGATAATCTATGATCCTATAAAGAGGGTTGTTGTTTCTAGAGAGAGAAACTAGAGAGAGCAAGATGAGAGAAATATGTGTTTATTAAGAAAATCAAATGAACAACCAACACCCTCTCCATCCAAGGAGAGGGCTTTTATACCCAATTCCTTAGTGGACTTGGGCCTTCCAACCCATGGACAAACTCATGGTCTAGGTTGATAATAATGTTAATAACTTTCTAACTACGAGCTTACAACGTTCAGTAATATTGTTGGAGTGACTGATACTTTAATATACGTAAAAAACGTATTTCGAACACCGTTGATAGCTGTAATAGCTTGCTCAAAGCTATAGGGTTTTCAGCTCACCGATGCTTTATTACTAAGAGTTGGCTAGTCCGGAAGGGACGGCTTCTGGTAAAGACTTCAATCAAATCCGTTGACGGCTATGATGATTTTCCTAAAATCATTAGGGTACTTCCATTCACCATTGATTTACGTTCTAAGAGCTGGGTTGGGTTCTGGTCTCCCGGGGTGACGCTTATTCCACCACAAAGACTAGCTAGCCCAAGAGCGAGCAGCTACTTGGTAAAGGCTTATCAAATCTGCTCATGTTGCTATGAAGATTCAACACGTATAGATCTTTTCCAAGCTTTCAAGAAACTTCCTAGATTTCTTAGTTGCAGCGTGCTTTATGCTTTCACTTCTGATGGTTATTTTGTTGCTTTGGTTTTGTTGTTTCAATCCTCAAGCTGCTTTTGCAAGATCTACCAAGATTGAACTCAACCAGTCAAATTCAAGTTTAGGGGAGGATTGTTAGGACCTATGTAATAGGTTATTTGTAATAGATGAACTAGGAGGCATTTAGTTCCTCCTGGTCCTAGTAGTAGTAGAAGCAATATGTGCTCCCGGTCTAGTATAAAGTCAAACAATATTATTCTTAGTAGTTTGTTAGGATATGCATGAGATATCTTATGAAAGGATATGTATATCAGAAGTTACACGTTTTATGTTTAATGTAGTTTAGGGTTTCTTTGTAGTATTAAAGGAACCCATTGGCAGAAGGGTTAGACACACCTTTTATAATACCCGAACTTAATGTCATTATTTTACCCTAACTATTACTTGATTTTGAAATTCTAAGTGATGGTAAATATTGTAATGTTTGACGGTTTACGTTGAAACCGGTAATGTGTGAATATAATTAATCGTTGTGACGATTGAAGAGTACTAATAGTGATCGCGATGCCAATGGATGCCAAAATATTATATTTTAGTATCGATTATTTCGATATTTGATATTTATGAAATTTTTGTTTCATTACGTGTTAAGTCGAGTCGGAACTTTACTATTTCGTTTTGTGTGCGTTTAATTATTAAAACGATCGATTTAACAAACGAGATTTATATTTTTATGAACCGGGACGAAACTCGACTCTCGTAAATATTTTTAAAATTGACTGGAAGTCATATCCCACTTTTTAACTAATATTTACACTTTGTTCCACAAGAATGCACAATTTGCAACATTGACCCTTCCTCCACCATATAAAAGGAAATTTCTTTCCTAAAAACACACACACATGATCATCATCCAACAAAATTCTCTCTCTCCCTCCTTTCTTCTTTCTTTTGTCGTGACCCAAGAACAAACAAAAACCCCTTGATCATCCAAATTTAGGATGATCCATGATAAACAAATTTAAGTCCCGTGTTTGAAATTTAATGGTGATTCTTATGGTATGGTTTTTATTAAAATGCATGTACTTTTATTTTTCAAAGATTTTTAGTGAAGAACAATGGTGTTTGATCTATTGTTGTGTTATATAAATGTGTTACTATTAATATATTTGATTTTAAAAGTGTTGCATGTTTGATTTCTGATGTGGGTTTTGAAAGTATTAATCATGCAAGTAATTTAGGGATGATATGAGATGTTAGGGATGATGGGTATAGCTTAGTTGAAGGGTGGATGATGTTAAAAATGGGTCAAAATGGGTGTTGGTATGATTTTTAAAAAGGTAATTTACATCAGTAAGTTTAAGGCAGAATTTCGTTGGTTAAAGTTTGAGAAAGTGTTGGTATTATTGGATATTGTTGTAGTAGTCGTGGAGACGCTCGTTTAGAAATAAGATAGAGCTTTTAACTCCAAACGAGTCAAAAGTTATGCTAGTTTGATTATTCGTGTACCGGAAGACGAGTGTTGACACAATACGAAATTGTTGTCAATATTTGGATCAAATCTCGTGGACTATAAGTTGAGTTTTAAAACTGATCAAAGTCTATTTTTGGGTTCTAAACTTAGCATTTGGAGTCTACTTTCAAAGTCAAGTGGCGATTTTGTAAATGGGAATGTTTAACAAGGTCAAAATGGTTTTACGATGCAAGTGTGTAAAACTGTCCGGTTTTTAAGGTCTAAAGATGTGTCGAGTAGGTGGGTCTAAAATGTGAATCATTGAATGAAATTTAAGTTGAGTCTTATACAGATTATAAGTGAGTTTGTACCAAGTTTCGTAAAAAACGGAGTTGTTTAGGTAGAGGAAATCAGTGTGTACTTTTGGTAAGTACCGGCTGATTACTTTTTGGGAGGTACTTAACCTCGCGTCATAGTTTGAGGAGAGAGGCTAAACAATTAGCTTCTCAAAGTCCTAAGAGGATATAAATCTTGTGTGTGAGTGTATATTCTAAGATTGGAGACCCGTTTTGGTTACTTTAACCGTGTTGATTTGGCATCTCGAGATGGATCAACATCGAAGGTACTAGTTTTGGAAAGCTAGTATATGTTGTGGGGTTTAGAAAGTAATCACTTGCATTGGTTGCTCATGTCTATGTACATACTATTTTGAGTCGATAATTTTATTATATTAAGTATGTTTGAAATACTTAAGTATGTTGCTAAGCACGCACCTTATTTGTTAGGTGGCGGCTTTTGATGTGTATATTTGGGAGGCATCTTCACATTGGCGATCACTACTACTACTAGCTTCGTGTATTATCTTAGGTGAGTCTATAGCCTCTCTTTTTACTATGTTGTAAATGATTTTAACCCGCGAGGGGAATACATGCTATTTGAAATGAAATGGAACACAACTCATGATTGATTGTTTGGACCTGAATGTTGTTGAATGATTGTCGTGATTCTATAAGTACCTAAATTGCAGAAGTCCCTAAATTCATGAGCCGTTAACTATGTTATGACTTGATGTTTTGAGTTGGGAATAGCCGCTTATTCTAATGATAGTACTATTGGGCTGACGACCCTATCTGAGACCAGGGCATTACGCTGAGTAACCTCTGGGAAGGATACTTTTACGAGAATAAGAATGTGGTATACTTGCAATTGATACCCTAGTATGGGCACTGAAATTCATATAGTCATGCCGGCTTTAGGCGTGGGTGACTAAGTTAAAGGGTCGGTGGCATGAGCTTAATACAATCACATAGCGTTTGCTATTTATACGAGATGCCTTAATTGTTGACTAACAATCATGATTGGTTTTTCTACTTGTGTTCAACTGATGATTTGTAAAACATATAGACTCGCTCAACCTTTGCGTTGATGATTTTAAGCATGTATTTCAGGTAATCAAGATGGATAGCAGCGAAGCATGCGAGGATGGAGTTGGTGCTTACTTGTCTAAAGTTTACTTTATTTTTCCATCCATTGGAATGAATAAATGACTTTTAAGTCTTTGATGAATGTGATGTATCAGTAACGATTTTTGGGGCCAACGCTACTCTGATTATATATATATATATATATATATATATATATATATATATGGGGTGGGAAATTTTTAGACAAGATTGTATATTATTTTAACGTCTCTTTTGAGGTTGTTGTCTATGATTGTGTGCGATGTGCTATTAGTAGCGCCCCAATGTGGTATTCCGCTGCGTGGTAATTTGGGGATGTTACACCTTTCACCAGTATTCATTTTATATCAATAGCAGAAATACTTAGTAAGGATCAAGTTATTTAGTTATTCTGTTTCTTGTTGATCTTAGTATTTGTATTCCTCACTTATACTTTGTATTTCATTAAGAGTCTCTCTGTGAGTAGACTTGTCACTACAGAAGTCGTTCACCATCCTTAATAGGCTGCAAGATCTACAACTAGTGGACCAACACACGTGCTTCCCTTGATTTCTATCATACACTAGACCTACATCGGCAGTGCCCTTCAATTACTTCAAAATCCACTTCACCACCTCCTAGTGATTTTTACCTGGATTCGCCAAATACCTGCTCACAATGCTAACAACATACACAATATATGGTCTAGTGCAAACCTTCAAGTACATTAAACTACCAACATCATTCGCATATGGGACCTTACTCATTCTATCCACATCCAAGTCACTCGACGGACAATCTTTCAAAGATAACTTGAAGTGTGCTCCCAATGGCACAGACACCGACTTGTCATTATCCACTCTGTAGTTATTCAGAATTTTCCGAACATATCCCGAACGAGACACCTTCAGGGTTCGGTTACCCCTATCCATGATAATCTCCATACCAAGTATCTTCCTATCTGAAACAAGTTCCTTCTTATAAAACTCTTTTCGAAGCAGTCTCTTTGTATATTCGATCTCAGACTTGCTTTTACAAGCAATCAACATATCATCTATATACAACAGTAGATATATGTACATACCTGGTGCAAACTCCTTGAAGTAAACACCGCTATCATAGCTACTACGGCTAAACCCATTGCTGACCATATACACATCAAACTATTTGTACCACTGCCTTGGAGACTGCTTAAGACCATAAAGAGAATATTCAACAAACATACCTTGTTGCCCGTTCCTTCTTCAAAACCAAGTGGCTGCCTCATATAAATGGTTTCTTCAAGATTTCCATGCAAAAACGCCGTCTTCGCATCAAGTGGTTCCAACTCGTAATCTTCACAAGCAGTTAATGAGAGAATCACCCTAATAGATGTATGTCGAACCATGGGTGAGAATACCTCATAATAGTTAATCCATGCTCGTTGTATGAACCCTCGAGCTACCAGCCTTGCTTTAAACTTTTGTTTCTGAACGCCTTCAATCCCTTCTTTAATCTTATACAAACACTTGCATCTTACCAGCTTCTGACCACGTGGTTGATCGACCAACTCCCAAGTATGATTCTTCTTTAAAGAATTCATCTCTTCCTCAATAGCACGAACCCACTCATCCTTTTTTGATAAATTAATCACTTCGGGAATGTGATTGGTTCATGTGTATCTTCTTCCTCAACAATAGCAAACGCATAATCCATAATATCATCTTCTTCCATAGACCCTGATGATCTAGACAATGATACATTACCTTCATTCCTATAGCTCGTGGGTACAGTAATTGTTCTCTTAGCTCTATCCCACACTAGAACATAGTTGTCTAGATTCTGTTGTTGAGGCCTTGCATCTTCTTCATCTTCAACTTGATCCTCATATTCATTCCCTGGATTTACCCTAGTATGAGGATCCACAGTTGGTTCGACCCGACTGTCTTGAAGTTCCACCTCAAACTCAATTTCCTTCCTAGAATCTGCAGCACCAACACCTTTGAGAGTATCCTTATACATAAGGCTCTCATTAAAGACCATATCCCTGCTTATGACTATCTTCGGTTTAACATCATCCAACCTCCATAATTTGTATCCCTTCACACCTTCAGGATACCCCAGGCATATGCATTTTATAGCTCTAAGATTGAGCTTCCCCTGATTCACGTGTAAATAAGCAACGCAACCAAATATCTCAACATCTCATAATTCGCCAGATGTCATGACCATAAATCCATAGTTGTTTTCTTCTCCAATGATTTAGATGGAGACCTATTGATCATATATGTTGCCTTCACCATTGCTTCAGCCGAGAATGATTCTAGCAAACCAGGCTGAATTAGTAAACATCTAACCTTGTCCAAGAGTGTCATGTTCATTCGTACAGCTAGACCATTATGTTGCGGAGTTCCAGCAACCGTCAAATGTCTTGCTACCCCGCTCTCCTTGCACAAGTTATTAAAATCCTTATTACAAAACTCCAAACCATTATCCGTACGTAGTTTCTTCATTCTTCTGCCTGCCTGATTTTCCACCAACTGCTTCCACTCCTTGAACTTGTTGAGCGCCTCATTATTGTGTCTAAGAAAATAAACCCAAACCCTCCTCGAATAATCATCAAAAGTCGATAATAAGTACCGGCAACCACTCATCGGTTCCAGCCGAGAAGGATCCCAGACATCCTCATGGACATAGTCTATAACTCCTTCAGTTGTGTGCTGACCTCGACCAAAATTTACCCTGGTCGATTTTCCAAGAACACAATTTACACAGAATTCGAGCTTACCTAGACCTTTCTTCCCCCACACCTCTTTTCATTTGATTTCATTCAAGCATGCTTCACTAATGTGACCCAGGCGTTTTGTAAGAACTCGTACTTTCCCATCATTATTTTATTCTTTTATTCGTGTTTCTGAATTATCTAACGTCTCACGTTTTCTTGTATGCTTATATGTAAATCCTGAGATCATGATAATTTTAATAAAATATACTTTTGAAGTATTTATGATCATTGATAAATACTTTACTTGGAATTATAATATATTTATTTTATTTTTCCATATTTATTTAAATCAAAGTTTTTGATTTAAAATCACCCGCGTGCGTTTTACGACGAGTTTACTCAAAGTCAATGTACAACGAGAACTCCTAGTAATCGCGATACCGACAGGATGCCCAAAATTTTACATTTTATTATCGATTGTTTCGATAATTTATATTTTTGACGATTTCGTTTTAATTATGTATTAAGTCGTGATGGGAAATCATATAATCATATGTACGATGCATCTTAATTTTGAAAAGTATTTTTACGAAATCCGAGCCCCGTAAATATTTTCAATATTTACTGATAGTCATTTTCTACTCTTTAAACTAGTAAATTTCTTTTTAGTCTAAAAGTTTCAAACTTGGCAATACTAGTCCCTCCACTACCTATCACTATATATATGATTTTTCTTTATTTCTTCCACTAAAAACACATACATAAATTGAGGAAAAAAAATTATATCATCACCCACGCCTCCTTGTTCTTGCTGTGAACTTTAACACCAAACACACCCTTGATCCTCAATTATCAACATGATTTACACAAAACTAAAACAAGACCCCATCCTAAAATCTTGTTGTGATTGTTTTGATACCAAAATCAAATACATGCATCAACTTTCAAAATTTTTATGATTTTATGGGTGAGTTGTGTTTTGATCATTATGCATGTAATGATCATGCTATGATCTTGATGTTTTGATCATGAAAAAGGTTTTATTTTGATCTTTGATTTTGTTAAATTTACATACAAGTGTTCTAGGAGTGTTTGGTTGATGGGTATGATAGTATAGTGATTATAGAGGTGTGGGAATGGTTAGAATTGGTGGGAAAATTGGTTTGTTATGATTTCTAAAAGTGTGTATTACATTAGTGGGTTAAAGGCTGTTTTTCGTAGGTTTAAGATTTTATATAGGCTGAGATTATTTTATTTTGTTGTAGAGTTTTCCGAGGCGCTCGTTTTGGTATAAGATAGAGCTTCTAACTTACTACAAGTCAAAAGTTATGCTAGTTTTAGTATTCGTGTACCGTGAGACGCAAGTCGGCACAATCCGAAATTGTGGCTGATTTTGGGTCGACTCTCGGGGACTTTAGGCTTGGTTAGATAAATGCTACTACTGGTTTTCATTATTTATATACCTAATATGATGAGTCTATTAGTGGTTTTAAAAGGCGGATTGTCAAAATATTACTTTTAAAGTTGTCTAAACGGTTTTATAAAACAAGTATACAATTCTGTCCTAAATTTTTGGGTCAAGTATAGTGTCGAGCTGATTGGTTTTAAAGTGTGAACATTGGCTCAAACTTTGGTGAGGTCTTATACAGGTTATAAGTGACCTTGACACCAATTTTCATCTAAATCAGACAAGTCTAGATAGGGTAGATCGGTGTATACATTCGGAGTGTACTTGCTGATTTGTATGTTGGACACGTAGTTCAATGCTTGAGTTGCTTGAGTATGAGTATTCAATATTGGACATGGTGACTTACTCAACTGCTTAGTCATTATATAAATGACTTAGCTACTGGTCCGAGTAAGGTAAAGGGATAGTTTGACTTGCATTGACTTGACGTCTTATGACGGGTCAATTTCAAGTGTACAAGTGTTTAAACGGGTAGTGTTGGATAATTGGGTTAGTATGGATTCATTTGGTTCGTGTCACTGGTTTTGAAATACTAATATTTTGAAAACATTTGAGTCATATTATATTTATTATATATCGATACTTGAGTTCGAGTCTTAACGCACACCTTATTTTGATAGGTTGCGGCTTTCGTGTTTCCCGGGCATCCATATCGTCGGTGATCGTCTTACCACTACCGTTTCTACTCAGCTTCTGAGTACCGTGATTCACTTACCTCATGGCTAAGGTGAGTTCATAGCCCCTTTTTACTTGTACATGGTTTCTAAACACGGGGTGAGATTTTACATGGTGGAACACAACCATTTAAAAACGTTATGCTATCCAGAACTTATATGTTATCTAGAACGTGTATGCTTACCAGATGAATTCAATGATATTATTGCTTTTTAGACGTTAGCCTTGAGTTCCCTCTCCCGTTCATGAACCGTTAATTTTACCATATGCTTTGCGCTAAGCACGAATGTTGTGGGTTGATCCATCAGGATTGACTATCCCCGTCTCAAGTACCTTGACACACTTATATTCGTTTATACTTGAGTATTTAGGTTGAATACTCCCTAGAGGAACTTACATTGAGTTAACCTTCGGTTCATGAGCTAAATAGAAATAATATGCACCGTGACTATGGATAATGTACATAGTTATCACCCCCCATTACTTGTTTTACAAATTCTATTGTGTTCCACACCTTTACTGCTAAACCTATGAATATCACTCAACTTTATGTTGACGATTTTACATGTTTAATCTCAGGTATTATTACTTAGCTTTGCTTGGATGGGATCCCTTAGGATTGTAACACCCCATTTTGGAAATGGAAATATCACAGTAATTATGGCGTGTCATCAAAGCATACAAGTTAAAATGTCTAAACATTACTTGACCATATAAAGGAAAATACCGGAATCAAACATCGGTAGTCCAAAAGTAAAGCTCATCACACACAAACATAGTATAGTAAAGGAAAAGGACGAAACAATGTCCAAAGCATATGTATCATAAAGAAAGGAGATGCATAATGTAAAGAAGGATAGACAACTTCCAGTCCATATGCACGTACTCTTAGTGTCTACGAGCGTCCCTGAGTACCTGCCGTTTTGGGACCATAGAAAAGGAAAACGGCTGAGCAATACGCTCAGTGCACGGATGTACAATAAAGCATGAATAGGATAAGCGTATAACATAATAACAGCGGAACAAACTAAGTCCCGAGTAACCTGGTTAAGTCTTAATAAAACTGGCTTTATAGTTTGAAAGTCTTATGTTTATCTTATAAAAACTGTTGTCATATTTTACCATTTAGCCAATATAGGTCATGAAAATCCACCGTGCATGAATAATTGGAGGGGTGACCTCATCATGTAAATTAGAGGGGCTACCTCTAATTTAATATACTGGTTTTATGGGTAGGAGGGATCAGCTCCTTGTGAAGGATGCAAGGCACACCCCACATTCACCATGTAATCCTGAATAAAACGTGTAACTAGGATGCACCCATACGCCCCACATGATAAATATAAATAAATGGCCAAGCTGAAGGGACGCCACGAGCAATCACTCCGCCGTGGTGAAGTCATAACATCAGTGCCTCTAATGTTATGGTTATGGTACCTCCATAACTAGGTGAAACTAGTCATGCATGTATATGGCTATAGGTAATCATATTTAAACATAAGCAATCAAACTCATACTTATACTACGGGAAAACAGTTGGCTGCATACGGGGAAATCCTAATAAGGAAAGAATGTCCATACTGAAAGGACGGGAATCCGTACCTTATGTCCAGTGAACGAGAACGATGAACTGCGAGAATCCTACTTCCGAAACACTAGTGCTACATAAATACGTACATGAAATAAGTATCTGCTTAATACATACATAGCTGGTTTTATATCTCGTCTTAGCTTATTTTAATTGTTCTTACTATTTTACACTGTTTAAAGCCTTAAACTGTGTTAAATCTTATATTCTGTTAAATCTGATTAAGTATTTCTGATATTTCATGTGTTATTATGCTTACTGTGTAATAATAAGTAACTTTCCAAAAATAGCAGGTTTCCTAAAATAGAAAGTTTCCAAAAATAGAAAGTTATCAAAAATAGAAAGTTTCCAAAAATAGAAAGTTTCCAAAAATAGAAAGTTTCCAAAAATAGAAAGTTTCCAAAAATAGAAAGTTTCCAAAAATAGAAAGTTTCCAAAAATAGATTTACTACTTAAAATAGATAAGTTTCTAAAAATAGAAAGTTTCCATAAATAGATTAGCTGTCTTAATTAAATAAGTTTCCTTAAATAGATTAGCTGCCTTAAATAAATAAGTTTCTAAAAATAGCTGGTTTCCATAAATAAAATAGCTACCTTATTTAATTAAGTTTCTAAAAATAGAAAGTTTCCATAATTAGAAATAAGCTGGTTAAATAAGCTAAGTAAATAAGCCTAAGTGTTTTCATGATTATTTCCCAAGTCATATGATATATTATATAGTTTAATAATTATTTCATGTAATTTAATTAAACTATAGGTTATAATATTTAATCAAAGTATGTCTTGTTTTAATTAAATATATTAGATACTTAGGTTAAAATATGTATTATTAAATACTAATAATATAACCTAAGTCATGTTTAATTAATTAATTATACCCATGGTTTTTAAAATAATTAATTAATTATAAGTCTTAATAATATAAATACTTAGGTTAAAAATAAGTCATGATTATTAATAATTAATTAACCTAAGTCATGTTATTAAATTAATCTCATCTTTTTATTAATTTAATTTTTAACATAAGTTTATAACATAAACAACTAACATAATCATGATCCGGATCTAAGCCTAAAAACATGCACCGGATATGAAACAACACCGTACCCCGAACCAAATCGGGGTACCCCCTTGCTGTCGTGGGACCCACACGCACCAACCAAGACCAAAAAGGTCTTTGTGGTGGTCGGCTAAAACAAACCGAACCCACTTGGGGTCGGTTGTACCTTGCGGCCCAAAACAAACACCCCTTTGATCGACCCCTTTGATTAATTAATGATCAAAACATGTTAGATCTATGTTTAATTAATGTGTTTTTATAAAAACATCACGTGTTCATAATTAAATAAAAGATTAATTAAAAAGAAAAGGTAAAAAAAAGGTTTTACCGTATTCGTGGATCAAGAGGGTGCAGAACAAACACGAACAACCAATAAATCAACAAGATCCAAGATCAAAATCACCTTCTATGGTGGTTTGTAGGTGGCGGCACAAAGAAGGAGAAAAGGGAGGGTTTTAGGTTTTTCCTGAAATCTTCTGTAAAGTAATTTTTGAGTAGTAAAAATTACTTAACCCCCTTTTAGTAAAATTGGTAATGGGCTTGGCCCATTACCCTTGTTTGGCCGCGGGTAGGGACTCCCCCGTGGGGTTCCCGTACCTCGTTTCGTGTCTCGTTATTTAGTACTCGTTTATGTTTAATTATGTTCGTGTTTTAAATGTTCTCGTTACGTAAATACCATACTCTTATATATTTAACTACGCTCGTATTAAATATATATACGTAATTAATAATAGCTCTTGTTTTAATTACGCTCGTGATTTCGTAATCGTATGTTCGTGATTAATTATTGTTAAATAATTATTACGTGATCGTGCAAATAAAAATACTTATCGTGTTCTAACACGTACGTAATACATAAACTCCTAACACGTAATCGTAATCATGCTATATTAGGAAAGTTTTTAACTAGTACGTACGAACTTAAGATACTATGCATGGTAAAAGCATGCGGGTTTTACAACTCTTCCCCCCTAAAAAGAATAATTCGTCCCCGAATTATAGATAAAGTAAACTGGAAAAGAAGAACATACCCGAATTCAAAATACGAAATGAGGGTAAGAAGCACGGATAGACTCCTCTGTTTCTCAAGTGGCTTCCCGCTCGGTATGATCCCTCCATAGAATTTTGACGAATGGAATCGTCTTCTTTCTCATGACTCGTTCTTGCCTGTCAAGAACTCGTTCGGGTTCTTCTATAAAAGTAAGATCTTTATGTATCTGTTCCAGTGGATACTGAACCATGTGAAGGGGATGATATTGGTACCCTCTGAGTAAGGAGACATGAAACACATTGTGCACATGCGAAAGCTGCGGAGGTAACGCCAATCGGTAAGATACTTCACCGACTCGTTCAATGATATCAAACGGTCCGATGAAACGAGGACTGAGCTTCCCTTTAACCCCGAAGCGTCTAACACCACGTGCCGACGAAACCTTAAGGAAGACGTGATCTCCTACATTAAAGTGTAAATCCCTACGATACTTGTCGGCGTAACTCTTTTGACGTGACCGTGCCTCCTGAATTTTCTGCCTAGCTACTGCGATCTTCTCATTTGTCATCTCTATGATCTCTGGTCCTTCGAGTGTTCGCTCGCCAACCTGATCCCATCAGATTGGGGCGCGACACTTCCTGCCATACAACATCTCAAATGGAGCACACTTGATGCTCGCGTGCCAGCTGTTGTTGTACGCAAACTCCACCAAACAAATGTATTCGTCCCAATCACCCGTCCATTCCAACGCACATGACCTCAACATATCTTCCAATGTCTGAATGGTTCGCTCCGACTGTCCGTCCGTTTGAGGATGAAAGGCCGTGCTAAGCTTAAGTTGTGTACCTCAAGCTTTCTGCAGACTTTTCCAAAAGCGCGAAGTGAATCGAGGATCTCTGTCTGAGACGATGCTGGATGGTGCACCGTGGAGTCTCATGATCTCTCGTCTATACGTATCTGCAAGTTTACTTACCGGATCTTCCTTGCGGATCGGTAAGAAATGAGCTGATTTGGTAAGTCGATCAACGATAACCCAAATTGCATCGTGCTTCCTTTTGGTAGGCGGAAGACCGGTAACAAAATCCATGGTGATTTTATCCCACTTCCACTCTGGAATGTCTAACGGTTGAAGGAGACCGCCAGATCGCTGATGCTGGATCTTAACCTGCTGGCAGGTAAGACATTTGGAGACGTAAGTGGCCACATCCTGCTTCATACCACTCCACCAAAAGTACTGCTTGATGTCATGGTACATTTTAGTTGAACCTGGATGTATCGAGAATGGGGAGCTATGAGCTTCTGCTAGCAAAGCTTCCCGGAGTTCTTGGTCATCAGGAACACAAAGTCTAGTGCCCTGCCATACGATACCATCTGCATCTACTCTGAATTCTGTCTGCTTCTCCAGATTCTGTATTATCGCCCATATTTCTCCGTCATCCTTCTGAGCTTCCTTGATCTTAAATAGTAACTCGGGTTCTACTCTAAGATTAGCCCAGTAACCGTGCTGTCCACGTACCATGATCTCGATGTCTAGTCGCTCCAAGTCTCTTATGATTTCCTCTTCGATTCTAATGCTGTTGATCATTCCAGACTTCCTGCTAAGGGCGTTTGCTACTACATTTGCCTTTCCGGGATGATACTGTGGATTAATGTCATAATCCTTCAACAACTCTAACCATCTTCTCTGCCTCATGTTCAATTCACGCTGAGTGAAGATGTACTTCAAGCTCTTGTGGTCCGTGAAAATGTCACATGATTCTCCATATAAGTAGTGTCTCCATATCTTCAATGCAAACACGACTACAGCAAGTTCCAGATCGTGCGTGGGGTAATTCTCTTCATAAGGCTTAAGCTGCCGTGAAGTGTACGCGATCACATTCCCATGTTGCATGAGAACACAGCCAAGTCCCTTCCCTGATGCATCGCTGTAGATTTGAAATCCACCCATACCAGATGGTAGAGTAAGAATAGGTGCAGATACTAGCTTCTGCTTCAGGTCTTCAAAGCTCTTCTCTCTCGATCTTCAGTCCAGACGAATTTCTCCCCTTTCCGCATCAGTTTGGTCAATGGTAGTGCTAGGCAGGAAAAGTTCTCCACGAACCTACGGTATTAGCCAGCTAAGCCTAAGAAACTGCGGACTTCTGTCGCTGATGTCGGCCTCGGCCACTTAGTGATGGCCTCAACCTTCGCTGGATCCATAGTGATTCCTTCTGCTGATACAATGTGACCTAAGAATGCCACCTTGTCTAACCAGAACTCAAACTTGGAGAATTTAGCATACAGCTGCTTCTGGCGAAGAATCTGTAGTATTGTACGAAGATGGTCTTCGTGTTCCTCCTTGGATTTTGAGAAAATCAGGATGTCATCGATGAAGACAATGACGAACTTGTCCAGAAATTCATGGAAGATTCTGTTCATCAGATCCATGAACACTGCTGGAGCATTCGTCAGGCCAAATGGCATAACTACAAACTCGTAGTGGCCATAACGGGTACGAAAGGAAGTCTTAGGAATATCCTGCTCCTTGACCCGTAGTTGATGGTAGCCTGACCTTAGATCGATCTTGGAGAAGTGTTTGACCCCTTGGAGTTGGTCAAACAAGTCGTCAATGCATGGCAGTGGATACCTATTTCGAATGGTAATCTTATTGAGCTCGCGATAGTCTATGCAAAGACGCATACTGCCGTCCTTCTTCTTAAAAAACAAAACCGGTGCGCCCCATGGAGATGCGCTCGGTCGAATGAAACCTCGTTCAAGAAGTTCTTGTAGTTGATCCTTCAGCTCCTTCAGCTCTATGGGAGCCATGCGATAAGGAGCCTTGGAGATTGGTTCAGCTCCTGGAACCAGCTCGATACTGAATTCCACTTCTCGTGCAGGTGGTATGCCCGGAAGTTCTGCTGGAAACACGTCTTGGAATTCCGACACTATTGGTCGATCCTGAATCGATGGAGATTCAGCATCCATGTCGTGAACCGTAGCTAGATAACCCTCGCAGCCATGTGACAGTAGTGCACGCGCTTGCAGGGTGGATATGATTTGTACAGACCGTCCGGGTATGAACCCATTATGAATGTACTCTGGTGCATTGACATCACCGAAGATAACTCGATATGAATGGCAGTCTATAGTAGCATGATATTTGGATAGCCAATCCATGCCCAAAATCATGTCGAAGTCATTCATGTCCAGCGGAAGTGCGTCGACAGGTCGAACCTTATCATCAAATTCTAGGGGAAGACTCTTGTATACATGGGTGATTAATACAGAGTCCCTCAAACGCGTGGAAATAGTAAGCCTATTTTCTAGTGGCAAGGGAGGCATCCTAATGTTCTTAACATAAGCAGTAGAAATAATCGACTGAGTAGCACCCGTATCAAAAAGAACACATGCAGCGCGACCATACATATACAAGATTCCAGTGATGGTACCCGTAGACTTGTTGGCCTGGTCTCGAGATGTCGTGTATACACGCCCGGCAGTAGGAGGCGGCTTGGTATCAGCATGTCCTGATGTACCCTCCATCTCGCCCTTACGGCAATCCTTCATAATATGGCCAGGAAGACCACACTTGAAGCACGCATCAGTATTACGGCGACATGGTCCTGGGTGCCTACGGTGGCAAGTAGAGCAAAGAGGATGAGTGTATCCTCCAGCAGGTGCTGTGGTTGGCTGAGGACCTGATAAAACATTTTACATAAGACATGATAGTTGGGTACCAAGGACAAAGCGGATAATCGTAAGATTGAATACCAGTGACAGCTGGACGGCTAGGTTGCGAACCTCTCTGGTTCTGGTCCCTACCGTTTCCATGGTTCCTGGTAGAAGTTTGCTAAAGTGTTAGAATATGAGTTATAACGTAAAACATAAGAAATTTCATAAGTATTAGGACCTGCTGTTGTTGGATTGCCCGGTGTTGTTACGGTAATTGTCATTACCGCCACGCCTATCCGTAGCAGATCGGTCATTAGTCTGACCATTTCCCTTGGGCTGATGAGGCTGCTGCTGAGTAGCCGGCTGAGACCGGTCCCTAATTTTCTGCCTGGAAGATACAGTTTAAGAGATGAATAATTGACATATGGAAAGTATATGGATTGAGCACCGCTTGAATACGAAGGTTTACCTCTTGTCGGGTCTTTCAGCTTCCCCGAACTCATACCTCTCCTGCAGCATCTCCAGTTTTCGTGTTGCATCGGCCACTTGTGCTACAGTATTGAACGTAGCACACACCAGATTGTTTACGACCGATGTGCGAAGAGCCCATCTGAAGTGATGCGCCTGCTCTTCAGGAGTACCTGCTGCCGCACCAAGGAAACCAGCCAAGCGAAGGAAGCGCTGCATAAACTCGTTGCTATTCTCCCCAGCTCTTTGACGGATCCCATGGTACTCTCTCTTGAGCTTGTCCTACTCAGCCTTGGGAAAGAACTGCTCCATCACCCTGTCCTTGAACTGAGCCCAAGTCAAACCGGCAACCCACTCGTCACCACCTTCAGATTGCATCAAAGCTAACCACCAGTTAAGTACATCGCCTTCGAACCGATATCATGCCAACCTCGCCTTGTATGCGGGGTCACAGCCCATAGCGTTGAAGATCTTCTCAATGTGAGCCAACCAGCTTTCAGCATCGCTGGGGCTATCTGTCTTCTCAAAAGCTCGAGGGCGGAGCTTGTTGAATCTCTCCAGCCATACTACTAATGTCACTGGAGGAGGAGGAGGAGGAGGTGCCTGATTCTGCTGCTGATTGTTGGCAGCTTAGACTTCAGCACGGATGTCATTCCTCAGTTGAGGAAGCAAGGCTTGCATGGCAGCCTGAATTGCAGCATTGAGCTGCTCCTGTTCGCGTGTGAGAACCATCTGACAGTATAACATAAAACATATGATTAACAGCTCAAAACATAAAATATAAAATATATATACATGAAAAAAAAATTTATACTAAAAGTTTCACGAGAAAAATTTTATGCAAGAAAATGTTTGTGTATGAATGCATGATGCAGTTTTATGAAAACTTTGTATGCTCGAGAGTGAACGCCTCTGGTCAGTTCACCCAAAACAAAAGACATAGCGAGGGGACGCCTATGGGTCGGTCCCAAATCTAAAAGTTTCGATAAAACACATGCGACTAAATAGGGCCAGTCTTGTACCAACCATTACTTAGTCAAAAACCCTGTAACAATGACATATATATGTATGCTTAAAAATGATGAATGCATGAAAACAACTGTCAGTTCTAGGAAGACCGTAGTGACTACCCACTAATCACAGGTCATATTTGAGAGCCTACAGGTCGAAGCCTTGGCTCTGATACCATAATTGTAACACCACATTTTGGATATGGAAATATCATAGTAATTATGGCGTGTCATCAAAGCATACAAGGTAAAATGTCTAAACATTACTTTACCATATAAAGGAAAATACCGGAATCAAACATCGGTAGTCCAAAAGTAAAGCTCATCACACACAAACATAGTATAGTAAAGGAAAAGAACGAAACAATGTCCAAAGCATAAGTATCATAAAGAAAGGAGATGCATAATGTAAAGAAGGCTAGACAGCTTCCAGTCCATATGCACGTACTCTTAGTGTCTACGAGCGTCCCTGAGTACCTGCCGTTTTGGGAACATAGAAAAGGAAAACGGCTGAGCAATACGCTCAGTGCACGGATGTACAATAAAGCATGAATAGGATAAGCATATAACATAATAACAGCGGAAGAAACTAAGTCCCGAGTAACCTGGTTAAGTCTTAATAAAACTGGTTTTATAGTTTGAAAGTCTTATGTTTATCTTATAAAAATTGTTGTCATATTTTACCATTTAGCCAATATAGGTCATGAAAATCCACCGTGCACGAATAATTGGAGGGGTGACCTCATCATGCAAATTAGAGGGGCTGCCTCTAATTTAATATACTGGTTTTATGGGTAGGAGGGATCAGCTCCTTGTGAAGGATGCAAGGCACACACCACATTCACCATGTAATCCTGAATAAAACGTTTAACTAGGATGCACCAATACGCCCCACATGATAAATATAAATAAATGGCCAAGATTAAAGCCTTAAACTGTGTTAAATCTTATATTCTGTTAAATCTGATTAAGTATTTCTGATATTTCATGTGTTATTATGCAAACTGTGTAATAATAAGTAACTTTCCAAAAATAGCAGGTTTCCTAAAATAGAAAGTTTCCAAAAATAGAAAGTTACCAAAAATAGAAAGTTTCCAAAAATAGAAAGTTTTTAAAAATAGAAAGTTTCCAAAAATAGAAAGTTTCCAAAAATAGAAAGTTTCCAAAAATAGAAAGTTTCCAAAAAGAGATTTACTGCTTAAGATAGATAAGTTTCTAAAAATAGAAAGTTTCCATAATAAGATTAGCTGTCTTAATTAAATAAGTTTCCATAAATAGATTAGCTGCCTTAAATAAATAAGTTTCTAAAAATAGCTGGTTTCCATAAATAAAATAGCTGCCTTATTTAATTAAGTTTCTAAAAATAGAAAGTTTCCATAATTAGAAATAAGCTGGTTAAATAAGCTAAGTAAATAAGCCTAAGTGTTTTCATGATTATTTCCTAAGTCATATGATATATTATATAGTTTAATAATTATTTCATGTAATTTAATTAAACTATAGGTTATAATATTTAATCAAAGTATGTCATGTTTTAATTAAATATATTAGATACTTAGGTTAAAATATGTATTATTAAATACTAATAATATAACCTAAGTCATGTTTAATTAATTAATTATACCCATGGTTTTTAAAATAATTAATTAATTATAAGTCTTAATAATATAAATACTTAGGTTAAAAATAAGTCATGATTATTAATAATTAATTAACCTAAGTCATGTTATTAAATTAATCTCATCTTTTTATTAATTTAATTTTTAACATAAGTTTATAACATAAACAACTAACATAATCATGATCCGGATCTAAGCCTAAAAACATGCACCGAATATGAAACAACACCGTACCCCGAACCAAATCGGGGTACCCCCTTGCTGTCGTGGGACCCACACGCACCAACCAAGACCAAAAAGGTCTTGGTGGTGGTCGGCTAAAACAAACCGAACCCCCTTGGGGTCGGTTGTACCTTGCGGCCCAAAACAAACACCCCTTTGATCGACCCCTTTGATTAATTAATGATCAAAACATGTTAGATCTATGTTTAATTAATGTGTTTTTATAAAAACATCACGTGTTCATAATTAAATAAAAGATTAATTAAAAAGAAAAGGTAAAAAAAAGGTTTTACCGTATTCGTGGATCAAGAGGGTGCAGAACAAACACGAACAACCAATAATCAACAAGATCCAAGATCAAAATCACCTTCTATGGTGGTTTGTAGGTGGCGGCACAAAGAAGGAGAAAAGGGAGTGTTTTAGGTTTTTCCTGAAATCTTCTATAAAGTAATTTTTGAGTAGTAAAAATTAGTTAACCCCCTTTTAGTAAAATTGGTAATGGGCTTGGCCCATTACCCTTGTTTGGCCGCGGGTAGGGACTCCCCCGTGGGGTTCCCGTACCTCGTTTCGTGTCTCGTTATTTAGTACTCGTTTATGTTTAATTATGTTCGTGTTTTAAATGTTCTCGTTAGGTAAATACCATACTCTTATATATTTAACTACGCTCGTATTAAATATATATACGTAATTAATAATAGCTCGTGTTTTAATTACGCTCGTGATTTCGTAATCGTATGTTCGTGATTAATTATTGCTAAATAATTATTACGTGATCGTGAAAATAAAAATACTTATCGTGTTCTAACACGTACGTAATACATAAACTCCTAACACGTAATCGTAATCATGCTATATTAGGAAAGTTTTTAACTAGTACGTACGAACTTAAGATACTATGCATGGTAAAAGCATGCGGGTTTTACAAGGATATTATCGCAGCTTGGAGATTTCTGTGATGCTTTTAAAAGATTGACTTTAGTAAAAACTGTCAAAAGTTTATTCTATTTTTTTGGGCAACTTTATGTTATAAATCGTGATGAAATAATATATTTTTCCGTTTATAAAACTCTGGGACCTATGTTTAAAACTTTGATTATTTTATGATGTAATGTACATGTTTATATTACGTCAGCCTTGTGTCAAAAGTAATTCATTGTTTCTTGTACCATGACGTGATACCCCCTCGTTGCCTAGTTGTTCCATGTCAGATTCTAGGGGTCTAATAGATTGGTATCTGATTGTAGTAAATTACACCTCTTGTTTAGGAAAAAGGCGTAAAAGTGGTAAGTATTAAGTGATGATTTAGGAAAATCAAACGTTAATGACCCAATGAAGTTCGTTTCCCAAGGAGGTATATGTGTGTGAATCAAATGTAACAAGATTTGAGATTAATATTTGAAAGAAGGGGATGAGAAAATAGAATGACGAAGACGTAAAATTTATTACTACGACGACAAAATTAAAACCGTAAAAATAGCTAAAATAAAAATTAATTCTAAAAATTCCAAAAAATGATTAAAAATCAAATTAAATAAACTAAGAGTTTACTAATGATCAAAACTTTTTCAAACCTTTTAATTAATTAAAAATTAATTTTTAAATGCTAATTAAAGCCCTAGAAATCAAATTAATTATCAGAAAGCCCAAATAAAGATTTTTCACTTTGTAAACCTCTAAAATGACTTAAAAAGATTAAAAACTATTTTTATAAATTTTTAAACTAAATAAAACCAATTAAAATGATTAAAACCTATTAAAAACTTAAAATAATTCTAGAAATTAGAAAAATGATGATAAAATTAATCTAAGAGTTGCAGAAATCTTATTTTATGTATTAAACCTAAGAAAAATATAGAATTGCAAAAATGTGAAATTTGAAATTTAATAATAAAATAATATTAAAATAATATTAAAAATCTAAAAATTATAAAAAATTCTAAAAACTTGCAAACTAGTTTATTTTTACCTAAATAATCTAAAAATTAAAGTGAAATTACCAAAATACCCCTAATGGGCCCCCAAATGGGCTAAAAGTAAAAACATTCAACCTTAATGGGCTTCTGGGCCCAAAAAGTCAAACTAGGCCCAAATAACCTGAAAAAGCCCTATCTGACTCAAAATTCTATTTTAAACACAAAAGTCTGAAGGCCCAAAAGCTGATTTTGAGCTTATCACAGCTTAAATAGTCAACAGCTTATTCTTATTGGGCCAATAAGCCCATTAAGCAATAAGCCAATGCCATAAGCTCTGCTTAAAAACACAACCTTCTTTTGAGATGCCTAAGAGATCTGTGAAAAGAAATTTAGAAAAAAGCACACTCAATAAGCCAGAAATAAGCAAAGTAGAAATCCACAAAACGACAAAATAGTCGGGTTAGAGTTCTAGGCTGTTTCAGAAGCTTTGGTTTGTTGCAAAAGCTCACAAATAGCTTAACTAAGAATAATCAGTCATAAAAATCACAAAAAGCCAAGCAGAATAAGCTGTGTGAACCAATAAGTTGGCTGAAAAAGCCAAATAAGCTAGTTTTCTAGCAAAAGCTTAACCAACTGACTTGTAACTTTCCAGATTTGTTATTAAGCTGTGAAAAATGACACCTATTTCAAAAAACAAGTTGTTTCATGTACCAATAAGCAGTTCTCAAAAATAAGCCAAATTATGCTTATTTGACCAACAAGTTGTTTCATGTACCAATAAGCAGTGTCCCAAATTTCACCAAATGGTCAGGGATGGTTTATAGGCTTGTTATAAGCAACTTATGTGAAGAACTCAAGGAGGAGTCCTTGTGAATCAAGTGGTCAGTTGACCAAATGATGACTGATTTTGGTAAAAAGGGCTTAATAAGCCAGTTAGCTTATAAGCCAGCAATAAGGCACACCAAATAGCAAGAAGCACTCACAAGCAGCACAATATCAAGTTCGAAGCAACAAAACGACAAGGCATACACTAGAATCACAAATGTAAGTCCAAAATGAGGTGGTCACTTTGCTGATGCAAATGACCACTTCAGCCAACTTTGATAAGCTCTGGCACCTTCAATAAGCCTCCAAATTCAACAAACAGATAATGCACATATAGCTTATCACCTAAACTCTTCCCAAACCTGATTTCAGACCTTAGATCCAATAAACAAAGATTTTATTGGCTCTGATGTGTTTGACCAATTTCAAAACACTTTTTATCAGATTTTTACAAAACTTGATATCCTTTTTCCAACTTCTAGAAACTTAACCAGTGACTGAAACTTGTTGTAAATGACTTGTTTAGACCCCCAAACCCTAATAACCAAGGGCACAAGGCCACAAGGCCTTATGATCCCAAATTCCCAAACAGCCTTGTTTTAGTACTTTTTCAAACAAACTTCTTATCTAATCAAACAACCTACTGATTTATGGTTCAAATAGCTCAACTAGGTGACAACTAAGAGATACCAACTATAAAACACAAAGCACAAACACACAAACAACAAATCACATAGCAAAGTAAAAATTAGACAATATCATGAATTTTTTTAGAGGAATCTTAACAAGAGGTTATACCTATCCTCCACAACATCCTAGGAGGATCAGCAATGCTCCTTGGACCTTGTTCAACAACTAGAACAAGACCAAGGTATTTCAACAAAGGAGATGAGATGTGCCTTGGTTGATGTTTCAAAGTAGAAACTCAAGGACTTGATTTGTTCAACACAAGCGACAAACAACCCAACCAAAGGCTCAAACACCTTCACAAGCTTGGTGTCAACAAGCTTGTAAGAGCTTATGGATTTTGGTTAAGGATTAGTACAACTAAATAATCAAAACAGATGACTGATTTCAAGGTTTTTCAAACTTTTAAATCCTTGCCAAACATAAACGTGTTCAAACCACAAGATCTAAACACCTTTATAACATCAAATGGAACTCAGAATCACTCTTAAACAACACCAACTTTCAAAAACATAAAAAGGAATTACAATTTTCTTAAAATACCAACTTTTATAAATTTTAAAATGGAATTACAATGTTTAAAGAGTAAAACTAGAACAAGGCTCTCTCACATGTTGAGGAGTCCTTATATAGGCCACAAGGGCTGAGATTACAAGTGAAAACCCTAGCTATGAAGTTCCTAAAATACCCTTGAATCTTCTAGACGCATTTGATGTTTGAGCTGTCCAAATGAATCCTGATTGTTCATTTTAGCTTTGTAGTTAAGCAATGAGTATTGGCTGCTGTTTTGGCCACGTGTCATTCCTTGTAGAGGAAGTTGGATTTTCATTGGTTGACGGGGTTGAGTGTGGGGTCACTTGGGTAGTGGGATTTGGGAGTTTTGGTGTGGGATGAGTTTGGTTTGAGGTGAATCAAGCGTAGGACTAGGTAATTGAAATTTACCCTTTGTTTAAGTGAAGGGAGTTACTAGGTTCTTGGGGTGAATAGTAACTCCTTTTGATCCAAAATCAGTGGAAGGTAAATGTGTTTGGCGCAATAAACATTTAAATGTTTCATTTGCTCACTTTTGGTCCTTGGTTTTTGGTGAAATGGGTAATACGTGTTTTCAGCCTTGTAACTTCATTTCCTTTGTTAATAAACTTTCTGATTTCACACTTTTGCCCCAAAAGTTTGGCACAAGGTTTTCAAGGGTTGTTTTTGCCTTTTTTGAATATTTGAGGGACTGATCTTGGACATTCTTGATCTTCAAAGGTCTTCATTGTATCTTTGACTTCATGAGGGACCATATATGACAATTTAGAATTGATGAGGGACTAAACTTGCCAATTCTTCAAAGTTGAAGGACCATTTTGTAATTTTGACAAACTTAAAGGACCAAACTTGTAACTACGAATATAGAAGGGTTTTAAGTGTCATTTATTCATATATTGAGGATCAATCTTGTACATCTTCAAGTCTTCAAGGGTTTATCTTGGATAATTCATAAACTAGGGCCCGGTTCTTTGTACGGCTTCGTTTCTCGTGTCCGTTTTTCCTTGTTTCTTGTGATCTTTTGTTTTTTTCACGATATCCATACCTAAAATACACAAGTAAACAAACACAAGCATATATATGGTATTTTATGACATTTTTATGCATTCAAAGCCCGAAAAGAACGATGAGATCATGTATAAATGCCATCTCATCACTCCCCATACTAAGTCATTGTCGTGCCCTCACACAATGCTAGAATAAAGTATCTAAGCATCACCAAAAATCAAAATTTTATTACCCTTTATTGAAAAGAAAAAGACTTGCAATAATACTATGAAGATGTGTAAAGACATAATGTATGATTTTCATCACGAATGTGACTTTTAGGGTCAAAGAATAGAAACAAGTAAATGTCCCATAGAGTAAATTTCTTCATCCTTGATTGTCATACATTCCATGCTAAGTGCAAAAACGAGATCATTGTTGGTACAAGTCACGATGCTAACACTACTCATACGTCCAAATTGTGTAATACTTTTTCTCCCCGCAATCCTAGTTATTATGAAAGGAAAATGGGTTTCTAGAATTTTTTAACTATTAGTCATGGATCACAAGTGATTCATATTGACTTATTTGAGTATTTATTAGTCCGAAAGTAAAGTAGTACGATTTAATCGATAGTTAGCCGAAGGACAAAATCTTTTAAAACGGCTTCTCGTGTATCTCCTTAAGTTCATTTCTTGGCATAACTCGTTTCACGATTTGAGACCTTTCTCGGACCGATATTTGGCATGTACTTCATACTTCAAATCTTGGGAAGACGTTCGGGAAATTATGGTCTTCTCTTCATATATTGGAATTTCTTCACTTGACGTTTTTGAGAGATTCTTCATACTAGGACCACGACTTCATCATTTTTATTCAATCTTTATTTTGGACTTTGATATACAACGATCCGCCTCCTTTTAGGACTTGGATATATTTATCCTCATACCTTGTAAGGGTCTTTTTGGATAGACTTTCTCCATGATCTTTAGGGGAGTAATTGCTTTTCGTCGTGTGTCTCGATCCTTCATATTGATTAAGGAATAATGATACTTCACATCACCTTGGATCTTTAGCAACAAAATAGAGCTCCTCATGCCTTGTTAGGGCCTTTTTGGATCTTTACTAATCTTCGCGTCCTGCTTCAGTAAGTTATGCCTTTGCTATGAACTCTATTCAACCCCGGGCAACTTTTAAACGATCTTGTGCTAGAAGCTAAGTAACCTTTCAAATCGTACGACCTTACTTATTGCAATTATTTTTATTCCTAATGCATTGATCTTATGGGAGAAAAAGCCACAATTAAAAACATATGAGTTTTTGAAAGAACATTTTCATGTTCTACGTTTAGCATGATCACTTGTTTAACTCTATCATTTCTCGTTCTTCATTATTTAAAGACCTCTAATTAAAGAGACTCGTGAATACTTAGCCATGCAAGTCAAAATTAAGCCAAATTTAGATTGGCTTTCATTAAGACTATATCAAATCAAAGTTTTTGGTTTTCAAGCCACCTATAGGATCTTGCACTTTCTTGAACTTTTTCAAGTTTAGAGAATGCATTTTATAGTTCCCTTGATAAGTGACTTTCGAGGATCAATTATAGGAACTTGCAAAAAGTTCTTGTTCTTAACCCGAATGAGCTAAGACTTTCACGTTTTAAAGTTCCCTATATAAAAGTCTAGCAAAACATGAATTGAGCGGTTAAGGAATGTAAAGGGCTCCAAATGTCCATCAAGTCAAAAATTAGCTCTTATTCTACCCATCGGAAAATATACATTCGTGTCTTAAAAACACTTATTAAAACTAAAAAAAATAAAAAAAACTAAAAAAAACTTTAAAATTTGGCCATTTTTAGCCTTATTATCAACAAAACAAAACAAAACATTGAAAGTTGGAAAACGTGAGGGCGTAGCAAAGCAAGTATATATTCACCCCCATACTGAAATTAAACATTGTCCTCAATGTTTCGAGTCTAAAGGTGGAGCACCCCCATACTAGAGACGAAGAGTCGAATGCTTAGGATCTAGCATTGAAAGGGTGATCAACAATATATCTAAAGCCGTTTATTAAGTATGCTAGAAGATAATTGTTAGAACAATAAAGGATATGTTATGGATTCGTGAAAAACTTCTTCAAGCAAACGATGGAGGCTCACGTAAACGAACACTAGAGTTCTTCAATCGTATATGATGATGATGATCTAGATAACACAATCACAAACAACCAGACAACGAGTTGGAAGGGCAAAAATCCCCTCTCATTATTTATTAGAAAGCATAAAAAGATAAGCATGGGATCTCCCACACGAGGCACCTCGTTTTTGATTACCGAGTCATGAGCTCGACTCGATCCCCTCAATTCTAATTATCATTGGGGAAGGTGAATTGGTCGAGGTCATCCAATGAAGGAATTTCCCCACCAAAGTAGTACTTAAGCCTATGTCCATTCACCTTGAAGTTAGGACCATCATTTCGAGCTAGCTCGATTGTCCCATAAGGAAACACTTGTGTAATGGTGAAAGGACCCGACCAACGAGATTTCAATTTCCCGGAAATTATCTTTAATCTAGAGTTAAAAAGTAACACTTGATCACCAACGTTAAAAACCCGGTTTTTAATCTTTGCATCATGAAACTTTTTAGTATTTTCTTTGAAAATCAATGAATTTTCATAAGCATTGTCTCTTAATTCATCCAATTCATTCAATTGTATTTTACGGTGATCTCCTGCGGTCTTCAAGTCAAAGTTTGCATGCTTAAGAGCCCAATATGCCTTATGCTCCAATTCAATGGGCAAATGATAATTCTTCCCATAGACTAACTTATAAGGAGTACAACCGATAGGTGTCTTATAAGCGGTCCTAAAGGCCCATAAAGCGTCATCGAGTTTGTCGGACCATGAAGCACGGTTTTATCCAATCGACCTTTCTAAAATCCTCTTCAAAGCTCGGTTCGAAACCTCGACTTGCCCACTCGTTTGCGGGTGATAAGCTGAGAAAGACGATGAGTAACTCCATATTTCTTTAAAACCTTCTCGAATTGGTCATTACAAAAATAGGTTCCACGATCTCTTATAATAGCACGAGGGGTTCCAAACCGAGAGAATAGTTGCTTCAAAAACTTCACTACCACACGAGCATCATTAGTAGGTAAAGCCTTAGCTTCCACACACTTAGAAAGGTAGTCGACGGCGACGAGGATATACTTGTTACCATGAGACCATGGGAACAGCCCCATAAATTCTATGCCCCAAATGTCGAAAATCTCACACACTTGAATTATATTTTGCGGCATTTCATCATGTTGAGACGATTTTCCTTGGCGTTGGCACGAATCACACGATTTCACAAGTGCGTGTGCATCACAATAGATAGAAGGCCAAAAGAAGCCGACATCGAACACTTTCTTAGCCGTGAGATTAGCACCGTGGTGACCACCCGTGGGTCCCTCGTGACAAGCTCTAAGGATGTTAGAAGCTTCGGCACCAAAAACACAACGTCGAACGACTTGATCCACACAAACCCGAAAGAGATAAGGGTCGTCCCAAAAATAGAACTTGACGTCACGAAAGAATTTTCGCTTTTGTTGTGTCCTCATACCCTTGATTATGAAATTGCCCGCATGGTAATTTGCAATGTCGACAAACCATGGGGTGGTGTCTTTAGAATTCACTACACCGAGAGTCTCGAGAGGAAATGTTTCAGTGATTTCCTTGTTCCCGAAAACATCTTTGTGAGGATCTTCTAGACGAGAGAGATGATCGGCCGCTAGATTCTCGGCTCCTTTTTTCTCAAGCACGGTGACATCAAATTCTTGGAGGAGGAGCATCCAACAAAGCAATCTCGACTTAGCATCTTGCTTAGCTAAGAGATACTTGAGAGCCGAATGGTCGGTATGCACGATGCTTTTAGTTAAGACGAGACAAGGTCGTAATTTCTCAAAATAATAGACCACAGCAAGGAATTCCTTTTTCGTTGTGGTGTACTTTAATTGAGCCTCGGTCATCGTCTTACTAGCATAATGGATAGGACGGAAATGCTTTTCATAACGTTTGTGACAATCCGTCAATTTATGGTTGATATTTTATTCTCAGATATTATTTAAAAACATTATTTTAATGTTATATTATGAACTCACTTATTTTTGGGAAGTAATTTGGATTTACGTCTTGAAGTAGCATCGACTACGTCTAAACCGGAGGATTCGACGTTACGTGCTTACGTTTACATATACCGTTTTGGTGACAGTCCGACATTTCAGAAAATAAATTTATCCGTAAATATTATTTTGGGATTTTAATTTTGAGTTGGTTCATAAACTCACAAATTTACGAGAAGAGATTAGGACTTACGATTTTATTTTAACGTCCTTTACGATTAAACCGGAAACCTTAGGATTACGTATTTACGTTTTCGAACTCCGTTTTTGATGAGACAATTTTTATTAGATTCGTTTTGTGCCGTTGATTCATAATTTATAAAAACGTTTTTCGTAAAACGACCCGAGGGCACGCAAATCGAGGAAACTAGAATCGAGGAGTACCCGTAAATAATTGGGGATGAGACCAAACAAGTTTTGCCCCACCCCCAATATGGGACGGCTACATAAGCTACACCTCACCCTATTATGTGTCAAGCTTAGTTAATAAGCTAAGACACATGTAACAAGCTTATAATTTAAGCCACTAACTTGACAAAACCATCTACCTCAAACCACTCTTCTCATTTCAACATTAATACCACACACATTTCTCTCTTCCTCCTCCATTTGTGTCGTCCAAAAACACTCCACCATAAAACCCCTTTTGATCAATTTCATCCATGAAATCATGTGTTATTCATACACATGTTAAATCCCTTTTGAAATCCTATTGATTGGTGGTGATTATAACATCGAAGGAGGAGTTTCCATGGAGTCTTGGGGCTGATTTTTTACAAGGAGTTAATGAAGAATGGTGGTCTTGAAGATGGTCTTGGTTATCCACAAGTTTCTCCTTCAAAATACATGTCCAAATCACAACCTACATCAACTTGGTGGTATAAAGATTGTCCTCCTCATCCTCTTGTTATTTTTGATTATATAATCTTGTATTTCTTTCACTTATTTATATGTATATGATGATGAATGAAAATTAAAAACATTGTGTGGGGATTTGGTGTTGATAAACATGCTTAAAAAGATGAAAAACTATAAGAAACAAGGTTAAAATCTTACTTAATTTAGATGACTGTATAAAACAGTAAAGAATCATATGGTAAACTGGTAAAATGACTTGAATAGATTGATATACAGTAAGCTATGGGTCTTGTACACATGTGAGAGTTGGCCATGCAATGGAATCATTGTAATGAGTGAGATATGATCAAAACAAGCTTAAAGTACAAATCTGAGTTCACTGTTTTGGACTATTTTTAGAAACTACTTAGAGGATGATTCAACAGTGGCTATAGGAGAGTTAAATGGAGCACATATCATGTAGTTTATGTCATAAACATTTGAGCTTCTATCTCCATATAGAACTCTAGATATGGCAGTTTTGGTGAACATGAAAATAAAAATCAGATTTTGGGAAATTAAAGTATAATAGTATTATATAAGCACTCAAATAAAAATAGTATAAAATGTGAATTAAAACCCACTAACTTATATAATACATTTATATAAATATGTATTAGGATAAAATAAGTGGACATTTTATAAAAATGGTAACTTGTTAAGTTTTATAAATTATAAAAACTATAAACATGATTTTTACGACTTTTTCGGCTATTACCGTAAATTTAACGTTTTTGTTAAATAAAACTTAGATGGTTGGACCCGTCTAATGTAAACTTTATAAAACTCATATAATGATATATAAACATATATAACAAGTAAAAACCGATAAAACCCGAACTATATAACATACGGACATTAACGGGATAAGTTAACGTTATTGGACTAATAATACAACAAAATGGACTAAAACACTTATAAACTTATTTATTTGGCTTAACCCATTTAGGCCCAACATATAATGTATAAATACTGATAATAAAAGTATAATTGGACTAATGAATAGTACTGGACTTGTAATAGGCCCATTGGGCTTCAATATATAAACAAGATTGAACTAGTATAACTAGTCTTGAAAAATTCCCAACACATAACACTAAAATAAGTAAATGAGAATATATAAACTCACTTGATCATCATATATATATAATCATCATATGTATACATAATTGTTATTTTTTAAAGTCATTGGACATGAGTCTAAGACCGATTATTATTTATATAGGTTTCCGTGATTGAAGCACGTACCGTACATCCAAATCGCCGATAATCGCCTTCCCACATCAACGTGAGTTCATAGCCTCGCACTCTTTTAAATGTTTTTATGAAATGTTTTATAAACCCGCGAGGGAGATAACATGTTAGTTTTTATAAAATAGGACACCATTTGTCCCGATTGTTTGTTTATTGATTTGGACCCAAATGATTGTATGACCCGATTGTATGACCCGATAAATGATTAAAGGACCCGATAGATGAAATAAATGGATTATTAAAGTTAGGTTATGTCATTAAAAGTCCCATTAGCATGAATTGTGAACTACCGGGATTTGGTAGACGCTTGTGCATATAATAGTACTATTTGGGGACGATCACCCCAGTTCGCGCCTTGACGGTTGATCTCCGTCGTGCCACGTTGATTGGTAAGCGAATTTATGTATGAGAAGATTTCCATTGCGTGACCATTGTGACGACACGCTACTTTAGATGGGCAAATTGAGTATCGGGTTAGCTACCCGTTGTTTGTTTTATTAAGGTAACAATGTCATGCGGCTTATAATAATCCGATTAACGAAATACTACTATACGCCCCGAATTACGACGTATTGCCTGACTAGCAATACGGGGTCACACTATTGATATTATGTTCATGTTTTGGTTTTCATAACCATATTCATATAACGGTTTTTATTTTCATACATCGTCATAAGACGTATTGTATGATGTTTTTACGACATTGGCTCGTATAATGATTTTTAAGGCAAACGCCTATATTATGATTTTGATGAAGATTTGTATAAAATGACTTTGGCTATTTTATGGCCTATTAAAATGATTTGAACAAAATGATTTTCAGTAATAATTTTATACTGATATTATATTGATGGATTTTATTAAACTCTATGAATTCACTCGGCGTTACCGCTGACCTTTTCTTTTAACATGTTTTATCTCAAGTACTTGAAGGTAATTCTCAGAAGACAACAAGAATTCATGGCCCGCACTTAAACAATAATTTACATTCAAATTCTTTGTAAAACTTTGTATGAAATAACTATGACTTGGGACCTATGTAACTTTGATATTTATAAATGGAAATGATTTATTATTAAACGACGCGATTTTTAAGCATTGTCTATGAGGTGAGTAATGTGCTATCCCGTAACACCAACTAGTATTCCGCTGTATTGAGTTGTATAAATTTGGGGGTGTTACAGTTTGGTACCAGAGCTCTCGTTATAGAGAACGAAAGATTTTTAAAAACCAAGGTTTTGAATAAAACATTTCAAAATCTTTTAACTAAAAACATTTTTTCTAAAAATGTCTAAAAATCTTTTGACTATAACGGTGCCGAAGAATTCCCGAGTTACCAACAAGGCCAGACTGAGAAGTGTTATTTTTATATATATATATATAACTTGGATTATATATATATATATATGATGTAAATTTATTAGATGATTGTTTGATGATTATTTTGATATTTATACGAGGTATTTATACGACGTAGATTGTCACAAGAAACCCTAAATCCCCTAGTAAATTAATCGAAGCTATTCTCGTAGGAATTCTAGCTATCCTAGATCTAAACCAAGTTGTGGATATTTATGATCCCAACAAATGGTTGATACTCGTAGGAATGTAGATATTAGTTGATTGTGATATTGAAAAAGAACTGGCGAGATTAAATCTAATATCGATGTCATGACGATCTTTCCTTATAGAGTGGAGTTTGACAAAACGTTATCACCTGGAAAGATGTCATCTGATTCGTTGTCATCCAATTCTTAAATTTGAAATTGAAAGGGTGAATGTTGCACTTGAGGCTGTCATTGGAACCATTACCCAAAAGCCTCATGCCACTAATACCTTTCCGAGAAGTTTAATTGAATGTGTGAGTCATTTAATACTAGTGACTCATTTGATAATTGTTGTTGTAAGAGCTATAGGATTGGAAATTAAGTGTTGATTCATATCAAGCTTTTATTGCTCTTTTAAGGTTTAAAATAAGGTTGAAAGTAATGGAAAATGAGGTAGGATATCGAATTGAGTATAAGTTGATTGAAACTTGAATGAAGTAAAATTTAACTTATATGGAATATGAGATTGTTAAGAGGAATCCATTAAGTCCTGTGATTGAATTATAAGGTTTTAATTGATTGTTGATTCGTGTTAAGGGTTGTTCCTAGGCCATTGTCCACTAACGAGGATGCCCAGTGTCCAAGAAATAAATTGAAGAAATCTTCTTCTGAATTGGGACCGATGGATCTTTCGGGACATGTGGAACACCTAATGACTCTTGTAGATTATTATTCATTGTGGTATCTTTTAAAAATTCCTAACTTAACTGAGACATCAGTTGGCATGATGAGTTCTTGGAATTGTATGACATAGTGACATGTAATGCGTTACGGTACAATTTTGACTTGTTTGTGATTAATGAAAAGACTACCTTTGATTGCTAAATCCTACATGTATCGATGTTATCTATCTTTTCTTGCTTCATCCTAATGTTCGCATTAGTGATGAAACCATTGAACAAGTACTCATCTCGATTTGAGTTACGTTGTGAATTATTATTTTTGAGTACCATCGAGGTCATGAACCTCATGATTAAGTGGCTAAGCTCATTTCCTGATATATTGAAGTTAGTTCTTGGTGAATAACTTTTCATCAATCTTTTGCAGATCACTCATTGTTTTTATAAAGATAAAACAGTATCACTTGAGAAAAATTGAATTTTCATCACTATAAGGATTATTCAAAGTGAGATTTATAAGTGATTGTTATCGAAATGAAGTTGTTTATAAAACACCTTGGAAAACATAATTGTTTTCATAACAAAGAAAATATTTGTAAAGTTATTTTTGATTCTTATTTAAGAATTAAGCATTAAAATGTTTTTATTATAAACATGATGATAAAATTTTGACGAACTTAGTATTGCATCGTTAATCTTGAAATTGTATATAGTTGCGCGCCTACATACAATTTGGAATGGACTATGCAAGGCTGATTAGTAGTCACCATAACACTGATTAATATACACTACATTTTCTTTGAAGATTGTGAAAGAATTAAATTTTATGAGATCTGCAAGAAGTGAAAATAGGGACATAATGTTAGGGACACCTACATATGTGCCTGTAGCATCTATTCTTCTGAGTCGAACTTACTCATCTTTGGAAATTGTCTTATTTGACAATTGACAATTCTTTCTTGTCCAATTCTCCCGTAGTGAGATTCTTAGGGAAAATATCTGATTACCGAGTGTTGATACCCGACTGGATGTATCGACGTTCCTATCATTTTTTTTATTTGATTTCATTTGAATGACCTGGGTAACGATCCGAGGAGCTTTCGAATGCGTACTCAAATTATGAAAACATGGGATATATTCATATTCGTTAAATGTTTTCGTCTGTATCTGATTTTAAATTCTCCCGCATAGATTATGCGTTGACCTTACTCTTTTGAGGTTAGTTGTGTCTCCATATATCCTTGAACTTGTGAAGGATTATGAGTTATTATTAGTCTTTTGAGAAGTTCACATCTTATCGACGGCAATAAAACTAAAAAGTTGATAATGCCAGTAGAATGGATTGATTGATTATGACATGACGACATTGTCTTAATTGATGGGAACTCGAGTAGAAATCCCCTAAATGATAAGATGTTGATTATCAAAAGTAATCTAAATAATTCTTGATGGATGATTTTATCCTGCATTTAGACCTGAAATTATACCGTGAATTGTTGTGAATTAGTCATAGATATCGTAATCTAGAAAGAACCTAATATGAATGTATTAAAAGATGTTTATGTTATCTGAAACTCTAGTAAGTATTTGTTGATGAATTACCTGGACTATCGCCAGTAAGGCAAGTTGAAATTGGTATTGATTATATTCCCGGTGTTGCACTTGTGGCGTGTGCCCTGTACGTCAGCACCATCTGAATTTAAGGAATTACCGTACAACTGAGAGAGTTGTCGGAGAAAGATTTTATTCTACCGAGCCCGTCATCATGAAGAGCTATGGTGTTATCATTCCTTATATTTATAGATTACTGTGAACTGAGTAAATTGACAATCGAAAACGATATCCATAACTCGAAATGGAAGATTTGTTCGATCATTTACAAGGTTCTAGCAATTTGATCCATGGCATGGTTATCATCAACTTCGCATCTGCGAAAAAGATTATGTATTCCAATCACTACATCCGGTACTTGTAATGAACATTATGAGTTTCACTTGATGTTGTTTGGATTGATTATACACATGTAGTATTCATAAATTTGGTGAATCTAGTGTGTAGGCTGTAATTTTATAAATTCATGCTCGTGATCATTAAGGACCATTTGTTTGTTTATAAGTATAAGAAGGAGTTAGTAATTATTTATAGATTGCCCTAAATTGGCCGAACAATTAAAACCTGTACTTTCGATATTTAACATGTGATTAACGGCTTAATACTTTACATGATTTGACCGTGTGATTAATAAGATAATGGGATCTATATTGACTTTTCAAAGATTAGAGCCATTTAGGCTTAGGGTTATAACAAAAAGAAAATGGAAATATGTTTTGACAAATGTTTTAACAAAGAACTTTTAGGGATTATTCGCTTATAAACAAATCATTTAACTAAACTCCTTTTTAGGGGTAAATGTTTGTGTATACCTCAAGACAACCTAAAAGGGATTGAGGAAACCTTTTAAATCATGACTCGAAATTTGAAAAGAAAATTTTTGCTTTTCAACTAAGAAAACTTTGACCAAAGTATAAACAAGGTTTTTCGAACATTTACGGATCTTATTAAATATTTTCGATAAATCAACGAAAATCGTGTTAATTAAATTAAAAATTATTTTGAACATTTTCATATAATTGGACGGACTAAGAAATTTAAAATCTTTACGTTTACGTTTCATAAAAATTGAATATTTATTATTTAAGTAGTCGTAATAATTATCGACGCTTTAGACGTCGGATTGAGTAAAACGGATAAAAATAATAGTAAAGACGAAACTAAAACATAGAAGATATGAAGAAAGAATTTTGAATAAAAACGATTATGATATTTATTTCATCGAGGAAGGTGAATATAATTACTGAAACATTATGTTTAAAAGATAAAGAACCAATTAGGACACGTTCCTTAATAATGATTGTGCAAAATAAATTGCCGAACAATTTAAAATATAGCCGATGCTCATAAAAAGGATAATATAGATAATAAAAAGGGGTTCGCGGCAAATATGAACCATTAGAATTGAGAAGCCGATGGCGTTAGATATATAAAAGGCCACTTGTGATTGTCTAAATATGGAGGATTGTGAAATATAGGTATGTTGGAATTTGTAAGTATAAGTATTCTATTTATGTCATTTATGACTAAAAGTATCTTTGTCTAAAGAAGTTGTACTAATGACAAATTATGAAGGCAGACATCGCCTCATACATTAGTAAACGTCTAGCTATTGCAAAGGTCATCATCTGAATTTGATTCGATTTGGGTCATCATCGACAGACTGACCAAATCTGCTAATATCATTCCTGTTAATGATAATTGCAAAGGAGTTATGCAAACATAGTGTGCCTGTATCGAACATCTTTATCAAGATCCTCGCTTCGCATCGAATTTCTAGAGATTTGCTCAGAAATCATTAAGAACGAATCTTGATGAGAGTACTATGTACCACCCCAATCGAAGGGACGAGGTAAAGTAACGATGCAAAGTAATATAAGTGCTGCTTTATGTTTGAATGATTGACCTTTGGTAATGAACCGTATAATCGTTTTCCTTTGGAAAGATTATCATTGATAGTTATCGTATTAGGATCGAGATCGAATCTTGTCATGATCTAATTATTAGAGCATCTGTAAGCAGGAGTTGGGATGAAGACATCCGACATACACCCATTGTGAGTCGGACATGTCTTTTAGGTTTAAGGTTTCCTATGATGGCGAACCTAACCTTACAAAATACTCGACCCGCGAGACCTGAAATGATTGTTGAAATTAGGATCTGATTATTGACTACCGATAGTGGGCAAGAGGTTATGTGAATATGAAATGTAGATCTTGAAGTGCCAAATGGGTAGCGAAGTTATGCCAAAATTTTTAACCTTGGGAAAAATGAATTAATGATCTGACAAATTATGGGATATAAGTCCCCGTTGTATGGGACCATTGAGATGATGTAAAAGATTGGTTTGAAAAGCATATAAGTTGGATCTATCCTAGGACTTCAAAAGCTGCGTGAATTATGTTTCGTAGATCGAACTTGATAAAATGTATATCAAGTGAGAATCTGATAGTTTCTTAGTAATGTTTAGATCGGCGAAAAGTTGCATTCATCAAAAACCCGTGAACATCATGGATAGAGAAGTAAGTCAACATTTAGCCTGATCTTACCCCCGTAGTTATGTTTGATGAAACTCGCGTATTGTAATGGATTACACTTAGGAGAAAAGACCGAATGTGGAGGAAATACCCACATGGCTTTAACTCTATAAGAAGCGAGTAGTAAGATGATCTTTGAGGACAAAGATGTCGTTTAGGGGTAAATGCTGTGACAACCCGTCAATTTATGGTTGATATTTTATTCTCAGATATTATTTAAAAACATTATTTTAATGTTATATTTTGAACTCACTTATTTTTGGGAAGTAATTTGGATTTACGTCTTGAAGTAGCATCGACTACGTCTAAACCGGAGGATTCGACGTTACGTGCTTACGTTTACATATACCGTTTTGGTGACAGTCCGACATTTCAGAAAATAAATTTATCCGTAAATATTATTTTGGGATTTTAATTTTGAGTTGGTTCATAAAGTCACAAATTTACGAGAAGAGATTAGGACTTACAATTTTATTTTAACGTCCTTTACGACTAAACCGGAAACCTTAGGATTACGTATTTACGTTTTCGAACTCCGTTTTTGATGAGACAATTTTTATTAGATTCGTTTTGTGCCGTTGATTCATAATTTATAAAAACGTTTTTCGTAAAACGACCCGAGGGCACACAAATCGAGGAAACTAGAATCAAGGAGTACCCGTAAATAATTGGGGATGATACAAAACAAGTTTTGCCCCACCCCCAATATGGGACGGCTACATAAGCTACACCTCACCCCATTATGTGTCAAGCTTAGTTAATAAGCTAAGACACATGTAACAAGCTTATAATTTAAGCCACTAACTTGACAAAACCATCTACCTCAAACCACTCTTCTCATTTCAACATGCAATACCACACACATTTCTCTCTTCCTCCTCCATTTGTGCCGTCCAAAAACACTCCACCATAACACCCCTTTTGATCAATTTCATCCATGAAATCATGTGTTATTCATACACAAGTTGAAGCCCTTTTGAAATCCTATTGATTGGTGGTGATTATAACATCCAAGGAGGAGTTTCCATGGAGTCTTGGGGCTGATTTTCCACAAGGATTTCATGAAGAATGGTGGTCTTGAAGATGGTCTTGGTTATCCACAAGTTTCTCCATCAAAATCCATGTCCAAATCACAACCTACATCAACTTGGTGGTATAAAGATTGTCCTCCTCATCCTCTTGTTATTTTTGATTATGTAATCTCGTATTTCTTTCACTTATGTATATGTATATGATGATGAATGATGATTAAAAATATTGTGTGGGGATTTGGTGTTGATAAACATGCTTAAAAATATGAAAAACTATAAGAAACAAGGTTAAAATCTTGCTTAATTTAGATGGCTGTATAAAACAGTAAAGAATCATATGGTAAACTGGTAAAATGACTTGAATATGTTGATATACAGTAAGCTATGGGTCTTGTACACATGTGAGAGTTGGCCATGCAATGGAATCATTGTAATGAGTGAGATATGATCAAAACAAGTTTAAAGTACAAATCTGAGTTCACTGTTTTGGACGATTTTCAGAAAATACTTAGAGGATGATTCAACAGTAGCTATAGAAGAGTTAAATGGAGAACATATCATGTAGTTTATGTCATAAAATGTGAGATTCTATCTCCATATAGAACTCAAGATATGGCAGTTTTGGTTAAAATGAAAATAAAAATCAGATTTTGGAAATTAAAGAATAATAGTATTATATAAGCACTCAAATAAAATAGTATAAAATGTAAATTAAAACCCACTAACTTATATAATACATTAATATAAATATGTATAAGGATAAAATAAGTGGACATTTTATAAAAATGGTAACTTGTTAAGTTTTATAAATTATAAAAACTATAAACATGATTTTTACGACTTTTTCGGCTATTACCGTAAATTTAACGTTTTTGTTAAATAAAACTTAGATGGTTGGACCCGTCTAATGTAAACTTTATAAAACTCATATACTGATATATAAACATATATAACAAGTAAAAACCAATAAAACCCGAACTATATAACATACGGACATTAACGGGATAAGTTAACGTTATTGGACTAATAATACAACAAAATGGACTAAAACACTTATAAACTTATTTATTGGGCTTAACCCATTTAGGCCCAACATATAAAGTATATATACTGATAATAAAAGTATAATTGGACTAATGAATAGAATTGTACTTGTAATAGGCCCATTGGGCTTCAAAATATAAACAAGATTGAACTAGTATAACTAGTCTTGAAAAATTCCCAACACATAACACTAAAATAAGTAAATGAGAATATATAAACCCACTTGATCATCATATATATATAATCATCATATGTATACATAATTTTAATTTTTTTAAAGTCATTGGACACGAGTCTAAGACCGATTATTATTTATATAGGTTTCCGTGATTGAAGCACGTACCGTACATCCAAATCGCCGATAATCGCCTTCCCACATCAACGTGAGTTCATAGCCTCGCACTCTTTTAAATGTTTTTATGAAATGTTTTATAAACCCGCGAGGGAGATAACATGGTAGTGTTTATAAAATAGGACACCATTTGTCCCGATTGTTTGTTTATTGATTTGGACCCGAATGATTGTATGACCCGATTGTATGACCCGATAAATGATTAAAGGACCCGATAGATGAAATAAATGGATTATTAAAGTTAGGTTATGTCACTAAAAGTCCCATTAGCATGAATTGTGAACTACCGGTATTTGGTATACGCTTGTGCATATAATAGTACTATTTGGGGACGATCACCCCAGTTCGCGCCTTGACAGTTGATCCCCGTCGTGCCACGTTGATTGGTAAGCGAATTTATGTATGAGAAGATTTCCATAGCGTGACCTTTGTGACGACACGCTACTTTAGATGGGCAAATTGAGTATCGGGTTAGCTACCCGTTGTTTGTTTTATTAAGGTAACAATGTCATGCGGCTTATAATAATCCGATTAACAAAATACTACTATACGCACCGAATTACGATGTATTGCCTGACTAGAAATACGGGGTCACACTATTGATATTATGTTCATGTTTTGGTTTTCATAACCATATTCATATAACGGTTTTTATTTTCATACAACGTCATAAGACGTATTGTATAATTTTTTTACGACATTGGCTCGTATAATGATTTTTAAGGCAAACGCCTATATTATGATTTTGATGAAGATTTGTATAAAATGACTTTTGCTATTTTATGGCCTATTAAAATGATTTGTACAAAATGATTTTCAGTAGTAATTTTATACTTATATTATATTGATTGATTTTATTAAACTCTATGAATTCACTCGGCGTTATCGCTGACCTTTTCTTTTAACATGTTTTATCTCAGGTACTTGAAGGTAATTCTCGGGAAGACAACAAGAATTCATGGCCCGCACTTAAACAATAATTTCCATTCAAATTCTTTGTAAAACTTTGTATGAAATGACTATGACTTGGGACCTATGTAACTTTGATATTTATGAATGGAAATGATTTATTATAAAACGACACGATTTTTAAGCGTTGTCTGTGAGGTGAGTAATGTGCTATCCCGTAACACCAACTAGTCTTCCGTTGTATTGAGTTGTATAAATTTGGGGGTGTTACAACGTTGCCCTAAGACGGCCCCTATAGCATAATCACTTGCATCGCACATGATTTCAAAGGGTAATTCCTAACTAGGAGCAACAAGAATTGGAGCTTCGGTAAGTTTCCTTTTGAGAGTTTCGAAAGCTCTAACACAATCCTCATTGAAATTAAAAGGAGAATCCTTCTCGAGAAGGTATGTCATAGGTCGAGAGATTTTCGAAAAGTCTTTGATGAAACGACGATAAAACCCCGCGTGGCCTAGGAAACTCCTAACTCCCTTAACGGTTTTGGGATGAGGTAACTTGGCGATGACGTCTACCTTAGCTTTATCGACCTCAATCCCCGTTTTCGAGACCTTATGTCCTAAGACGATTCCTTGTTTACACATAAAATGACATTTTTCCCAATTAAGCACAAGATTGGTTTCTTCACAACATTTAACATTTTCTTGAGATTAGATAAACACGACGTGAACGAATTGCCAAACACCGAAAAGTCATCCATAAACACTTCCATCGACTTCTCGACCATATCGTGAAAAATAGCCATCATACACCGTTGAAATGTAGCTGGTGCATTATAAAGTCCGAAAGGCATCCTACTATAAGCAAACGTTCCATAAGGACACGCGAACGTAGTCTTCTCTTGATCACGAGGGTCGATAGGGATTTGAAAGTAACCGGAAAAACCATCTAAAAAGCAATAGAATTCATTTCCCGCGAGTCGCTCCAACATTTGATCCATGAAGGGAAAAGGAAAGTGGTCTTTACGAGTGGCGTCATTTAACTTTCGGTAGTTAATACACACCCTCCAACCGGTCACAACACGAGTAAGAATTAACTCGTTGTTTTCATTGGGTACAACGGTCATTCCTCCCTTTTTAGGGACACAATAGATTGGGCTCACCCATGGGCTATCATAGATAGGATAAATCATTCCCGCGTCAAGGACTTTTAAAACTTCCTTTTTGATGACATCGTGAATTTTGGGGTGTACCCTTCTTTGACTTTGAATTGCGTGTTTGTATTCCTCCTCCATTAAAATCTTGTGAGTACAAATTTTTGGGTCAATACCCTTAATGTCGGAAATTTTCCACACAATTGCCCCTTTATGATCTTTAAGAACTTTCAAGAGCTCGGTTTTTTCATCATTAGCAAGACCTTTTGCAATAATAACCGGCAACTTGTCATCACCTTCCAAGAATACGTATTCACGGTGAGATGGAAGATCTTTCAATTCAAGGATAGGCGGTTCCTCGATTGAAGATTTTTATTCAACACTCATAACTTCCATCGGCGGAATAAATGGTGGAATAGAAGTATCATTACTAATAATCACCTCATCTTCATTGTCGATTTCATTTGAAGTAAAACCGCCTCCTTGAAATGGAGTGAGATTTGGTCTAGAATTAGCAAGAATCGGATCCAAAATAGTGGGATTGCCACTTGACGAACTATCGGAAAAACCTAACACTTCTTGTGAAAACTCATCGCAAACCACATCAACTAAGTCGATGTGATTGATGGTAGCGATTGCATAAACATGAGAAGGTTTTGAGTTTTTAGTAGCGTTTATAACAAGTTCCTCTTCGTTGAATCTCAAAGTAATAGTTCTTGCATGAACGTCGATAAGCGATCTCGAGGTGTCTAAAAAGGGACGACCTAAAATTAGAGGAACTTGAGGATCCGCGGGGATGTCAACTACTATAAAATCAACGGGATAGTAGAACTTCCCCACTTTCACGAAAACATCCTCGGCTACTCCACATGCTAAAATCGTGAATGATCGGCCATCTCGATAGACATGTTCGAAGGAGTAAGAGCCGGAAGCGAAAGGGATTTCCAAATGGAAAATGGCATCAAATTAATGCTCGCACCAAGATCGGCCAAGGCGAGACATTCTTTCATATCTTGTATGTCACAAGGAATGAGAAACTTTCCGGGGTCACCAACTTTTTCCGATATGCGGTTAAGATAAACCGAAGAACAATTAGCAAGCTTTGAAAGCTTTTCCTTATCATTCATCATACTTTTGAAAGTGGAAGCGAAACGAGGCATATATAACAACGCGTCGGCTAAACTTACATCAAAATTAACTTGTTGAAACATTTTTATAAAAAGCTCGATGTGTTGTTTGTTACGTTCTTGTAATTTCCCTTTGTTTCGTCTCGAAGGGTAAGGTAAGGGTGTTGTGGGTTAGACATTAGGCAACGGCCTTGGAATCTCGGTTTCCATGATTGATATTGGTTCAACCGTTGGTGTGGTTTGAGCGGTACTTCGTGGGCTTGTGATATGCTCCTTTTTGACCATCACCTCGGGCTCTTTCTCGATTTCCTTCTCCCTAGAAGTACTTGGACGAGAGATTGGTTCCTTGAAAGTTTTACCACTACGTGTAGTAATAACCTTCATTTCTCCCTTAGGGTTTGCAATGGTATCACTAGGAAGACCACCCGAGGAAGAGGGTTTACACATTATTGCTTCAAACATTTTTTCCATTCGGTCTTCAAATTTTTATTGCCTTAAATCCGCTTTTAACAATTCTTGCTTAATCTCATGTTGCCCTTGTTCCATCTTTTGTTGATTTTGTTGAAGACGTTGAACATTTACTTCCATTTTATTAGCATGAGTCTTAAGTTCATTAGCAAGTTCGTTTTTAAGCTCTTTTTTCAACTTGAATCTTAAGCTAATCATCTCACGTTGCATGTTATCAAACTTAGCATCATTTGCTTTAGCATAATCCAAAAATTCTCCTTGAAGATTTTTAGTGTGAGCATTTTGAAAACCTTGTGTAGTGTTTTGAAAATCACGGTTTTGTTTTTTATTTGCAATTTGTCCATTCCCACTTTGATAATCCCCTTTGTTATAGTTACGTGAATTTCCTTGATAACCACCATTTTGATTGTTGTTTCGATAGTTATTAGCATTTTGATCTGGTGGAGCTTGATTTGGGCGGGAACCTTGGCCGTTTTGGTTGTAAGTTCCCGTTTCTACGTAAGCACTCGAAGTGTTACCACCGGCGGTAATGCACTCGGAAAATCATGAGCTCCACCACAAGACAAACAAATCTTTTCAACCGCTTTAACCGATGCGGAATTCAAAGCATCTTGTGCTTTCCAATGATTCATAAGACTTGAAAACCTATCGAAAAACCGATTTTCCTCATTAGCTTCATCATGTAAGGCATTAATGTGACGAAACGATGACGACGATGACGAACCCATATTGCCAACACTCGGTGTGTTACGAGGGTTAGAAACCTTAGATCTATTCTCGATAATCTTTAAAGCTTCATCGGTCGTTTTACACAAAAAATTACCACCCGCTGCGACATTCAAATAATCTCGTTCATGATCATTAAGCCCATTATAAAAAGTATCTATTTGATGTAATTCCGAAAAACCATGGTGTGGAAATTCATGTAACATTTCCTTAAATCGTTCCCATGCCATTGAAAAACTCTCATTATTACGTTGTGTAAACCTTGAAATCTCATTTTTCAAATGTGTTGTTTTAGATGGTGGAAAAAATTGGTTCACAAACTTAGAAACGAGATCACCCAAGGTAAAAATCGAATTTGGCGGTTCTTTCTCGAGCCAAATTTTAGCGGGTCCATCTAACGAGTATGGAAACAACATCATCTTAATGGCGTCATGTGGAACGTCCTTAAACTTGCTAGTTGCGGTGAGACGATTAAAATTCCTTATGTGGTAATGCGGGTTGTCTTTCTCATGACCTCTAAACTTATTTGATTGGAACATCGACATTAAACTCGTCTTAATCTCGAAATTCTCCGCAAGGATGGCGGGAATCACAATAGCTTCTCCAAAACCCTCGGTTGGTGCTTGAAGTGACTCCATCATAGTACGATTAGCCATGACGACTTCTTGTTCTACAATAGGTTCAACAATTGGAGTTTGTTTTTCAATCAACGTCTCTTGATTTCCTTGACTTTGACGACGTTTACGAGATCGTTTTGCTTGATTACGAGTTTGCATAAACTTCACGTAGAATGGGAGGTGAGCAAAGAATATTGTTTTTTGGGTGTTTTGTGAATTTTCAATTTTTTGTGTTTTTGATTGTTTTAATTTTTTTTTTGGATTTTGTGTATCTTCGTAGACAACAATCTACCAAATCTCTCCTCGAATCAAACTCTTGATTAAAGAAGCCTCAAAAGAATGAAAACGATCACGTGGAGTGAACGCCTTCGAATGACTTTAGAACTTTGGTGAAAACCAAATTGTTCAAGAGGGTTTAATCACAAAGAAAACCAAGCAAATATATATGATATGTAATAATACTTTGGGCGGCAAAACCCTCGATTAGCCTTCAATCTCAAAATACTCACAAGCAAGCGGGGAAACTAGGCGGTGCGAAGCACTTAAGAGCCTTTTTTCCTTAGGGTATATATTATAATACCCACCTTATAGTTTGTATTTTTTCAAAATCGAGCTTCACGAAAGTATTTATCTATTTTTGCCTTTTTCTTTTTGTTTGAGATTCGAATACAATAATTAGGAGATCAAATCCCAATTAAGGTTGTGTTTTCACACTTTAGGAGATATTTTGTATTGATTGTGATACTTAATACAATATAGTAATAATAATTTCACAAGAAAAAACGAAAAAACCGATAATACGTATTAGTAGATTTCTACTAATACAAATACTATTTATGGTTAATATTAAAAATAACAAGACAAATTAATCACGACATACCTCCCCGACAGCGGCGCCAAAAATGATTGTAGTAAATTACACCTCTTGTTTAGGAAAAAGACAAAAAAGCGGTAAGTATTAAGTGATGATTTAGGAAAATCAAACACTAATGACCCAATGAAGTTCGTTTCCCAAGGAGGTATATGTGTGTGAATAAAATGTAACAAGATTTGAGATTAATATTTGAAAGAAGGGGATGAGAAACTAGAATGACGAAGACGTGAAATTTATTACTACGACGACAAAATTAAAACCGTAAAAATAGCTAAAACAAAAATTAATTCTAAAATTTCCAAAAAATACCAAAAATCAAATTAAATAAACTAAGAGTTTACTAATGATCAAAACTTTTTCAAACCTTTTAGTTAATTAAAAATTAAATTTTAAATGCTAATTAAAGCCCTAAAAATCAAATTAATTATCAAAAAGCCCAAATAAAGTTTTTCCACTTTGTAAACCTCTAAAATGACTTAAAAAGATTAAAAACTATTTTTATAAATTTTTAAACTAAATAAAACCAATTAAAATGATTAAAACCTATTAAAATTTAAAATAATTCTAGAAATTAGAAAAATGATGATAAAAATAATCTAAGAGTTGCAAAAATCCTATTTTATATATTAAACCTAAGACAAATATAAAAAGTGCAAAAATGTGAAATTTGAAATTTAATAATAAAATAATATAAAAATAATATTAAGAATCTAAAAATTATAAAAAATTCTAAAAACTTGCAAACTAGTTTATTTTTACCTAAATAATCTGAAAATGAAAGTGGAATTATCAAAATACCCCTAATGGGCCCCCAAATGGGCTAAAAGCAAAAACAGTCAACCTTAATGGGCTTTTGGGCCCAAAAAGTCAAACTAGGCCCAAATAACCTGAAAATGCCGTGTTTGACTCAAAATTCAATTCTAAACACAAAAGTCTGAAGGCCCAAAAGCTGATTTTGAGCTTATCACAACTTAAATAGTCAACAGCTTATTCTTATTGGGCCAATAAGCCTATTAAGCAATAAGCCAATGCTATAAGCCCTGCTTAAACACACAAGCTTCTTTTGAGATGCCTAAGAGATCTGTGAAAAGAAATTTTGAAAAAGCACACTCAATAAGCCATAAATAAGCAAAGTAGAAATCCACAAAACGATAAAATAGTCGGGTTAGAGTTCTAGGCTGTTTCAGAAGCTCTGGTTTGTTGCAAAAGCTCAGAAATAGCTTAACTAAGAATAATCAATCAAAAAATCACAAAAAGCCAAGCAGAATAAGCTGTGTGAACCAATAAGCTGGCCGAAAATGCCAAATAAGCTAATTTTCTAGCAAAAGCTTAACCAACTGACTTGTAACCTTCCAGATTTGTTATTAAGCTGAGAAAAATGACACCTATTACAAAAACCAAGTTGTTGCATGTACCAATAAGCAGTTCTCAAAAATAAGCTAAATTGTGCTTATTTGACCAAAAGTCAAAGTGTTCCAAATTTCACCAAATGATCAGGGATGGTTTATAGGCTTGTTATAAGCAACTTTTGTGAAGAACTCAAGGAGGAGTCCTTGTGAATCAAGTGGTTAGTTGACCAAATGATAACTGATTTTGGCAAAAAAGGGCTTAATAAGCCAGTTAGCTTATAAGCCAGCAATAAGGCACACCAAATAGCAAGAAGCACTCACAAGCAGCACAATATCAAGTTCCAAGCAACAAAACAACAAGGCATACACTAGAATCACAAATGCAAGTCCAAAATTAGGTGGTCACTTTGTTGATGCAAATGACCACTTCAGCCAACTTTGATAAGCTCTAGCACCTTTAGTAAGCCACCAAATTCAACAAACAGATAATGCACATATAGCTTATCACCTAAACTCTTCCCAAACCTGATTTCAGACCTTAGATCCAACAAACAAAGGTTTTATTGGATCTGATATGTTTGACCAATTTCAAAACACTTTTTATCAGATTTTTACAAAACTTGAAATCCTTTTTCCAAACATCTAGAAACTTAATGTGTGACTGAAACTTGTTGTAAATGACTTGTTTAGACCTCCCAAACCCTAAGAACCAAGGGCACAAGGCCACAAGGCCTTATGATCCTAAATTCCCAAACAACCTTGTTTTAGTACTTTTTCAAACAAACTTCTTATCTAATCAAACAACCTAATGATTTTATGGTTCAAATAGCTCAACTAGGTGACAACTAAGAGATACCAACTATAAAACACAAAGCACAAACACAGGAACAACAAATCACATAACAAAGTAAAAATCAGACAATATCATGAAATTTTTTAGAGGAATCTTAACAAGAGGTTATACCTATCCTCCACAACATCCTAGGAGGATCAGCAATGCTCATTGGACCTTGTTCAACAACTAGAACAAGGCCAAGGTACTTCAATAAAGGAGATGAGATGTGCCTTGGTTGATGTTTCAAACTAGAAACTCAAGGACTTGATTTCTTCAACACAAGCAACAAACAGCCCAACCAAAGGCTCAAACCCCTTCACAAGCTTGGTGTCAACAATCTTGTAAGAGCTTATGGCTTTTGGTTAAGGATTAGTACAAGTAAATAATCAAAAACAGATGACTGATTTCAAGGTTTTTCAAACTTTGAAATCCTTACCAAACATAAACGTGTTCAAAACACAATATCTAAACACCTTTATAACATCAAATGGAACTCAGAATCACTCTTAAACAACACCAACTTTCAAAAACATAAAAAGGAATTACAATTTTCTTAAAATACCAACTTTTATAAATTTTAAAAAGGAATTACAATGTATAAAGAGTAAAACTGGAACAAGGCTCTCTCACATGTTGAGGAGTCCTTATATAGGCCACAAGGGCTGAGATTACAAGTGAAAACCCTAGCTATGAAGTTCCTGAAATGCCCTTGAATCTTCTAGACGCATTTGATGTTTGAGCTGTCCAAATGAATCCTTAATGTTCATTTTATATTTGTAGTTAAAAAATGAGTCTTGGCTGTTGATTTGGCCACGTGTCATTCCTTATAGAGGAAGTTGGATTTTCATTGGTGGACGGGGTTGAGTGTGGGGTCACTTGGGTAGTGGGATTTGGGAGTTTTGGTGTGGGACGAGTTTGGTTTGAGGTGAATCAAGCGTGGGACTGGGTAATTGCAATTTACCCTTTGTTTAAGTGGAGGGAGTTACTGGGTTCTTGGGGTGAATAGTAACTCCCTGTGATCCGAAATCAGTGGAAGGTAAATGTGTTTGGCACAATAAACATTTAAATGTTTCATTTGCTCACTTTTGGTCCTTGGTTTTTGATTAAATGGGTAAAACGTGTTTTGTAGCCTTCTAACTTCATTTCCTTTGTTAATAAAGTTTCTGATTTCACACTTTTGCCCCAAAACTTTGGCAAAAGGTTTTCAAGGGTTGTTTTTGCCATTTTTGAATATTTGAGGGACTGAGATTGGACATTCTTGATCTTCAAAGGTCTTCATTGTATCTTTGACTTCATGAGGGACCATAATTGACAATTTATAATTGATGAGGGACTAAACTTGCCAATTCTTCAAAGTTAACGGACCATTTTGTAGTTTTGACAAACTTAAAGGACCAAACTTGTAATTATGAATATACAAGTGTTTTAAGTGTCATTTCTTCATATTTTGAGGATCAATCTTGTACATCTTCAAGTCTTCAAGGGTTTATCTTGGATAATTCATGAACTAGGGCCCGGTTCTTTGTACGGCTTCGTTTCTCGTGTTCGTTTTTCCTTGTTTCTTGTGATCTTTTGTATTTTTTACGATATCCATACCTAAAATACACAAGTAAACAAACACAAGCATATATATGGTATTTTATGATATTTTTATGCATTTAAATCCCGAAAAGAATGATGAGATCATGTATCGCTTTCGATGACTTTAGAACGTTGGTGGAACACCAAAACGTTCAAGAGGGTTTAATCTTGAAAACAAGTAAATATAATATACGTAGATAATACTTGGGCGACAAACCCTCAATTAGCCCTCTTTCTCAAAACACGCACAAGCAAGCGGGGGAAACGAGGCGGCGCTAAGCACTTAAGAGCCTTTTTCCCTTAGGTCGTGAAATACAACCGCCTTATACCCACCTTTGTGTTAATTGAAATTAAGCCCCACGGAAGTATTTATCTATTTTGCCTTTAAACTTTTGCTTTAGATTCGAATACAATGATCGAGTGATGAAATACCGAATGAAGGTTGCTTTTTCACGCTTTTGGAGTACTTGTATATTTATTGTGCTACGTAAGTACAATATAGTAAAATATTCACAAAAAACGAAAACGATAATGGGATATCTAAAATATAGTAAATGATTGATTTGTCTTTAGTTTAGGAAAACTAAACACGATTTATTTGGATATTATAATATAGTAATGAAAAATAACAAAAATGAGTATGTACGTTATATACGCTTTCCAAAATTTGAAAAGCAAAAATGCACTACTCACACAAACACGATAATAATAATGGCACACTAAAAACACCTCCCCGGCGGCGGCGCCAAAATGATAGGTGTAGAAATACGCGTTTAGGAAAACAACGTATAATGCGGGCAAGTATTAAACTCGACGATTTAGGAAAACCGACAAGTCGAATAAATGCGGGTTCGTTCTCGAAGGACGTGTGTGATTATGAGTGCCAATATGTAAAATCAAAGTTTGGATTAGTGACGTTTTTGGTTTAAGAGAGAAAAATTAAAGACGAGCTACGATTACGATTAAACTACGACGAGTGACGTAAAACGCGAACGTAAAACGTGACAAAATTAAAAATTAAACCTAAAAATAATTTAAAAATAAAAAATAAGTCTAAAATAATATAAATAAGAATAAAAATCCAATAAATAAATTTTAAAACCTTTTATTAATTAAATATTCAATTTTAAATGCTAATTAAAGCCCTAAAATTAAATATAATTAAGAAAAAGCCCAAAATATTATTTTATTGAACTAATAACTAACTTGTATTATTTAAAGACTAAAAAGTATTTTTCCTAAATTTTCAAAACTATTTTTTTATTTTTTAAAGGCTAAAAACAATTTTAAACTAAAATAATGATAAAAATTAATAAAATAATGATAAAAATATATTTTATTTTTCTAAAAATTATGTTTTAACTAAATTAACAAGGAAAAATGAAAAAGCTTAAAAAAACTAAAAAAATTGACCAAATGAAGCTAAAAACAAAATACCCTAAAGTACTCCATATTTGGAGTACTTCTTTGTTGTCCAACATATCACCAGACACGCGTGTTATCCGAGATATGTACCAGACAACGATCAATGAGTCGTCCGATATCAGACAACACTGGAAACACGGATCTCGGACAATATTCACAGTAAGTTGCTGTGATATTTTTTTAGTTCGTTTTTTGTTGTTTTTAGCAGATTTGGTGGCTCTTTTTAGGCACACAAGGCACCCCCACAACAATTGAGTTGTGGGGAGTCAAGTAAAACACTAAACACACAAACACATAAACACACTCACTATTAAACAATAAAATCACAAAAATTCAGCAAGTATCGACAAAGAATGAGGGCTGTGGGTGTTATGGGCTAACTAGTGAGCAATTCAAGTGACTGTTTGGCTTGTTTAAGCAACCAAAAATATGCCTATTCCCAAACACCAGCTAGTGTACTCCTAGCCTACGCTATAAACTAGCTGTCACCTAAATTCCTAAACCCAAAACTCAATATCAAACCACTACACACCTTTTGGTGTGTTATGTTGGCAGAAAGTGCTTAAGCTAATCTTTTTACCCAATGGAAGAATTTTGGCAGCTTAATTACTTAACTTAAGTCCACCCAAACACAAATCTAATACACTAACCCCTAAATTACCCTAAACCCTAACAACAAATAAGTTTCATACACAAAAAGCCACCAAGCATCAAGCCTAAAGCCCACTGTTGCTACAGCAGATAGAAAGCAAGGTGTTTGTTGGCTTAATGTGCAATGACAATGAGATAAAGCATATAAAACTAGCGGGCCAGCAAACCAATGCTATAAACTAGATGAACACTACCCCTAGACTATCATGAGGACCTACTCCTAACAAGAATATATGTTAAAAATCACAAAATAAAAGCCAAATAGCACCTACTGTTTGAATTCACTTGATTTGGTAGAAAAGTAAAGTCTACAACTTACCACATTAACACTAAACAAATTTTACCAATACTCTTATTAAAATAAACAAGTCAAATTAGACGTGTAGGTTTAATAGCTACACTTAGTTTTCACCCTCGCGTAGCTTAATCTTTCAAACCGAACACCCCTTTAAAACCTGTTAAGAAGATTTTTCAAAGAACTTTTTCCAATTCAATCTTAAAACTAATCTAACTTATACACATATTAATCTAACATCAAATCAACTTCAGTCAACCCATAATGAACACAAAAGCAGTCAACAAGAACATATGAGAAATTTCACTTTCATTTCAAAGTTTTTGGAAAAAAGGGGTTCACACCTTGAAGGATGGATGCCACCAGCTTATCCCATCCTGATGAATAAAGAAGAAAGAATGATGAACATGTCTTGAGCCCCTTTTTGCTGATAGGTCTACAACAGACCTAAAAAGAGATGACCAAAGAAAGAAGGAAATAGATGGTGAGTTGTTTGATATGTACCTGCACAAGACACAATTCAACACAAACAAAGGTCTCTTAAGCAAGAGTATAAGACTTTGTATCAAAAATCTTATGCTCTTGCTTAATGAAAAGTGATATTAGCAAAACAATAAAGATTCTTCAAAGCCACACACTTGAGATAAAATGAAACCTTTTATAAAGCAGTAAATGTTACCAAAAAAATTAACTCAAACTTATAATTGAGCTTCAAAAGTGAGATGTCAAGTCACTTGGGCAGCTATCCTATAAGTTTGAGGATCTAAAAGAATTCTGACCAAGGATGGACTTGAACCAAAACATAACTTTGAAGAGGATTACACTACTTTTGCAGAAAGATAAAGAGATTAAACTAAGACTGATATTTAAAATTGGAACACAACTTATCTTGCTAAGTTTTAAGAAAACACTATAAATATTCATTAACTTGAAAAAATTTATAAGATAGAACTGGAACAAAGAAAATTTCTACTACATAGGCCCTATTTATACAAGCTAAATGTGACCAAGCTAAACCCTAATCCGAATGTGAGTTTCCACAAGTGCCCTTGATAGATTCTAAGCATATTCCATCTTGATGCCCAAATTCAAATTCATTCTAGGAGCTTCTTGTGTAGACATGTGATAAGCCAGCTACCAAAACGATCTCAACCCTTCAATCTTGTGTGGGGAACAGGTCTTGCATTATGAGCTGTAGATTTGGTCTTCAAAGTCACTTTCATGGTGGAATTCGTGACTATTGAGAGCTGTGTGGGGGACAAGGGAATGACAAGTCGTTTTCTGGGTTAAGGGTTGTGTTTGATGTGGGGTATGGGGTAAAACCCCTACGGTTACTTATAGTTTACCATGGAATTGACCAAAGTGATGGCTTGGTAATTTTACGGTTCATGTGAGGGAGATTAGGGTGGATAATTGCAACAGTAAGAGTAAGTGGGAAAAAAAGAGAGTGTTAAACGTGGGGTGAGTTTGACCAGGGTTGCTGGGTATGGTTCGGGTTTGGGTGGATTAATGGGTATGGGTTATAATCTTGGCAGAAAGACCCCCTAAACTTCCGACAAGTCTTCATTTAAACTCTTGCCAGCCTTTACTTGAATTCCCTTTGTAATATATATGACATAGTTGTCATATTTGGCACATCAAACTTCCAAACTTTAAACAAGGGCCTTTTATGCATATTTTAGCATTCTTCAAGGACAAACATGTACATTCTTGATAATTAGGGATCCACATGTAATTTTGAGATTTACAAGGCTATAAAATGACATGTCTTTAAAAGTTGAGGGATCAATCTTGACAAATCTTAAAACTTTAAGGACTTCTTTGGAAATTCATCGTTCGGGTCCGGTTTTGTGTGCGGCTTCATTTCTCGTGTTCGTTTTTGCTTCATTCTTGTGATCTTTTGTTGATTTCACGATAACCGTACCTAAAATACACAATGAACAAACACAAGCATATATTTGGGTATTTTGATGATATTTTTAGCATTTTAAGCCCGATTTGGATGATGAGACTATGTATAATTACAGTCTCATCAACTACGCAGATAGAATTTTTTGGCAATCAATATTGAGGGATGAGTAGTGAAGCTGAGCTGAATAAGTTCGTGGAGAAGTGATTAGAGAGTCGGTTTTGTGAAGGTGTTATGAAAGATATTTGGAAGAGACAATTATGCATTATCCAATGCACTAACTATTTCCATAGATTTGATGAATGAAGTATGGAATTTTGGTTGGATGGGATAGTGTAGGAGTTAGGTAGAACCATGGAAGGAGAGGACCAAGTATTCCTAGAAGATGATGATTGAAAGTACCTCATGTTGTGTGCAATCAAAATAGAAGTATGATATTTGAATAAGAATTTAAAATATGGCTTAGTTTAGACAAATGGAAACTAATATGGGTATAATATTAGAGTGTGATCCGCATGGGATCACATAAAACTCTAGTCTGTCCCTATTAGGATGGAGTTGGAGAACTGGTCGCGAGGAAAACAAGTGAAGCTACTTAGATAATTTTGACGTATAGATGACTTGAAAGACGGGAAGCATAGCATCGTGATGTATGCCATGAGTTGAGGAAAAAGAAGGATGTCTGGATGGATGCGGATCATAAATGAAATAGGTCGAGATAGGAACCGAAGGTAAAATTTTGGTATAGCCTAATGAGTAGACTAAGGCGCTAAGCCTACTAATATTGTTGTAGTGTGTAAAGGATATGACACTGACATATACTGTTTGATTGGAAGGCTTAGTATCGATAATCGAATGGATGAGGAGTTATAGATGTGATGTGTCATGAGGGACGAAGGGCTTGGACTAACTGAGAGAAGATGAGGAGCACTATGACCTTGGAGGTAAGAGATTGTGTAAGTATAAAGAAAGTGTTGAGTATCAAAAAAAATCTTTCATGGAGAAAAGTGAGAAGGAAGTGTATAGGTGCTACTAATGAGCTATCCAAATTTAATGGAAGTAGTTGTAGCATGGATTTAGATGGCAGTTGATAGACTAACTGATATAACTGTCCTTTTGGTAATATGTATAGATCATAAGCTGATTTGGATTGGAAGAGCCTTGTTATGATGAACTAATGAATATGTGAAACACCGTCATAGGTCACTTATGTAAGGAAATTGGAATTTTTAAGTAGTTTGGTGGTATGGACTAAAGGGAGTTGATGAACATGATTGGATATGAGTATATCCAGCTACTTGGAAAAGGATGGACGAAGTGAGAAATTGCTACAAGTATAAGAGTCGTGTTGAGAGCTTGGGTGACTGATTTAGAGGGATGTGGGAAACTCGTTTGCGATGTCTGAGTTTTCATATAATGATAGTTATCATACTAGAAGTCGATGAATGACATTTGAGGCACTATATGGAAGGACAGGGTGAGTTTTCCTTATGGTGGACTAAAATCCGTGAAAGAGACTACTAATGTGGAAATGGTGTTTGTGGGAAAGGATGAGAGCAACAAGATATGCTATGTTGAAAAGGATGAAACCACTAAAGTTTAGTGACAAAGTTATGTAGGAAGTTTCACCCATAGTAACGGGTGGTATGTTTTGGTAAAATGGAAAAGTTGATGTAGAGTTTTTTAGGTCCATTTGTGATCTTTGGAAAGATCGGACCAGTAGCTTATGAGTATAGAATTACCTGGGAGAATTGAGTGGTATACATGATATATTTCATGTATTAAGATTGGTAAATGTTGTTTGAGAATGCATATTTGCATGTTCGGTTATTCGGGATTTGTCTTAATAAGAGTCTTTGTTTTATCAAAGGGTCATTTGTGAGATTTATTAGCTGTGATGTCAAGAGTTTAGGATTTGGTTTGTATATGTGGTATTTTGAGACTTGAACTAAAGTACACATGGAAATGAGAGGAGTTCATTTAGAACAAGTATCCTCATGTGATTTGTTGTTTGTGTGTTTGATCCTAAGGAGTAAATCTCGGGACGTGATTTCTATTAGGAGGGAGTGATTTGACAACCATGGTTTTTGGGGTTCGTCACTTAGACTATAGTTAAAGGTGTTTTGTGCAAATATGTGCTTTTATGTGCTTATGTGTTTATTTTGTGTGTTTAGAGTGAGGTTTAGATATCGTTTATTGGTATATGGTACTCATAAGTAAATCGAGGAAAGGTTATTTCATGTTCATGAGCCCACATGGTAGTGACTATGAAATGAGATGGTGTTATTTAGTGGTTTTACGTATACGTATATGTATTATAGAAAATCGTATTTTTACGGTTTAGGGTTTTGCATTTAGGGGTCTCGGAAGAGGTATTTAGTCACGGGAGTATTTTTTGGGATGGTTTTAATTCATTTAGGACTTAGTTAATTAGTTTATTTCATATTTCAAGAGTTTTTATAAAACTGTATATTTTTACGTCATTTACGGTATACGCGTAAATTTGACTAGTTTTACGATTTTGAGGTTTTGGACGCTTTAAGAGCTGAAATAAATTAAGGGAAATTAAGTTAATACTATTAATATAGTTATTAATAATAAAAAGAAAAAAACTAAATTAAAGGGGTATAGTCGGTTTTGGGATGCTAGAAAGAAAAAGAAAAGGGAAAAAAGGGGAACCGGGCTTTTGTATTGGGCCAAGGACTTGTTAGGAAAATATACAAAAACTTTTTATTAATAAAAACACATCATAAAATCCCTGGAGATCATGAGTGATTCGAAATCCATGGAAAAAATTAGGGTTCTTCATCAAAAATCTTGTTTTCCAAAAATCTAAGGTAAACTCTTCAAACCCTTTTAATTAAATTGTTTTTAATTCTTTCTTAATCATTATGTGATGGATCTAGGTTAGTGTTTATTAGAAAATCTGTAATTTAGTGTTATCATAATGAAATAGACATGATTAGAATAATTAGTGTTAATGATTATACATGATGAGGGTAATTAATTTGGTTAATTATGTTAAATTCGTTTTTAAAAACTGGGCAGAATTTTTGGGTCATTGTTTTAATCATATCTAGAGTTTTACAAACTTTTAATTTTCAAATATTATGTATCTGGAAAGGTAATTGAGTTGGATTTCAAATGCAAGAAACGAGAACTAAATTGGAGGTTTGGAAGTGGGTCAAAAATAGGTTACATCAGTCGGGTGTCAAAACAGTTTTTGGATCAGCCTGTTTTCTTTTTATGTTTTGAATTGTTTGGGGTACTTAGGGTTATATTGGAACCTTCAAACAAACATGAGACTTAGATTATATATTAAATAAAAGATATGGAGGAGGTCTAAACAAATGGGTTAGGGTAAGACCCTCTGATCATAACAAACTTTTCATATGTTCAAAATCAGTAAATTATTGATAGGTAAATGTGTATATATATATATATATATATATATATATATATATATATATATATATATATAATATATATATATATATATATATATATATATATATATATATATATATATATATATATATATATATATATATATATATATATATATATATATATATATATATATATATATATATATATATATATATATATATATATATATATATATATATATATATATATATATATATATATATATATATATATATATATATATATATATATATATATGGAGGCCTTAACAGTGTTTTCAAGGTTGCGGCCAAAAGGAAGAGTTAGCTAACACATGTAAGGGACTAGGGTTTATTTTACAGAGGAAGTTGATTTGGTTAAGGGGGTGTTCGACCCATAGTTTAAGGTATGAAAAACGGGACTGTTTTGGGTTAAATGTTAACGGGGCGAGTTATGAACTAAAATAAGTTAAAGGCTTTATAGAGGGGTGTCATGAGATGCATATGGTATATAAATGGGGTTAAGTTGTAGTACAAGGTTAGATATCCATCATAGATTGATGAGCCATTTTGGTATGTGGTTCATGTCTTGATTGTATACGTTTGTGTGTTTAGATTTTGCTAGAGTGCAGGTAGTTGGAGAAGCTTGTTTAGGTGAGTTTCATAGTCCCATGTATTTTTATGATTTTATTTCCAGATGGGATGGAAGAGACACTATATGATTTTATAAAGAATGTTATGAATGTTTTTATGGTTTGTGATAGACTTGTGTGTACACTTATGTGATTAACTACTATGTGATTCTTGATTGTGTTTATGATTTGGATCGGGGGACACGTACCGTCTCAGTTATTGTGGTTTGACTTGGTACCAAGGGGATGTTGACAAGGCGGGGCCTTGGGATTGGTTCATAGGTGTATGGGCGCCTATGGGACCATGGTTATTGGTAAGGCTGGGAGCCTTGGAAATTTTGGTTATTGGTAAGGCTTGATGCCTTGGAATTGTGATTGTATGGTTAATCTTGAATGATAGTTGTTAATGCATAATTGTTACACATTGTCCATATGTTCTTTTATTAATGGTTGTTATTCACAACTCATAACTGATTTGGGATTGGAGTCTAAACCTATGTAATAACTGGGTTTTGCCAAGTATGAAAATTTGTTCGTCTTGATTCTATTCGAATTGATTTCCAGTTAAATGTGTGACGCGGTCGTTTTTTGTTAACAAAAAGAAGGCTTGGTTATCTATTTCTACTTAAAAGTTAAATGCAAAAAGTAATAAAAATAAGTCAAAAACTAATAACTAATAATAAAGGAGATAAACAAATAATAAAACGTAAATTAAAACAAAACAATTAATAAAAATACAACTAGACGAAGAAATTAACTTTCGATTGAAAAATAAATTAACTTAATGAAAAAGAAGAAAATAAAACTAAGAGGGTACTTTAAAACTAAACGAGATAAAAGCTAAAGTGGGCACTAAATAAAAGATAAAACTTCAACTTTTGGAAAAAAAATACTAATACTAAAAATTGACAAAAAATCAACTAAAAATACGTAACTTTCAGAATTAAAATCGGAACAACTATCAGATAAAACTAAACAATTACGGAACAATACTAAATAATAAACTAGCTAGCAGACAAGCAGCTGGAAGCAGCCAGCCAGGCACCTCAAATTGGCGGAAAAAAACTAAGCAAGCAAGTAGGTAGGACAAACTCTTCGCAATATATACAGTAAATATATTCGGAATAAATTAATTTTCAGAACCTTTTTGTATTTTCGGAAAAAGAGGCTATTTCAGATAAACTAACTATTTCGGAAAATGGGAAAATGGGAAAAATGGGAAAAGTTGGAAAAATGAGAAAAGTTGGAAAAATGGGAAAAGTTGGAAAAATGGGAAAAGTTGGAAAATGGTAAAAATGGGAAAAGTGGGAATATGGAAAAAATTGGAAAATAACTACTTCGGAATGTGAAAACCCTTTTGCGAAGAAATGGAAAGACAGATAAACAGTTATTGTAACATCTAGAAACAAGGAAAATAAGCTACGATTAAGCAAAAATCAAATAAGCAAATAACTAAAACTTAATCTAAAACACTTTTAAGAAAAACTAATTAAACCACAAATTAAAAACTTGAAAAACACTAATAAAACTAAAAATTAAAAATCAAATTTTTATAAAATAAACTAATAAAAACACTTAATAAAAAATAAGCAAAATCAAACAATAAGCATCAAACACCATAAGCTATCAAAATCAAACACATAAAAACCCATAAACATAATCAACCAAATGCATCAATAAATCAATAAACATCAAGATTAAGCAACTATAAGATCATCTAAATCAACACAAGATTAATATTAAAGAAAGGAAGAATGAGAATGATTAATTGAAAAGATTGATTAAAAGTATATGATTCAAGAATTAGAACATAAAGATTAAAGATTCTACATATTAATCTAGAGAGAGAAAGTGAAAACTAGAGAGAGAAAGTAAATCTACACTACTCCTAATTTAAAACTACCTAACCACCTCCTAATGAAACATTAGGAGGGTATTTATAGGAGGAGTAAAATTTTGGTGCTTTCTTCCTTCTTTCTTCTTGTCTCGACTCGATTTAATTTCTTTTTCTTTCTCGACGTTGTCTCGGGATTTGTCGATATAATTTGAACTCGTCTTATAATTTTCTTCTTTAATTAGACTTGGTTCTTCGACTTCATTAAACTTCTGTCTTTAGACTTTTTCTTCGATAAATCTTCAGAATAGGCCTTGGACTTCCGTTCTTTTTGCACTCTTGATCTTTTGACTTCGTCTTTTCTCGTTTACTTCGATAAAATCCGGTGAAAGCTCGTGTTTTTTTCCTTTTTCATCTTTTGGTCCTAAAACACAATAAAAACACAAACCACGCATAATTCCGACATTTACGACATAAAATACACGTTTTGGCTTGGTTATTATTATAATTAAGTGGTAAAAGGATGGGTGTTTCCACACCTATCAAATCCCCTACACTTGACCATTGCAATGCCCTCATGCAATGCATTAGTTTCAAAGCAAGATTTACATTTTTCATCATAATTAACCCACCTTGGCCTTTATTAAACATAAGACATAATTAAAGGAAGAAAAACAAATTAAGAGATTAAAGACTTACATTAGGGTTTTGGATTGTCATGAATATTTATCACCATCAAGTTTCACGTTCTCCATACCAAGCTTAAAAACAAGATCGTTGTTATTATAAGTTAGCAAACTAACACAAATTCATGTGGCCCAATTATTCACTTAGACTCCCTTATTCCTAGGTGTATCACTTATACTTTATTATTGTCTTGAATGATCACGAGGATGCATTGTTGACTTATTTTGATAGTTGTTAGGCTGAAAATAAAGTAGGACGATTTAATCAATAGTTATCTAAAGGACAAAATTCTTTTAAAACTTCTTCTCCGGACCTTTTAAAGTTCATATCTTGGCATAACTCGCTTCACGATTTGAGACCTTTCTCGGACCGATATTTGGCAGCAACTTCATACTTCGAATCTTGAGAGACATTCTTGAAATTATGGTCTTCTCTTCATAATAGGAATTTATTCACTTGAAGTTTTTGAGAGATTCTTCATAATTGGACCACGACTTCTTCATTTTTCTCTAATCTTTATTTTGGACTTTGATATACAACGATCCGCCTCCGTTTAGGACATGGATCTATTTATCCCCATACCTTGCAAGGGTCTTTTCGGATAGACTTCTCCATGATCTTTAGGGGAGTATTTGCTTTTCGTCGTGTGTCTCGATCCTTCATATTGATTTTTGATAAATGATTCTTCACATCACTTGGGATCTTTAGCAACAAAATGTAGCCCTCATGTCTTGTTAGGACCTTTTCGGACTCGCCAATCTTCGCATCCCGCTTCAATAAGTTATGCCTTGGCTATGAACTCTAACTAATACCGAGCAACTTTTAAACGATCTTGTGCTAGAAGTTAAGTAACTTTTCAAATCGTACAGCCTTATTTATTGCAATTAAATTTATTAGCAAGCGATGGGAGAAAAAGTTTATAATCAACTCACATAAATTCATGAAAAAATACCAAACTTATAATTGACTCTATCATCTCTTGTTCTCCACAATTTAAAATCTCAAGGAATGAGACTCGTGGATGCTCAATTAAATCAAAGTTTTGGGTTTTCGAGTCATCTATAGGATCTTGCAAACTCATAGACTTTTTCAAGTTTAGAATTCGCATTTTAAAGTTCCCTTGATAAACGACTCTCTAGGATCAATTATAGGAACTTGCGAAAATTTCTTGTTCTTAACCCGTGAGAGTTAAGACTTTCGCGTTTTAAAGTTCCCTATATAAAAGCCTAGCAAAACTTCACTTAAACACGTTAAGGATACTAGCTAGAGTAAACTTGGATAAGTAAACTCGGGTTGAGTCAAAAGATTCACAACGTTGAAAAATTTAAGACCACTTTATTGAAAATTTATTCTAGCAAAGAAAGTAGATAACGATAGCAAAGGAAAATACTATTATACTACTAGGCCAACATAGACTAAAAATTTTGAAAAATGTCGAAAAATCAATTTTCCGGTTAAAATGAGGACAAATACAAGGAAAAACCTACTTAACTACGATAGAAGTCCCCCTACACTTAATATAAACATTGTCCTCAATGTTTAAGCATGTGGAAGTAACCTCCCCTACACTTAGGACATTGTGCACGTTGTTTAAATCTTGCTAAGGAAGAGACAACTAAAGTGATTCCTATTTTAACATTGAAGAATATAAAATAGAGAATCAAAAGAGTTTAGGATAGAACCGGGAAGACGGGACATGGAATCACGGGTCGTCAAAAGTCATCACGAATGCATCTTTGAAAGCTCAAATCCCTGTACATGATAAGAAAGAAAACAACAAACACATAATAGGGTCTCCCCTACACTTATTATTGTTAGCCTCAAAATATTGAGTCAAACAAGAATGCTCGGTCATATGGTTATTATTTATCGTATTTTAGAACGTTGTAATAGGTAGTATATTAGTCGTGTTATTACGGGCTTAACTTTAAGCTAAGGTTCATTAACAAGTAACCAAAGCCCAAAAGGAAAGCCCGGCCCATGATCATATAGCCCATTAAGCTACATGTAAGCAAAGGCTATATAAACCCTTCCTAGCATGTTAGGAAGGGTGTTGGTCATTTCATTTTTCTCTCTAATCTAATATTCCACAAGTTTCACCAACCTTTTTCTCTCTACTTTCTCTCACTACTTTCTCTCTCTAAAATTCATCTCATATATTCCTTTCTTTCTTTAATTCGTGTGCTATACATCATCATATATTAGGGACAACTATTGGTATCAATCGCCATGGGGTAGTTTTGTGATTGGTTGTTGCGTTTTCATTTGATTTATTTGATTTAATCCTTCTTTCTACCACGAATTCAAGATTTTTCTTGTTTTTTAGTGTTTTTCGATTCGTATAACTTCTTTATTCGTGTCATTGTGACTTGGGTATCTTGGTTTTTGGCTTAAACACAAGTTTTTTGGATCAAAAGTTGAAAATTTCTTGTTTTTCATCTTTCCGAAATTCTTGCAAAGGTACCCATCGGAAAGTACAAGTATTTTGAGGTCAAATCGCAATAACCACTAGGTTCTACTTTGCGATCTAAGGATTCCGATACCTTATTCCGATCTAGACATTCCGATCGTACATTGTGATCTGGGATTCCGACGGTTTCAAGGGACTTTTGAGTCGTTACTCTGCCAAATTTGTTTTAGACACATTCCGATCTGAACATTCCGATCTGAACATTCCGATCTGAGCATATTCCGATCTGAACATTGCGATCTGGGATTCTGACAAGTGTACATTGCGATCTGGGATTACGACAGTACATTGCGATCTGGGATTCCGACAGTGCATTGCGATCTAAGCCTCATTCCGATGAACATCCCGATGGACATTCCGATGGGCATTCCGATGGACATTCCGATGGACATTCCGATGGTCATTCCGATGGCACATTCCGATGGACATTCCGATGACTTGTTTAGCTAAATTTTGTCGAGTATTTTTTTCGACTTAGCCACCATCTAGACTAGTTCCGTAATATCGTTTACACGAAGATTAAAAAAAAATAAAAAAATAAAAAAAAAATCGCAATTTTCGGAATTTCAACAACCATTTTAAAAAATATTTTTTCCTAGACCATTTTTAGGCCATTTATGCTTCGGTTTCAAATTTTGGCGATGCGAAAAATTTTTCGACCAAAAATTCAAATTTTCGGACCAAAATTCAAATTTTTAGGCCATTTTTAGGTTTTATTTTTGTCAAAATTTTTCATTTTTCAAAATTTTTCCCTATTAGTTTTTGGCTATTTCGGACTTGATTTCAAAATTTGGTAAGACAAAATTTTTTAGGTCTAGCGTTTTGTCGGACTGAGGAATTTATTGTCGGGCTGAAAAAAAATCGCAATTTTTGGAATTTCAACAACCAAACAATCACAACACAACTACTTAAGATCCACATTCGATTCATCATTTCAGAGAATATTGAGATGGATTCTACTGCCAAATATCGTGTGACGAACAACAACATAATGGTGGCAGGTAACAAGGAAAGACCACCGATTCTTGTGTCGGGTCGATATGATCAATGGAAATCCCGTTTTATACGTTACCTTGACACAAAACCTAACGGTGATGCTTTAAGGCAATGTATTTTGGAAGGACCCTATAAACTCTCAAGGATTCAAGTTCCTGTAGTACCAGCCACAGACACAAGTGACGCACAACCCGCATATGAACGTGATGAGAAGAGGACCGACCTCACCCTAGAGAACCGTGCGTGGTTTGATGCAGAGAAGGAAGCAATCTACTTAATTCTCAGTGGCATTGGAGATGAAATTTACTCTACGGTTGACGCATGTCCTACTGCTCAAGAAATGTTGACAGCCATTGAAAGATTGCAACAAGGTGAATCACTTAACAAACAAGATTTGAAAACTAAGATGTTTTGGAACTTTGGCAAGTTTATATCAAAGGATGGGGAATCAATTGATTATTATTACTCCCGATTCTACAAGATGATGAATGATATGACCCGAAACAACTTGCAAGTTTCCACCATGCAAGTCAATGTATAATTTCTACAGCAACTTCAACCAGAGTGGACACGGTTTGTCACCTTGGTGAAACAACAACAAAAGTTAGATGAAGTTTCATATCACAAGCTCTTTGACATCTTGAAACAATTTCAAAATGAGGCAAATGAACTTCGAACTGAACAAGTTGCAAAGATTTCCAATCCACTTGCTTTGGTGTCTACCACTCAACATTACCCAGATTATCACTCCCGTACTTCAAAGACCTACTCTACTCAATCATCATCACCACGATCATCCATTGTCTCCAAGTCACATGTTCCAACACGATCCCGAGGCAAATAAGTTGTAAGAGCACCATCACCCACACCTGAGCAATCATCCGAAGAAGACAGTGATGAAGAAATAGCTCAAAAGGATAGGGAATTCAAGCAACAAATGGCTTTCGTTATGAAGCAATATAAGAAAATCTACAAACCCACCAACAACAACCTTCGAACATCTTCAAACTCGAGGAACACCCATGCACAGAGTCCTTCAAGGTATGACACACGAATACGTGTTGCGAGTCCTCCAAAGTATGATCGACAACCTAAGTATGATAATCAGAGGGTGGCTACTGTTGTTGGAAATCGGGAAACTGTTGGGACTCAAGTTGTGCAACAAAGTGGGATTCAGTGTTTTAACTACAGAGGTTTTGGGCATTTGGCTAAGGAATGCAGGCAGCCAAAGAGGGTTAAAGATTATGGTTATCATAAGGAAAAGATGCTGTTGTGCAAGAAAATGGAAGCTGGAATCAAGTTATCAGTTGAGGAAGGAGAAATGCTTGACGACACAGATGATGAACTCTCCGACCAAGAAATCGAGGCACATTATTCATACGTGGCAAAGATTCATGAGGTCCTTAACGTCACTGAAGATGAAAATGGTCCTATCTTTGATACCGAGCTAATTGATAAGGTACACGATGATGCTGAATATAATGTGTTTGGTGATACACATGCGCATAGTGATCTACCAACAACAATTACTGACACATGTATGATGGAAACGGTTGATAGCAATACCACACCCGATTCATCAGACATGTGCAATAATGAGTTTGAGGATGATCAACATGCAAATGAGTATGATGACGAGGAGCGTGTCGCGCTTGCTAATTTAATTGCTAGTTTACTAAAAGATGTCAATGAAAATAGAAAGAATCAAAAGCAATTAAAGAAGGCAAACGCAGCGCTCACTCAAAATTTTGAAGAATGAAAAGCCGCTCTTATAAAATCTAGTGAGACTATTGATAGTTATAGGGCTGAGCTTCTTCAAAAGACCAACGAGCTTGAGGGGTACAAAAGTCGTGTCATCAACGTTAAAAAGGACGATTTTGAAAATAAATACAATGAAGCTCTTGCTTTGTTAACTAAAGAAAAACGTCAATTTAATGTTTTATTAAGTGATGAACGTCAAAAAACGTACCTTTCCACGTTAATGAACTTGAACAGAGGCTTTCTATGAACACCACCGATTCTGGTAAAATTCTTGACGAGAAGAAACAAGAGGTTGAAACATTAAAACAAGATTTCAAAAATAGACAAAGCAAAGATACTGAAAAAGTAAAGGATCTCGAAGAACAAGTCGATTTTTAAAAAAACGTTGTTTATAATACACATGACTCTATTCAAACCGTAAGAATGATAGCACCTCGGTCGTTTTTCAAGGGTTAACCTATCTTTGCCACCCCCAAGTACCTCGAACAAGCTCAAGCTACGAACCCTCACTTATATCTTGATGAGTCCGAATGGACTGATAATGACTGCCCAGTAGCTAACATCGATAGTGAAGAAACGTCCCTTTGGGATGACGAGAGTAGATCACCGGTCAATAAAGATTTTGTGAAACCATATAACTATGCTTATGAAAACAGTCTTTATGGTCTTTTCACTCCACAATAACAGAAGTCTCGTGAGGAATTATTTTTAGAATGCAAACAAAAAAGAATTCAATGGAAAAAAGCTTTTGCCACTAAGAGGAAAACTAATGTTTTTAAATATATTAACTATTTGCCTCTAGATGCTTCTAAAAGCAAAAGTAGAAAAATACTTGGTTTTCTTAAACACCACGTTAATAATGTTCAATCAATTGTTGCAAGCGATTGGGAGAAACGTCAAAAGGATAAGTGGAAAACCGATATTCCTCACGACATAACTGTGCTTGTGAAAGAACTTTTAATACCAAATACGAAGATAATAAAAGAACATGTTCTTGAGTTTGAAAATTTAATTCAGTCTAAAATGTTTGATGATTTGAAATATGTTGAGTCTCTTGAAAAAGAAATTGATGACCTTCAAAATGACAAATTAGAATTTTCAAACGAATATGATCTACTCTTAGAAGAATGTCTCTCCAAAGATATTTTGTGTGTTACTCTTCCATCTTGTGCTGATATCGATGAATATTCTGATGTTGCATGCAAATATCTTGATAAAATCAAAGAGTGTGAGCGTCTTGAACTTGAGATTTCAAAACATAAAGAAAATGTTGATAAAAAGGCTTTTGAGATACTTCAACACAAAATTGATTTCCTTCAAAAACATTGTCATTTTCTTGAACTTGCTTTGCAAAAAGACGTTGGTAGTTTTCCACATGATAATAAATTGCAAGAAAAACTTTCCCAAACGTTTCGAGAAATGAACGAACATAATTTAGAAATTAAAGGGTTGAAAGCTCAGTTACAAGATAGGGACAGAGCGATAGCAGAGTTGCAGAAACTCGTTGCTAAGATGGGTGGGAAGATTGTGGAACCTAGTGTTAAGAAACCTGTTGTAAGACAACCCAATGCTCAAAAAGTGACTAGACCCTCTGTCTTGGGAAAACCATCTGTTTTCTCTAATTATGCATTTGCAAAACCTGCGTTTGCCCCCAAGACGGATGGGATGGATAGGTTACCACAAAACACTCTCAAAACACATATTCGATCACAAAGAATTAAGAACACAAATGTGGTTAAACCAGGGATGTATAGATTGGCCACTAAACCCACACAAAACAAAGAAAGTCAATCACCTCTGACTTCTAGAAACACTACTAGACGTGTGTCTTTTACTACAGGAGTAGTCCCCACTGCTAGTGTTAGTCGGCCCCAGCTTAAGTGAACTCGCATGAATGAAAAGGTCTGGCAAAACAAAAGTCAAGGGAAGATGAAGGAAGTAGAAGACCACCCTAGGATTTTCAATGTTTCTAAGAATAAAACGTCTGTAATCGCGTGTAATGACGATTTGAATGATTCGACTTTGAATGCTATGAAAGTTAAGTTTGTTTGTGTGAAATGTGGAAAGTGTGGTAATGCTAATAATGCTATGTGTGTTTCGAATAATGTCATAGGCGTAGAAACTAGAACTAAGAAGTAAACTATGATGCATATTAGTGCTAGAAAACCCAAACGCAAAGTGAACCATTCTGGTGCAACCCCCCCCCCCTCCCCTAAGAAAAGTATTGCATCAGACTCCACCACTAAGAACCCTAGAAGCAGAATTAGGGAATTATATGAGTCTGCTAGCAAGCCTTGGAAATGGTGGTTTGCTAATCAATGTCCTCCAGGATATAAATGGATGCCTAAGGTTAGGACAGAAAATGTGACTACCAGCGTTAGTGTGCCTCTAAGTGATGAAACTAGGGAAACTAATGAACCGGAAATCACAACTAACATGGAATCCAATTTAGCAAATGCTCCATCGTGTTCTAATTCTTCTGCAGGTGATCGACATAATTCTCTTCATAATGGACTCCGGATGCACGAAGCACATGACGGGGAATCTCAAGCTTCTAATTAACTTCGTGGAGAAGTTCCTGGGTACGGTCCGATTCGGAAATGATCAATTTGCACCGATCCTAGGATATGGAGACTTGGTTCAGGGGAATATCACTATCAAAAGGGTTTACTATGTCGAAGGGCTCAATCATAATCTTTTCTCGGTTGGTCAATTCTGTGATGCGGATTTGGAGGTTGCTTCTAGAAAGAAGACATGTTTTGTTCGTGATTATGATGGGAATGACTTACTTACCGGAACACGGGTACTGATCTCTACACTATTTCACTAAAAGACTCCACATCTTCAACTCTAATCTGTTTCATGGCTAAAGCTTCAACGACTCAAGCTTGGTTATGGCATCAACGTTTATCTCATCTTAACTTCGACACCATCAACTTGCTTTCCAAGAAAGATATTGTGCGAGGCCTTCCTAACTTGAAATTCATCAAAGATCATCTTTGTTCTTCTTGTGAGCTTTGTAAAGCTAAACGGAGTAGTTTCAAGACAAAGACTACACCAAGCTCTAAAGGACGGTTAGATCTTCTTCATATAGATTTGTGTGGTCCCATGCGTGTTCAAAGTATCAATGGGAAGAAATACGTTATGGTAATTGTCGATGACTACTCAAGGTACACATGGACTCACCTCTTGAGATCCAAGGATGAAACACCCGATCTTCTCATCAGCTTCCTTAAAGTGATACAATGTGGTCTTCAAGCTCAAGTTAAAGTGGTTCGTACTGACAGAGGTACAGAATTTTTGAATTCAAAACTGAGAAATTATTTTGAACCCGAAGGAATTTAACATGAAACATCTATTGCTCGAACACCCGAACAAAACGACGTTGTTGAAAGACGAAACCGTACTTTAGTTGAGGCTGCTCGAACATTATTATCCGCTTCAAAACTTCCACTATACTTTTGGGCCGAAGCCGTGTCAACCGCATGCTACACACAAAACCGCTCCTTAGTTATCCCAAGACACGAAAAGACACCATATCACATAATTAATGATCGCATACCTTCACTCAAACACCTTCATGTTTTTGGATGTACGTGTTACATTATTCGAGATGGTGAAAATTTGGACAAGATGAAAGAGAAATGTGATGCATGCATTTTAGTGGGATATGCAACTCAGTCTAAGGGATACAGAGTATACAACAAGAGAACAAAATTGATAGTCGAGACTATTCATATCAGATTCGATGAATTAAAAGAAATGGCACTTGAACAAAGCAGTTTAAGTCCTGATCCACATCGACAAACGACTTCCGTTCACAACCGCACGGAACTCGGAACTCAAGACCACAACAATGAACCGTCCAGTTCAAAGCTGGTTCCTGAACATGTTCCTAGAGCAGATATGACAGTGGACACGACACTTAAAGAGTTGGAAATGTTATATGGACCAATGTATGATGAAAATTTCACGGGGGAGAAACAAGTTGCATCAAAGTCTTCCGCTGTCACTCATGATACGAATGATGATACCGATCATCATCAACAAAAGGATACAACTTCATCTACTTCAACACGGGTTGTTACATATTTACCTCCTCAGAATATAACTTCAACAATCGATCCTACAACATCCACAACTACTGTCATTGCTCCAGAGAACACAAATCAAGCAGACAGTGCATTATCTGACGATGACGATTTTCACAACCCATTCGGTACACCGGTACACGAAACTGGAGAGTCTTCTACTCGCCATGTTGATCCGTCAAATATGCATACGTTCTATCAACGACATCCTTCAACACATCATTGGACCCGAGATCATCCTTTGGTTCACGTAATTAGAAACCCTTCACAGCCCGTTCGTACAAGACGACAACTAGCCACCGATGGCGATGTTTGCATGTTCACACTCGCCGTGAGTACTGCTGAACCGAAAAACATCAAAGAAGCCATGGCTGATCATGCTTGGATTGAATCGATGACGGATGAACTTCAACAATTTGAAAGACTTAAAGTCTGGGAACTTGTTGACAGACCATACGATGTGACTCCATTAAATCTTCGTCGGATCTGGAAAAATAAGCTGGATGAAGAGAATACGATCATCAAGAACAAAGCTAGGCTAGTGGCTAAGGGGTATGGCCAGAAAGAGGGAATTGATTTTGATGAATCATTTGCACCAGTTGCTCGCATGGAAGCGGTCAAGATTTTCCTTTCTTATGCTACACATAAGGGATTCACTGTCTATCAAATGGACGTAAAGACGGCGTTTCTTAACGGTCCTTTGAAGGAAGAAGTCTATGTCACGCAGCTGGAAGGATTTGTCAATCCTTATTATCCTGACAAGGTGTATCGTCTCCACAAGGCACTATATGGACTCAAGCAAGCTCCAAGGGCGTGGTACGACGAGCTCTCGAAATTTTTGGTATCCAAAGGTTTCTCAAAAGGTTCCATTGATCTAACTTTGTTAACTTATAAATATGGGGATGACATTTTGCTTGTGCAAATTTATGTTGATGACATTATTTTCGGGTCTACAAACCCAAAACTTTCAAAATGGTTTGAAAAGTAATGCACAGCAAATTTGAAATGTCAATGATGGGCGAACTAAAATTCTTTCTAGGAATTCAAGTTCACCAATCCCCAAGTGGTATCTTTATAAACCAAGCTAAGTATTGTCAAGAGATAATCAAAAAGCATGGTACGACTTCATGTGACCCCGTTGGGACACCATTATCAACCACATCGCTAGATGCTGATTTGGAGGGAAATGCCATCGATCAAACGAGATATCGTTCCATGATTGGTTCCCTCATGTACTTGACAGCAAGCAGACCTGATATTCATCATGCTACGTGTTATTGTGCATGTTATCAAGCACGACCCACTGAAAAGCACCTCAAAGAGGTTAAACGGATCTTTCGGTACCTTAAGAATACCATTCATTTGGGACTCTGGTATCCGAGGGAAACCGGTTTCTTTCTAACGGCCTATTCAGATTCTGATCATGCAGGGTGTCTTGATACACGTAAAAGTACTTCTGGTGGTGCAAAATTTCTAGGTCAAGATAAGCTTGTGGGATGGTCTTCCAAGAAGCCGGATTGCACGTCACTGTCATCAGCCGAAGCGGAGTATGTGTCTCTATCTGCGTGTTGTGCTCAAGTTCTTTGGATGAGAACACAACTCACGGATTATGGCTTCCACTTTGATAAAGTACCTATGTACTGTAACTCAAAGTCGGCCATAGCCATCTCCTGCAATCCGGTACAGCATTCCCGCACGAAGCACATCGATGTCAGATACCACTTCATAAAGGAACAAGTTGAAAGAGGTATCGTTGAATTATACTTTGTTGGAACAGATTACCAATTAGCCGACTTGTTTACGAAAGCTCTGTCGAAAGATAGGTTTGAGTACCTCGTTAGGCAAATTGGTATGAGATGTTTGACTCCAGCAGACCTGGAGATTCTGGCAAAGGTGCCTGCTTGATTTATCTATCAAACATCAACCTGTAAATATCTTTTAAAAATACAAAATACAAAAATATAAAAAGCATAAAAGCAAAACACAAAATAAAAAATCTTTCAAAATCCAAAAATATTCTTCTCGACATGTCTTTCAGTATCGATAATATGGACGTGCTTAGAAATGTCGCTCAATAACGACACGGGTGTGTACATAAAGCTCGAATGAAAGTTGTAAATATTTTTCAAAACATGTCATTTCTTCTTTTAATAAAGGAAATTGTCTATTTTGGACAAATATTTCTAAACAACGGGTAGAGCAATCTATCACGGGTTGAGCTTGTCACAAAACATTCAACGTTTTGAGCTCAACACAATGGCTTGTAATCACTTTCAGATTGCAACCCGACTCTATATTCACGGGGGAGTGTACGATTTCGTGCCCTTACCCTTAGCAAAAGAAGAGAAATCTTCTTACACTTGAGTGGATTTGTCAAGACATTCAAAGTCTATGAACTCAAGTTTATGCTTTAGAAAAACCTTTCGACAAAAAGAATTGATTTTTCAAAAAGCGTTGAACACAATTTTTTCAAAAATTTTTCAATGATATTCAAAATCTTTCAAAAATTGTGTGTTCAACAACTCCCATCCTCAAAAAGCGAAATGTGGATTATATCCTCACAATGACAATTCAATTGGATCAATTTTTGAGGGGAGCATTTTAACTTCATGCAAAAGATTAACACATCTTTCTCCCAGAGATTTCAAGACTTTTTTTCCAAAATATATTTTAATCAAATTTGGTATCTCTAATATCAAAACATTTTATATATTAGAGATAGGGGGAGAAAATGTGATTAAAATGTGATCTAATATAAGACTCAAGCACTTTAACTCTTACCTACATGTGCGAAACACTTTCGATTATCGATGCACATGTGAAGGGGGAGCATTTCTAAAACGACAAAACTAGCAAGGTGTTAAATGTTTTTTTTAAACACTTTGTTAGAATCTAAAGTGGTTTTCATGGTTACGATCAAATACCCACAACATCTTTAATTCACGACGTTATTGGTGTCAAAAGGGTGGTTAGGTTTAAGTCCTATGATCCAACCAGAACCGGAGGGATCTTCCCAGGGACAATCCAATAGATTATTAGAAGTCCTTAGGAAAGATGTAGTAGAATGTGAACGTAGCTTAATGCCGACTAAGTACTGATGCTAGCACTGGAACAATCACAACAAGGTGCTAGTAATGATGTCTTGGTAAGCATTGAAGGGGTTGAAGAATGAAAAAGAAATTTAAGGATAAAGGGTTTAAAGAAAGAAGCCCTCCATACAACTTAGGCAGAAACCGGGTCAACTCATCATGAAGACAAACTCATCATGGACCCAGTGATGTATGCACAACCCTTTCCTAGCTACTCAGGCTTCTCTCAAAAGAAGTTTGTTTTATTGTCACGGAGAACAACATGACTACTATTGTATTTCTCACTTCGAGATGGTTGATATTGAATAAGTGGCACCTGCTCCAGCCTCCGACCACTAAAAGTGCACAAATAGAGTCTAGAGCCAAGAGATCAATCAAATCTCGTTAGGACACACGGATGAAGATCAACAGAGTCCTACGCTATATCCTTACGATATTGCTAGAACACTCAGAGTGATACTACTTAGTATTCACAATGATGAGTGGAAATCCTTCCAGTGTTAACATCAAACAGCACTACGGTAGGTCATATGTAAGATTCTTTATGAATTGAACATGTGTAAAACTGAAATGCAACAGTGGTTTGATTCTTAATTGATTCAAACTCGTTTCAGGTTTCTACGCGATATCTTTATGGTCTTGCCAGAACATTCAGAGTGATATTTATTAATATTCACAGTGACGAATGGAAATCCTTCTATCGTCAACATCAAACAGCGCTACGGTAGGTAACTTGTGAGATTCTTATGAATCAAGCTTGTGTCAACTGGAAAGCAACAATGGTAAGATTCTTAATGAATCAAACTTGTTCCAGGAATTTGAATTGACGACTTTAATCAAGCGGATATTTATCCAATTGATTCACTCTTTATGTTCGCAGTCTTGCTTTGAGACGGTCGAGTAAAGAGAACGGCTAGTACAGCCGCGAAACCCTGTCAAGGAGATTCTTAATTGAATCTACCTGATCACAGGTACGATATTTAATATCGTATAACGGTCTTCACAGACCGGAGGTAAAACGCTACCGATTTAGGACGAATGTCAAAGCCATTCTGTCCGTGTCTATGTTTTGTCTCGAGAAGGTGGCATCACGGTGTACTCAGCAAAGTCAATGATTCAGAAACCACATACTCATGCCTAAAGACATATTCAACATTTAATAGTGTGAGCATGTGGATGAAGACACAAGATCGCAAGATGGCAAAGACAAGTCAAGGATGATTTGAAGATCTCAAGCTTAAAGACAAAGTCGAAAGACAACAACAAAGGCTCAAAGATCACAGCATGAAGGAACAAGACTACGATTACACATTCAAGGCTCATTTATGGCGAGATTAGTAATCTCTACAAATTTCCTAAATGACCAAGGTTTATGACCTCTCATTGGGGGAGATTGTTAGCCTCAAAATATTGAGTCAAACAAGAATGCTCGGTCATATGGTTATTATGTATCGTATTTTAGAACGTCGTAATAGGTAGTATATTAGTCGTGTTATTACGGGCTTAACTTTAAGCTAAGGTTCATTAATAAGTAACAAAGCCCAAATGGAAAGCCCGGCCCATGATCATATAGCCCATTAAGCTACATGTAAGCAAAGGCTATATAAACCCTTCCTAGCATGTTAGGAAGGGTGTTGGTCATTTCATTTTTCTCTCTAATCTAATATTCCATAAGTTTCACCAACCTTTTTCTCTCTACTTTATCTCACTACTTTCTCTCTCTAAAATTCATCTCATATCTTCCTTTCTTTCTTTAATTCGTGTGCTATACATCATCATATATTAGGGACAACAATTATAAAGATAGATAGATAATCGGGTTACCTCCCAAGAAGCGCTTGTTTTTGTTAACCGAGTCACGAGCCTGACTCGTTCCCGAACTAGATGGTCCATGGGGAAGCCTCGAATGTAATACCGGGATCAAAGACCTTGTCCTCGTTCCCGGAGGACATTAATAAAGGAGAGGCCGGAGGATAAGTCTTAAAGGGTAGAAAAGTCCTTTCAACATACGAACAGTATGTGAAATCATGATCCGCAGGAGGTGGGGTGGGTAAAGGAATCAAAATGTCATCCCCAAAACACATATGATTATCACTGAGCAGCAAAGCCGTAAAGGTGTCAATCATGGAATGGTCAATGTCACCCCCCGGGTCAAAGCACTCATCCTCCGTAATGGTGTCTAAAGGTTGGGATAAAAGGTGCTCGGGAGGGGGACTTGGGACAATATCTTCATGCACCAAATTATTAAAAATAATATCCCCCTCCGTATCATCATCATCAATACCCGGAGGTATTGAGAGAATGTCGATTTCCTCCATAGCTGTATCATTATTCTCAACTGAAGTAATAGACGGAGGTAAAGACTAAGATATAAGAGAAGGATTCAACGCTTCAATTTTAGCAATAAGAAGATGAACTTTCAGTAATTTGTCGCGAAGAATAACGTCTTCCACCTCATCTACAAGACCAAGTTCAGTGGTGAACTTCTCGTAAGTCGGAGAGAATAAATCAACATCGCCCTTATTACCTGAAGGAGAAGGAGAAATTTCAAAGGTGAAATTCTCGTAGCATGGAGAAAAATCATCATCATTAAGAGCGACCTCGTCCATAAGATCCTCAAAAGTCAGCACATCATAAACCTCATCAAAGAATTTATCAAGACCAAAATCACTAATCTCACTCAATGTATCACTATCCTTAGACGCATTAGGGATATCAAGAGTAGGAGTAGTAATCTCAGAAGATGGGTTGAGATTATAGATATCATCCTCGTCATCATCATAATAGTAGTAAGGACGCACAAGAGGAGGAGTATAATAACTAAGATTAGATACTTGCTCTTGTTGCTGTCGCTTTTCCTCTTCCCTTGCTTCGCGTATGCTAGCTAATTCTTGTTGGAACGTATTAAAGTGTATTCAAAAAAATGGCTCGTTCTTCTTCACTCATTCCAACAGAAGGTTGATGATCGAGGGTGTATTGTGGGGGCTCAAAATTATGAAAACCGAAATTATAGCACGGATGTGGTCCATCATAGATCATCGGTTGAAAAGAATTAGAACACGGATTTGGCTCATAATAATTCATCGACTAACAAGAAAAGGTATCGTGAGGGCCCCCACAATTGTTGCAATACGGGTATTGAGAGAAACTCGATGCATTTTGTGGATATGGATCGTCATATATGGGAGACGGAGAAATAGTGGCATTAGAAGAGAAGAATGAATTGAAGTATGAATTGATCGAATTGCACGATAGACAACGGCCAAATTCGTAATTAGGGATATCCATTCCACATCGTTCGCATGAACACCATTGACAGGATTGAATACCAGAAGATGGTCTTCCACACCCTACACAGTCAACAAACGAATCAATTAAACACAATAGATAAGCAAGAAGAATATTTTTCGTGCAAAACTTTCGAAAAAGAAATGCTTTTTATGATTTTTTAATTGTTTTTGGGATTTTTGAAATTTTTTATTTTTTTGGATTTTCGAAAACTTTTGGCAAGAAAATAACGTTCAAAAGTGAACGGATCCCAAAATCCAACGCGTCTCTCACAAAAAACCGTTAATCTTCACGAAAAGAGCCGACAGCGGCGCCATTTAATAACTGGGTTTTGCCAAGTATGAAAATTTGTTCGTCTCGATTCAATTCAAATTGATTTCTGGTTAAATGTGTGACTCAGTCGTTTTTGGTTAACAAAAAGAAGGTTTGGTTATCTATTTCTACTTAAAAGGTAAAAGCAAAAAATAATAAAAATAAGTCAAAAACAAATAACTAATAATAAAGGAGCAAAACAAATAATAAAACGTAAATTAAAACAAAATAATTAATAAAAATAAAACTAAACCAAGAAATTAACTTTCGACTAAAAAATAAATTAACTTAATGAAAAAGGAGAAAATAAAACTAAGAGGGTACTTTAAAACTAAACGAGGTAAAAGCTAAAGTGGGCACTAAATAAAAGATAAAACTTAAACTTTTGGAAAAAAATACTAATACTAAAAATTGACAAAAAATTCAACTAAAAGTACGTAACTTTCAGAATTAAAATCGGAACAACTATCAGATAAAACTAAACAATTACAGAACAATACTAAATAATAAACAAGCTAGCAGACAAGCAGCTGGAAGCAGCCAGCCAGGCACATCAAATTGGCGGGAAAAAAACTAAGCAAGCAAGTAGGTAGGACAAACTCTTCGAAATATATACAGTAAATTTCTTCAGAATAAATTCATTTTCAGAACTTTTGTGTATTTTCGGAAAAAGAGGCTATTTCAGATAAACTAACTATTTCCGAAAATGGGAAAATGGGAAAAATGGGAAAACTTGGAGAAATGAGAAAAGTTGGAAAAATGAGAAAAGTTAAAAAAATGGGAAAAGTTAGAAAAACGGGAAAAGTTGGAAAATGGGAAAAATGGGAAAAGTGGGAAAATGAGAAAAATTGGAAAATAACTACTTCGGAATGTGAAAACCCTTTTGCGAAGAAATCGAAAGATAGATAAACACTTACTGTAACATCTAGAAACAAGGAAAATAAGCTACGATTAAGCACAAATCAAATAAGCAAATAACTAAAACTTAATCTAAAACACTTTTAAGAAAAAGTAATTAAACCACAAATTAAAAACTTTAAAAACACTAATAAAACTAAAAATTAAAAATCAACTTTTTATAAAATAAACTAATAAAAACACTTAATTAAAAATAAGCAAAATCAAACAATAAGCATCAAACACCATAAGCTATCAAAATCAAACACATAAAAACCCATAAACATAATCAACCAAACGCATCAACAAATCAATAAACATCAAGATTAAGCAACTACAAGATCATCTAAATCAACAAAAGATTAATAATAAAGAAAGGAAGAATGAGAATGATTAATTGAAAAGCTTGATTAAAAGTATATGATTCAACAATTAAAACATAAAGATTAAAGATTCTACATATTAATCTAGAGAGAGAAAGTGAAAACTAGAGAGAGAAAGTAAATCTACACTACTCCTAATCTAAAACTAACTAAACACCTCCTAATGACACATTAGGAGGGTATTTATAGGAGGAGTAAAATGTTGGTGCTTTCTTCCTTCTTTCTTCTTGTCTCGACTCGATTTAAATTCTTTGTCTTTCTCGACGTCGTCTCGGGATTTGTCGATATAATTTAAACTCGTCTTATAATTTTCTTCTTTAATTAGACTTGGTTCTTCGAATTCATTAAACTTCTTCTTTAGACTTTTTCTTCGATAAATCTTCAGAATAGGCCTTGGACTTCCGTTCTTTTTGCACTCTTGATCTTTTGACTTCGTCTTTTCTCGTTTACTTCGATAAAAGCCCGTGAAAGCCCGTGTTTTCTTTCTTTTTCATCTTTTGGTCCTAAAACACAATAAAAACACAAACCACGCATAATTCCGACATTTACGACATAAAATACATGTTTTAGCTTGGTTATTATTATAATTAAGTGGTAAAAGGATGAGTGTTTTCACACCTATCACTATGACTCTCACCAACTTTATGTTGACGTGTTTTTGTAACACCCCCAAATTTATACAACTCAATACAGCGGAAGACTCGTTGGTGTTACGGGATAGCACATTACTCACATCATAGACAACGCATAAAAATCGCGTCGTTTAATCATAAATCATTTCCATTCATAAACATCAAAGTTACATCGGTCCCAAGTAATTATATTTCATACAAAGTTTTACAAAGTATTTGAATGGAAAAATATTGTTTAAGTGCGGGCCATGAATTCTTGTCGTCTTCCCGAGAATTACCTTCAAGTACCTGAGATAAAACATGTAAAAAGAAAAGGTCAGCGATAACGCCGAGTGAATTCATAGAGTTTAATGAAATCCATCAATATAATATCAGTATAAAATTATTACTGAAAATCATTTTGTACAAATCATTTTAATAGGCCATAAAATAGCCAAAATCATTTTATACAAATCTTCATCAAAATCATAATATAGGCATTTGCCTTGAAAATCATTATACGAATCATTGTCGTTAAAAACACCATACAATACGTTTTGCAACGTTGTATAGATTAAATAAAACCGTTATATGAATATGGTTATAAAAAGCCTTAAAAATCATTATACGAGCCAATGTCGTAAAAACGTCATACAATACGTCTTACGACGTTGTATGAAAATAAAAACCGTTATATGAATATGGTTATGAAAACCAAAACAAAAACATAATATCAATAGTATGACCCTGTATTGCTAGTCAGGCAATACGTCGTAATTCTGAGCGTCTAGTAGTATTTCGTTAGTCGGATTATTATAACCCGCATGAAATTGTTACCTTACTAAACCAACAACGGGTAGCTAACCCGATACCAATTTTGCCCATCTAAAGTAGTGTGTCGTCACAAATGTCACGCTATGGAAATCTTCTCATACATAAATTCGCTTACAAATCAATGTGGCACGACGGGGATCAACCGTCAAGGCGCGAACTGGGGTGATCGTCCCCAAATAGTACTATTATATGCATAAGCGTCTACCAACTCCCGGTAGTTCAAAATTCATGCTAATGGGACTTTTAGTGACATAACCTAACTTTAATAATCTATTTGATTTCATCTATCGGGTCCTTTAATCATTTATCGGGTCATACATTCGGGTCATACAATCATTCGGGTCCAAATCAATAAACAAGCAATCGGGACAAATGGTGTCCTATTTTATAAAAACTAACATGTTATCTCCCTCGCGGGTTTATAAAAAATTTATAAAACATTTAAAAGAGTGCGAGGCTATGAACTCACGTTGATGTGGGAAGACGGGTTATCGGCAATTCGGACGTACGGTACGTGCTTCAATCACGGAAACCTAGACAAATAATACTCGGTCTTAGACTCATGTCCAATGACTTTATAAAAATAACAATTATGTATACATATGATGATTATATATATACATGATGATCAAGTGGGTTTACATATTCTCGTTTACTCATTTTAGTGTTATATGTCGATAACTTTTATACTAGTTTACTAGTTTCACCTATTTTCGTGTTTTAAGTCCAATAAACTTACTATAAGTTCTTTAACTTGTTTTAATCCCTTTTATACCTATATTATCAGTATGTATACTTTCCATGTTGGGCCCAAATGGGTTAAGCCCAATAAGTTCCTTTTACAAGTTTTTATCTTATTTAGTCCAATTATTAGTCCAATATGCTTAATTAGCTCGTAAATGTCCGTATTTCTTATAGTTCGGGTTTTATCGGTTCTTACTTGTATTAGATACTTATATATCAGTATATGACTTTTATAAACTTTACATTAGACGGGTTTGGTCGTCCAAGTTTTATTTGGCGAAAAACGTTAATTTTACGGCGATAGCCGAAAAAGTTGTAAAAACAATGTTTATAGTTTTATAACTTATAAAACTTAACAAGTTACCAATTTAATAAAATGTCCACTTATTTACCATTGTACATATTTATATAAATTTATTATATAAGTTAGTGGGTTTTAATTTATATTTTATACTATTAAATTTTGAGTGCTTATATAATAGTATTATACTTTAATTTCCAAAATCTGATTTTTATCTTAACTTTCACCATTTTTTCCATATCTAGAGTTCTATAATGAATTAGAAGCTCATTTTTGGGTGAAATGTTCTTCATATTATGTGCTACATTTAACTTAGTTATAGCTACTGCCCATTTTAAGTCTATCATGCCTTAACAGTCCATACAAAACTGCTTATTCAGATTAGACCACCTAACTTGTTTTGATCATATCTCACTCATTATTTTGATTCCATTGCATGGCTAACTCTCAAATGTGTATAACATCTGGTACTTACTGTAAATGGATCATACCATGCAATTTTATCAGTTCATGTTTTAGTTTTATACTGTTTTTATACAGCCAACTAAATAATCAAGATTTTAGCCTTATTTCTTATAGTTATGAACCTTTTTAAGCATATTTATCAACACTTGATCCCCACACAACATTTTTATCATCATATATACATCATATACATATACAAAATAAAGAAAATACATTTGTTCTTTACAAAATAACAAGAGAAAAATGGAGAGGATGATCTTCTTTACCAACCAAGTGGATTTCTTGTTTTTGGAAGACAAGAACTTGATGAACACAACAAGTAACTCCAAGACCATCAAATATCAAGAACATATGTTGGAAAATCAGCCCTAGGACACAATCAAATCACCTCCAATGATGTTAATATGGCCACCAAATGATCAAGGCTTCAAGATAACTCTTTATTAGAGCTAGTAAACATGTGTTTCATGGCTAGAAAAGATCAAGATGGATGTTTGTTGCTTTATTTTGGACGGAAAGGGTGAGTGGTTTGAGAGAGTTTTGAGAGAATTTGCATGTAAGAAAATGGTATAATGAAGTGTTGCTAGTTTTGAGTTAGTGGTAAAAGAGAAGTAAGCTTAGGATGTAAGCTAAGCTTACACATGTAACAAGCTTGCTAACATGATGCCACCTTAGTGTGTGGTGTCATGTTGTGCCGTCCAAACATAGATAGTGGGGTGGGACAATGTATTTTGTCCCATCTCACTAGTTTACGGGTATTTCTCGATTCTAGTTTTCTCGATTTGCGTGCCCTCGGGTCGTTTTACGAAAAATGTTTTTATAAATTATGAATCAACGTCACAAAACGAATCCAATAAAAATTGTCTCATCAAAAACGGAGTTCGAAAACGTAAATACGTAATCCTAAGGTTTCTGGTTTAGTCGTAAAGGACGTTAAAATAAAATCGTAAGTCCTAATCTCTTCCCGTAAATTTGTGAGTTTATGAACTAACACAAATTTAAAACTCCAAAATAATATTCACGGATAAATTTATTTTCTGAAATGTCGGACTGTCACCAAAGACGGTGTATGTAAACGTAAGCACGTAACGTAGAATCCTCGGTTTAAACGTAGTCGATACTACTTCAAGACGTAAATACAAATTTCTTCCCAAAAATAAGTGAGTTCATATTGTAACATTTAAAATAATGTTTTTCAAACAAATATTGAGAATAAAATATCAACCATAAATTGACGGATTGTCACAGCATTTATCCCTAAACAGGATCTTTGTCCTCAAAGATCATCTTACTACTCGCTTCTTATAGAGTTAAAGCCACAAGTGTAATTCATTACAATACGCGAGTTTCATCAAACATAACTACGGGAATAAGATCAGGCTAAATGTTGACTTACTTTCTCTATCCATGACGTTCACGGGTTTTTGATGAATGCAACTTTTCGCCGATCTAAGCTCTACTAAGAATAATCAGATTCTCACTTGATAGATATTCTATCAAGTTCGATATACGAAACATAATTCACGCAGTCTTTGAAGTCCTAGGGTAGATCCAGCTTATATGCCTTTCAAACCAATCTTTTATATCATCTCAATGGTCCCATACAACGGGGACTTATATCCCATGATTTGTCAAATCATGAATTCATTATTCCAAGGTTAAAAATTTTGGCATAACTTCGCTACCCATTTGGCACTTCAAGATCTACATTTCCCATTCACATAACCTCCTGCCCACTATCGGCAGTTAATAATCAAATCCTAATTTCAACAATTATTTCAGATCTCGCGGGTCGGGTATTTTGCAAGGATAGGTTCGCCATCATAGGAAACCTTAAACCTAAGAGACATGTCCAACTCACAATGGGTGTATGTCGGGTGTCTTCATCTCAACTCCCGCTTACAGATGCTCTAAGATTTAGATCCTAACAAGATTCGATCTCGATCCTAATATGATAATTATCAATGATAATCTCTCCAAAGGAAAACGATTATACGGTTTATTACCAAGGGCCATTCATTCAAACATAAAACAGCACTTGTATTACATTATATCGTTACTTTACCTCGTCCCTTCGATTTGGGGTGGTACATAGTACTCTCATCAAGGTTCGTTCTCAATGGTTCCTGAGCAAATCTCTCGAAATTAGATGCGAAGCGAGGATCTTGATAAAGATGTTCGATACAGGCACACTATGTTTACATAACTCTTTTGCATTTATCATTAACGGGAATGATATTAGCAGATTTGGTCAGTCTGTCGACGATGACCCAAATCGAATCAAATTCAGATGATGACCTTTGCAATAGCTAGACGTTTACTAATGTATGAGGCGATATCTGCCTTCATAATTTATCATCAGTACAACTTCCTCAAACAAAGATAATTTTAGTCGTAAATGACATAAATAGAATACTTATCCTTACAATTTCCAACATAACTATATCTTACAATCTCCATATTTAGGCAACCATAAGTGGTCTTTAAAACATTTAATGCTGTCGGCTTCTCAATTATAATGGTTCACATTAGCCGCGAACCCCCTTTTTATTATCCATATTATCCTTTTTACAAACATTGTTTATTTTTATATCGTTCGACAATTTATTTTGCACCTTCATTATCAAGAAATACATCGTAATTGATTCTTTATCTTTTCTACATAATGTGTCGGTATCTATATTCACTTCTCATGATGATATAATTATCATGTCCACAATTCACTCAGATATTCTTTCTATATTATGCGTCAGCAATTTCGTTCACTTTCTCCTGATGAAATAAATATCATAACTGTATTTATTCAAAATTCTTTCTTCATATCTTTTATGTTTCAGTTTCGTCTCAACTATCATTTTTATCAGTTTTTCTCAATCTGGCGTCTAAAGCGTCGATAATTATTACATGTAAATTAACAATAATTATTTAATTTTTATGAAACGTAAACGTAAAAATTTTAAATGTCTTAGTTCGACCAATTATATAAAATGTTCAAAATAATTTTAATTTAATTAACAAGATTTTTGTTGATTTATCGAAAATATTTAATAAGATTCGTAAATGTTCGAAAAACCTTTGTTTATACTTTGGTCAAAGTTTTATTAGTTGAAAAGAAAAAATTGTCGTTTTAAGTTTTCAGGTTATGGTTTAAATGGGTTTCCTCAATCCTTCTTAGGTTGTCTTAAGGTATGCAAAAACATTTACCCCTAAACAGAAGTTTAGTTAAATGTTTTGTGTATAAGGGATTAATCCCTTTAAAATCCTTTGTTAAAACATTTGTCAAAATATATTCGCACTTTCTTTTTAGTATAACTCAAAGTCTTAAATGACTTCTAAATTTTGAAGAGTCCATTTATATTATATTATCTATTAATCATATGGTTAAATCATGTAAAGGATTAAGTCTTAAGTCTTATGTTAAATATTCAAGGTACAATTTTTTTTAATTGTTCGGCCAATTCAGGGCAATCTATAATTAATTATTAACCTCATTCTCATTCTTGTAAATAAACAAATAGTCCTTAATGATCATAAGCATGAATTTATCAAATTACAACCTACACACGTGATTCACCAAATTTATGAATGCTACATGTGTATTAGTCAATCCAAAAGTCACCACGTGAAACACATAATGTTCATTACAAGTACCGGATGTATTGATTGGAATACATAATCTTTTTCGCAGATGCGAAGTTGATGATAACCATGCCATGGATCAAATCTTTAGAACATACGCTAGAACCTTGTAAATGATCGAACAAATCTTCCATTTCGAGTTATGGATATCGTTTTCGATTGTCAATTTACTCAGTTCACAGTAATTTATAAATGTAAGGAATAATAACACCATAGCTCTTCATGATTACAGGCTTGGTAGAATAAAATCTTTCTCCGACAACTCTCTCAGTTGTACGGTAATTCCTTAAATTCAGATGGTGCTGACGTACAGTGCACAAGCCACAGGTGCAACACCGAAAATATAATCAATACCAATCTCAACTTGCCTTAATGGCGAAAGTCTAGGTAATTCATTAATAAGTACTTCCTAAAGTTTCAGATAAAAGAAATATCCTTTAATAAATTCATATTAGGTTCTTTCTAGATTATAATATCTATGACTAATTCACAACCATTCATGGTATAATTCCAAGTCTAAATGCAGGATATGGTCATCCATCAAGAATCATTTAGATCACTTTTGATAATCAATATCTTATCTTTTAGGGAATTCTACTCGAGTTCCCATCAATTAAGACAATGTCGTCATGTCATAATCAATCAATCCATTCTACCGGCATTATCAACTTTTCAGTTTCATTGCCGTCGATAAGATGTGAACTTCTCAAAAGACTAATAATAACTCACAATCCTTCACAAATTCGAGGATATCAGGAGACATAACTACAATTAAAAGAGTAAGGTCAACGCATAATCTATGCGAGAGGATTTCAAATTAGATACAGACGAAAACATTTAATGAATATGAATATATCCCATGTTTTCATAAGTTGAGTACGTATTCGAAAGCTCCTCAGATCGTTACCCAGGTCATTCAAATGAAATCAAATCATAGGAAATGATAAGAACGTCAATACATCCAGTCGGGTATCAACACTCGGTGATCGGATACTTTTCCTAAGAATCTCACTACGGGAGAATTGGACAAGAACGGAATATCAATTGTCAAATAGGACAAATTCCACAGATGAGTAAATTCAACTCAGAAGAATAGATGCTACAGGCACATATGTAGGTGTCCCTAACAATATGTCCCTATTTCGCACTTTTTGCAGACCTCATAAATCTTAATCTTTCACAATCTTCAAAGAATATTTAGTGTTTATTAATCAGTTTTATGGTGACTACTAATCAGCCTTGCATTGTCAATTCCAAATTGTATGTAGGCGCGCAACTATATACAATTTCAAGATTAATGATGCAATACTCAGTTAGTCAAAATTTTATCATCATGTTTATAATAAAAACATTTTCACGCTTAATTCTTAAATAAGAATCAAGAATAAATTTACAAAGATTTTCTTTGTTATGGAAATAATTAAGTTTCCAAAGCGTCTTATAAACAACTTCATTTTGATATCAATCACTTATAAATCTTACTTTGAATAATCCTTATTGTGATGAAAATTAAATTTTCTCAAAGGATACCGTTTTAACTTTATAAAATCAATGTGTGATCTGCAAAAGAGTGATGAAGAGTTGTTCACCAAGAACTTAACTACAATATGATAGGAAATGAGCTTAGCCAAATAATCATGAGGTTCATGACCTTGATGGCACTCAAAAAGAATAATTCACAACGTAACTCAATTCAAGAAGAGTACTTGTTCAATGGTTGCATCACTAATGCGAGCATTAGGATGAAGCAAGAAAAGATACATAACATCGATACATGTAGGATTTAGCAATCAAAGGTAGTCTTTTTATTAATCACAAACAAGTCAAAATTGTACCGTAACACTTTATGTGTCACTATGTCATACAATTCTCAGAACACATCCTACCAACTGATATCTCAGTTAAGTTAGGGATTTTTAAAAGATACCATAATGAATACTAATCTACAAGAGTCATTAGGTGTTCCTTATGTCCCAGAAGATCCACCGGTCTCAATTCAGAAGAAGATTTCTTCAATTTATTTATTGGACACTGGGCATCCTCGTTAGTGGACAATGGTCTAGGAACAACCCTTAACACAAACCTACAATCAATTAAAACCTTATAATTCAATCACATGACTTAATAATTTCCTCTTAACAATCTCATATTCCATACGGGTTAAGTTTTACTTTATTCAAGTTTCAATCAATTTATACTCAATTCGATATCCTACCTCATATTCCAATACTTTCAATCTTATTCTTCGGCACCGTTGTAGTCAAAAGATTTTTAGAAATTTTTAGAAAAATGTTTATAGTTAAAAGATTTTGAAAAGTTTTATTCAAAACCTTAGTTTTAAAAATCTTTCGTTCTCTATAACGAGAGCTCTGGTACCAAACTGTAACACCCCCAGATTTATACAACTCAATACAGCGGAAGACTCGTTGGTGTTACGGGATAGCACATTACTCACATCATAGACAACGCATAAAAATCGTGTCGTTTAATCATAAATCATTTCCATTCATAAACATCAAAGTTACATCGGTCCCAAGTCATTATATTTCATACAAAGTTTTACAAAGTATTTGAATGGAAAAATATTGTTTAAGTGCGGGCCATGAATTCTTGTCGTCTTCCCGAGAATTACCTTCAAGTAACTGAGATAAAACATGTTAAAAGAAAAGGTCAGCGATAACGCCGATTGAATTCATAGAGTTTAATGAAATCCATCAATATAATATCAGTATAAAATTATTACTGAAAATCGTTTTGTACAAATCATTTTAATAGGCCATAAAATAGCCAAAATCATTTTATACAAATCTTTATCAAAATCATAATATAGGCATTTGCCTTGAAAATCATTATACGAATTATTGTCGTTAAAAACACCATACAATACGTTTTGCAACGTTGTATAGATTAAATAAAACCGTTATATGAATATGGTTATAAAAAGCCTTAAAAATCATTATACGAGCCAATGTCGTAAAAACGTCATACAATACGTCTTACGACGTTGTATGAAAATAAAAACCGTTATATGAATATGGTTATGAAAACCAAAACACAAACATAATATCAATAGTATGACCCTGTATTGCTATCAGGCAATACGTCGTAATTCTGAGCGTCTAGTAGTATTTCGTTAGTCGGATTATTATAAGCCGCATGAAATTGTTACCTTACTAAACCAACAACGGGTAGCTAACCCGATACCAATTTTGCCCATCTAAAGTAGCGTGTCGTCACAAAGGTCACGCTATGGAAATCTTCTCATACATAAATTCACTTACCAATCAATGTGGCACGACGGGGATCAACCGTCAAGGCGCGAACTGGGGTGATCGTCCCCAAATAGTACTATTATATGCATAAGCGTCTACTAACTCCCGGTAGTTCACAATTCATGCTAATGGGACTTTTAGTGACATAACCTAACTTTAATAATCCATTTGATTTCATCTATCGGGTCCTTTAATCATTTATCGGGTCATACATTCGGGTCATACAATCATTCGGGTCCAAATCAATAAACAAGCAATCGGGACAAATGGTGTCCTATTTTATAAAAACTAACATGTTATCTCCCTCGCGAGTTTATAAAACATTTATAAAACATTTAAAAGAGTGCGAGGCTATGAACTCACGTTGATGTGGGATGACGGGTTATCGGCAATTCGGACGTACGGTACGTGCTTCAATCACGGAAACCTAGACAAATAATACTCGGTCTTAGACTCATGTCCAATGACTTTATAAAAATAAAAATTATGTATACATATGATGATTATATATATACATGATGATCAAGTGGGTTTACATATTCTCGTTTACTCATTTTAGTGTTATATGTCGATAACTTTTATACTAGTTTACTAGTTTCACCTATTTTCGTGTTTTAAGTCCAATAAACTTATTATAAGTTCTTTAACTTGTTTTAATCCCTTTTATACCTATATTATCAGAATGTATACTTTCCATGTTGGGCCCAAATGGGTTAAGCCCAATAAGTTCTTTTTACAAGTTTTTATCTTATTTAGTCCAATTATTAGTCCAATATGCTTAATTAGCTCGTAAATGTCCGTATTTCTTATAGTTCGAGTTTTATCGGTTCTTAATTGTATTAGATACTTATATATCAGTATATTACATTTATAAACTTTACATTAGACGGGTTTGGTCGTCCAAGTTTTATTTGGCGAAAAACATTAATTTTACGGCGATAGCCGAAAAAGTCGTAAAAACAATGTTTATAGTTTTATAACTTATAAAACTTAACAAGTTACCATTTTTATAAAATGTCCACTTATTTACCATTGTACATATTTATATAAATGTATTATATAAGTTAGTGGGTTTTAATTTATATTTTATACTATTAAATTTTGAGTGCTTATATAATAGTATTATACTTTAATTTCCAAAATCTGATTTTTATCTTCACTTTCACCATTTTTTCCATATCTAGAGTTCTATAATGAATTAGAAGCTCATTTTTGGATGACATGTTCTTCATATTCTGTGCTACATTTAACTTAGTTATAGCTACTGCCCATTTTAAGTCTATCATGCCTTAACAGTCCCTACAAAACTGTTTGTTCAGCTTAGACCACCTAACTTGTTTTGATCATATCTCACTCATTATTTTGATTCTATTGCATGGCCAACTCTCACATGTGTATAACATCTTGTACTTACTGTAAATGGATCATACCATGCAATTTAGTCAGTTCATGTTTTAGTTTTATACTGTTTTTATACAGCCAACTAAATAATCAAGATTTTAGCCTCATTTCTTATAGTTATCAACCTTTTTAAGCATATTTATCAACACTTGATCCCCACACAACATTTTTATCATCATATATACATCATATACATATACAAAATGAAAGAAAATACATTTGTTCTTTACAAAATAACAAGAGAAAAATGGAGAGGATGATCTTCTTTACCAACCAAGTGGATTTCTTGTTTTTGGAAGACAAGAACTTGATGAACACAACAAGTAACTCCAAGACCATCAAATATCAAGAATATATGTTGGAAAATCAGCCCTAGGACACAAGCAAATCACCTTCAGTGATGTTAATATGGCCACCAAATGATCAAGGCTTCAAGATAACTCCTTATTAGAGCTAGTAAACATGTGTTTCATGGCTAGAAAAGATCAAGATGGATGTTTGTTGCTTTATTTTGGACGGCAAGGGTGAGTGGTTTGAGAGAGTTTTGAGAGAATTTGCATGTAAGAAAATGGTATAATGAAGTGTTGCTAGTTTTGAGTTAGTGGTAAAAGGGAAGTAAGCTTAGGATGTAAGCTAAGCTTACACATGTAACAAGCTTGCTAACATGATGCCACCTTAGTGTGTGGTGTCATGTTGTGCCGTCCAAACATAGATAGTGGGGTGGGACAATGTATTTTGTCCCATCTCACTAGTTTACGGGTATTTCTCGATTCTAGTTTTCTTGATTTGCGTGTCCTCGGGTCGTTTTACGAAAAACGTTTTTATAAATTATGAATCAACGTCACAAAACGAATCCAATAAAAATTGTCTCATCAAAAACGGAGTTCGAAAACGTAAATACGTAATCCTAAGGTTTCTGGTTTAGTCGTAAAGGACGTTAAATAAAATCGTAAGTCCTAATCTCTTCCCGTAAATTTGTGAGTTTATGAACTAACACAAATTTAAAACTCCAAAATAATATTCACGGATAAATTTATTTTCTGAAATGTCGGACTGTCACCAAAGACGGTGTATGTAAACGTAAGCACGTAACGTAGAATCCTCAGTTTAAACGTAGTCGATGCTACTTCAAGACGTAAATCCAAATTTCTTCCCAAAAATAAGTGAGTTCATATTGTAACATTTAAAATAATGTTTTCAAACAAATATTGAGAATAAAATATCAACCATAAATTGACGGATTGTCACAGCTTTAGTGTCTCTTTCAGGTGATAATGTGGTTAAGCGTGAGAATAGGAGTGGCTAGCTGGGAGGCTTAGGATTGCATTGGAGGAACCCCCTTTCCTCTTAGTCTTTACTTATGTTTGAATAAGTAATACTTTGTAGACACCTATATGTTTGTTATTTGTTAATTGTATGTCTTTGGTAAAAGGTAGACCTGTTACCTACTTACCTAGACGCCTGCATTGTTTGTAATATCTTCATGACATTGTGTCATCATTTATGATATTTCCAATTCATTTAGTTATCTCTATAGACACGCTATTGTTGTGATGATATCCATACGTCGCGCCTCATATTCCGTCATGGTGGGGTGTGACAAAGATCGAGCCTGGAGCCATTTGAGATCATCAAATATCTCATTAGGACACACTTTCATAATTCCTTTGTTCTTCACACACTGTGAAAAGTAAGAAAGATCTTAAGAGTCCTACGCAAAATCTTCATGATCTTGCCTGAACATCCGAGTAATACGAAAGTATTTACAATGAAGATGGAAATCCTTCTTGAGTGAATATGATAAAGCTCATGGTAGGTGACTTGTGCGATTCTTTATGAATCAAACTTGTGATCACTGGAAAGCAACAGTGGTTTAATTGTTAACTGAACTTATACACGTTCCAGGCCTCTACGTAATATCTTAGTAATCTTGCCAGAACACTCAGAGTGACACTCTATAGTGTTCACAATGATGAGTGGAAATCCTTCTAGTGTTAACATTAAACAGCACTTGGTAGGTAACTTGCAAGATTCTATATGAATCAAGCTCGTGGCAACTAGAAAGCAACGATGGTGCGATTCTTTAATGAATCAAACTTGTTTCAGGAATCGGATTTGACAGCTTCAAATCATGCAGATATTATTATCCAAATGATTCACTCTTTATGTTTGCAGTCAGCTTTGGAAGGTGGAATAAAGAGAACAAGTTTACCCGTTAAATCTTGTAAATGAGGTTCTTAATTGAAACTACCTGCCACAAGTAAGATATTTAATATCGTCCAGCGGTGTTCACCGACCAGAGATAAAATGCTACCGAATTAGAATGAAATGTTAAAAACCATTTCATCCGTGTATATGTTTTCTTGGTAATTGTTTTATGCAGCGTAACAAGAAGGTGGCAGTGCGGTGTATAATCCAGAAGAAGTCGTCAACACATGGTTATACTATATTCTCTTAATACTTCAAAAAATTCAAGAAAGCCTAAAAGTCAAGTCTTCTGCTGTATCAAAATCTGAAGCTTTCAAGAATTTATAAAGGTATAAGTATGTGGAACATGAAGTCAAGAGGAGGCAAATTTCACAAGTTATGAATGCACAAGATCAAGGCAAGGAAACATGCTCAATACCAAAGTCAAAGATCTCATCAGCATATTCACAAGAACAAGATCAAAGACTCAAGCAGAGTATGCTAGGTTTAAGATTTTGTAAATGGTGTGACCTCCCTTAGGGGGAGCTTGTTGGAAATACGTTTTTCCAAAGAAAGTCTCAGTCACATCATTATTAGCATAGATCACGAGCTATAGACTATTTATGAAATTTTAACTTGGAGTGACCTCCCTTAGGGGGAGATTGTTAGAAATACGTTTTTACGTATTTAGAAATGACCGGTCACTTCAATGATATATACGTAGCATGGGCTCGTGATCTAATATGTAATAGTATAACCCATAAAGCTTACATGTAGGGTGGACTATATATATACCCCCTTCTAGAATGTTAGGACGGGTTGTTGGTTCTCATTTCATTAATCAAATACATCTTTCTCTTCATCCTCTGTTTTCTGTCTCTAACTTTCTCTCTCTAAGTTCTTCATCTCTTTCTTTCTCTTTAGATCATTACAACACATTAATAATCCTAAGAAAATGTAGACCTACAATTCACAAACAAGTTCTCTCTTCCAAAAACGATCAAAAGCACTTGAGTTCTAAACTCCTATTGACTTAATTGTCAAGCTTATCAATCGTTAGGAGTGGTTTAGTTTGTTAGTGAGGATATCACAAACACACACATTGTCTATTCAATCCGTATTGTAGCTTCGCATACAATAGGGTATAATTCTTTAATAAATAAGAGTTAAACACTGAAAACCTTTTATGTTATTTACTTTACATTGTCTTGTGTTTTAAAAATTACTTTACCATGAGTTAGGTCTATAATTAGTATTATTAAGTATAACACTAATTACAAGGGACCAACAAGTGGTATCAGAGTGGTAGGATTATAAAACTTTTAAACTACCATCTCAAAGTTTTTAAAACCTTGATCCATTACGGCTGAAAGTAATGTACCTCAATTTGTCAACAAAAAGGGAACAAGTTACTCTGTTAACGCTCCTAAGTTAGAAGTTGTGATTTAATAAATGGAAGAAAAGAATGCTATGTTATTTGATGGGAATGGAACCTTATTACATTACTTGTATTAAGAATGGTCCATTCAAACTAAAAACAGCAGTAGGTGATGACAAACCTGAAAACCAATGGTCTGACGATGAAAGGAGAGTGGTTAATCAAGGCCAACGTCTCAAAAGCATCATAATATATTGTCTTACTGACGATATTATGGAAGCTGTCATCGAGTGTGAGACGGCCAAGAGACTTGGACATATCTTGTTCATAGTTTCGAAGGACCACCCGACACTAAGGAAAATCGGATAATGGACCTGAAGTTAGAATATAACACTTTCAGGGCCAAACCATCTGAAATTCTTCTTCAGACTTACACCAGATATAAGACCTTGCTTAATGATCTATCTAATGACGAGGTCAAACTGTTTAAGCATGAAATCAATGTTGGTTTTGTGAACAGTCTCCCTGAAAAATGGCTTGGCTTTTCCCAAGGACTGAGAAATGCTAATCACATTCAGACTCAGGATCTTGCAGACATTTATGGAACATTTATCTATAAAGATAATCTAATAAATAGAATATATCCTGAGTCTAAGAAGGCCTTAATAACAGACACCTCAGCCATACCAACCCCTGTTAGTCATGGACCAATATCAACTGCTTTTTACTCAAATGCAATTGTTCAAGATTTTCAGGAGACCTCAGATGATGAGGTTGATGAATGATCTAGTACTAAATACATAAGGGATATAAATTGGGAATTTCATGAAAGAGCCCTTTTGGTAAATGTCAAACGTTATATCAAAAGAACTAGATTTGCTGGAAATCAATCCATTGAGGGAGTGGATTGTTATAGATGTGGTAAAACTGGGCATATTGCAAAATATTGTCTTTCAAAAACTCCATTGGCCACATATAAAAGTCAAAACTCATCATTAGGAAATGACAATTTACAACATAAGTTTACACCAAAATTGATTCAGGCTTCTTCAACTAACCAAAGTTTCTAGAATAGTAAGAAAATTGAGAAGGATTATAGGTCTGAATACAAAAGGGTCAAAGCAAAGCTTGCACTCTTAGAAGCTGGACCTTCAAATACTCAGACTCAAAAACCTCCTCAGAATAAAGCCAAAGGGTTGGTAGCTGAAACCTTTGATTGGGACGATGAAGAGCTATCCTAAAAAGATGAAGAAGTCAGATATCAAGTGTTGATGGCTCTAGCTGATGATGAACTATCTGTTGGAAAGAGTCATGCTCAAAATGGAGAATGGGTTGACATCACCATGAGAAAGGTAAACATTCTTCTTTCTATGGATGAAAGTCTGACTAGCAAAGGTTCCTTAAGTACATAAATATTGATTTATCGTTTGTTGAAAAGCAAAGATTAAACATTCTTTCAAAATATAATAAGCTTGTTTTTGAATTAAACAAATGTAGAGATAATATATTAATTTTGAAACAAGCCAAACTTGAAGCAGTAAGTTGTCAACTTCGGAATACTGAAGTTACTAAAATTAATCATGCTCTTCAAGAACAACTTAAGGAAGAAAAATGCATCGATGAGAAATTGACCAATAGCTCTAACTTATCCTCTTAGTGTATAAACAATAAAATTCCTGCCTAAAAGAAGAAAATTATTGGGTCTCTCCAGCTCACTGAGAAACCACTTACTAAGGAAATGAGTGAAAAAGTATTTCTCCCAGCTTCAGTAGGGTTTGATCATGAAATGATACCAAAGTCAAAAGACTGGGTGGAAAGATCAAACCCTAAGAGTGTATTACCTAATTTTGATACTGGAATATATTAATAGCTGAATCTCAGGCTGTCAATGAATTACTTGGTCTTAATGAGAAGACCGATGTCCCTAATAAATCCAGCAACACTGAACCACCAAGCATTGCTGAGGACATTTAGAATCCTCTGCCACCTTTGAAAAATATTTAAGGGGCAAGTCCATGTTTTGAACTAAGACCATTATCTTATCAAGAACACTCACCTAGAGGAAGAGCTGGATTAGATTGTCCTAAACAAACAAAGCCTGACTCAAAAGAGACATCAAGTCACACTGAGTCAGGAACTGTCACTGTGAAAACAACCAAACCTATCTCTTCCTCAATGACTCATACAAACTCAGTCAACTCCATTCCTGTTGTAAATCAAGAGGAGTTGAGTAGATTGTTCCAACTATTCATGGAAGAGAAGCTGAACTTCGCCTCTAAAGCTTAGGGTGAAACATCTATGTCCTCACAGCCTGAATCATCAGAAAGTAAGAAAACTAAAACTGAGTCTTCCAAGAAGGTTAAAACAAAGAAACATTCCTGTAAATTATGTCACTACACAAATCATACCACTGATAATTGTTTTAGAGTCCTCTATTGCATGAAGTGTAAAAGTGAAGATCACAGGATAGCAGATCATGAGGTATGCATGGCTTCTATTAGAAATGATAATAGATATAATGCTCAACATTATAACTATGGGCCCACCTCTAGACAAATCAAGAAATCTAAGGCTAAGCCTTTTTCACCATGTACACATTATGGCATCTTCGATCATAGGCCTAATGATTGTGTATACTACCCTGAGTGTGAAATTGGTGGAAGCAATGATGATACTACCTCAGGACACAATAGGATAATTATGGTCAAGAAAGGCATGTTGTGATAACTCGAACCCGAGGTCATTATTTAATTTTGTTTTACGAATATTTTTGAAATTTTTGATGAGTTTGAATGCTATGACGGTTGGTGGTTTAATTTAAAATCGATGTTGGAAGTCTTATTTTTACCTTTTTACTAGTTGCGAGGACTATTGGTGATTACGATATCAACGGATGCCCAAAATTTTACGTTTTATTAATTGTCGTTTCGATGTTTATATTTTGACGTTTTATTTTTAATTACGTATTAAGTCGTACAGTGACTATATTAATATCATATTTGTGTGCGTTTTAACTTTCGAAAATTATTTTACGAAACCCGAGTCTCGTAAATATTATCATAATTGACTAATATACATTTTCTACCCTTTAAACTATTTAATTGCATTTAGGTCCAAAAGACTGCAAAGTTGGCAAAAATTACCCCTCCAATCCCACTATATACAGTTTTTCCACTATCTACAACACATACAAAATATTTTTATAAAATTTTCAAACATCCTTTTCCTTTGTTCTTGCTTTTGCCATCCAAAACACAACACATAACCCCTTTGATTTTTGATTTCCAACTTGAATCTATAAAATCTAATAAATATCCCATCTAGTAAATTCAATTGTGGGTCTTTTGGTATAAATTTTATACACATGCACTATGTTTCATTTTTTTCATATGATCTATGTTGATTTGGTCTATTTTTATTAAGTGGGTATGTTGTTAGTGTTGTTATAGTTGATTTTTGAGTATTGCATGTTTGAGTTTTTGAATGGATCATTGAAGAATGATCATTAAAGGGTGTTAAGGGTTTGATGAGTTGTTTAGGATGTCTGTGGGGTAATATTAGGAGTATGAGATTGATTAAAATGAGTTGAAAATTTGATTTAGTGTGATTTTTAGAGAGGTGTTTTAGATCAGTGGGTTGTAAGGCAATTTTGGAAATCTTATGTCTAATTTGAGGTTGATATGATTGGATAGTGTTATATAGATTTTGATTATCTTCGTTTTGGCGTAAATTAGATCTTCTAACTCAAAACGAGGAAGATGTTATGATAGTTTGATTATCCGTGTACCAGGAGATAAGTATCGACACAATCCGAAGTTGTTGTTGATATTTGGATCGAATCTTGGGGACTATAGAATGAGTTTAAATGAGTCAACGATTGTTTAAAGTATGTAAACCTAAGTTGGTGAGTCTATTTTCCAACCAAAGTGTTGGTTTTCTAAATGAAGTTGATTAGAGAAGTCAAAATGGTTGTATGAGTCGATGACGTAAAACTGTCCGGTTTTTGTAGTTCAAAGATGTGTCGGGCAGGGATTCTTAAAAGTAAAATATCTTGACAAACTTTTCGGGGGACTTTATATGGATAGTAAGTTAGTTCTCTGAGTAGTATCATAAATTTTTGACGTGTTTAAGTGGGGTAAATGGGCTTGTACATTTGGTATCTACCGGCAGATTTTTATCGAGTGTATTGTCTAATAAAGTAAATATATAGAAGGAAGTAATAGGTCACTTGTATTGTTTTTCTTTCGGGTTTGTTATGATTTTATTATTTTCAGTTTGATGTTATTAAGTATAGATTTTACTCGAATCTATTATTAATGAACGCGCCTTATTTGATAGGTTGCGGTTTTCGTGTTTAACGGGCATGAACTATCGTCAAAGATCGTCTTGCTACTTCTATTACTCATGGCGAGTCTATAGCCTCGCTTTGTAATTGTTTTGAATGATTTTAAAACCCGTGAGGGGGATACATGTTATTTGAAAATAAATGGAACACAGGTCATGATTAATTGTTTGGACCCGTATGTTGGCTTTGGACCTGAATGTTGCCTGAATTGTGTTGAGTACCTAGTTGTAGAAGGCCCTAAATTCATGAACCGATAACTATTGTCTTTTCCTTTTGTGGGTTGGAAATAGCCGCTTAAACAATTGATAGTACTATCGGGGTTGACATCCCCATCCGAGACGAGATTTAGTACGCTGAGTGCGCTGCTCGGAAGGATAACTTGAATAAGAGGCAAGGTAAAATTTACAACGATTACCTTAAGAGGGGCAATGGTTTCACTTTTATCATGCCGGCCTTTTGGTGGATGATTGGTTATAACAGGTCGGTGTCATGAGCTTAAACACAATTGTATAGCTTTTGCTATAAGATGAAATGCTTGAACAATAGATTGTATGCGCACAATTCTATTAAATGATTATGATTTATTTTTCTCTTGTGTTCAAATGATGATTTGATAAACCTATAGACTTGCTCAACCGTTGTGTTGATGATTTTAAGCATCTATTTCAGGTGATTGAAGTTGATAGATGGCGTAGCTTGCTGGAGAAGGATTGCAGGTTGCTTTTGTGCTAGTTGAGTCTAAAACTGATTTCTATCCCTTTTGTCATAGAACTAATTATGTTTTGTCATGTATTTTGATAAAGAAATGTTTGTTGAATGGTTGAGATCTTTGGGGGACCAAAACGCTACTCCGATGGTTAAACTTTTGTTTTGAATGGGATCGACGGTTATAGACAATGGTTAAATTATTTCCTTTATATTTCAAATGTACCATTTTGAGATTTTTCAAAGTGTCTTGTGTAATAAAGTTTGAGTTTAGCACCCAAATGTGTATTTCTGTTGCACAATGTATTTTGGGGGTGTCAAAGATTGGTAATCAGAGCTTTTAAGTTATAGAGAACTAGTTCTATTTTGAAAAATGTCCTAAACTATAACTTTGGTGTCGAAAATATTTTACAAAAGCACGCAACTTCTCTGGTAAGATTAACTGTTTTGTATTGTTTTATAGTTAGATGTATCCCTTAAAACTAAAATGATTTCTTGAGTATTTATTAAGTAAATACTATGTTGATGTATTGATGTTGTTGAAAGTACGTCGAGTACTTTTATCGTAATTTTCTTTATGCAATGCATATGTATATAATTTTTAATAATGACCTTATATACCGCCGAGGGTCTAGGACAGTAGACCAGATGACGAATAATTTTACAACTTATTTCTTGCGACTTGTATCGCGTATGAGGAAGGTTGATCGATTGGTGTATGATAGATATGTGGTTGAAACTTGTGTTATTAGGAGGTTTCATGTGAATGAAAAGTTGTTTCAAAGATTGTATCTAGTATGTGGAGATTGGAGTTTGTTAGGACTCGGAAGATGGACGAGATTACTAGTCTTAGGTCGATGGTGATAAATTTGAGTTCTTGAATTGAAAGGTTTAAAGAGGAGAAGGTAAGGTTTGAGAGATTGAGTGAATGGGAATCTCATGTGAGGTCAATTTTGAGTCAAGGTTGGAAGTTTAGGAATGATGAAAGCTATGCTGAGACTTGGTTTGTGATTTAACCGTCGTGTAAGGGTGAGTATCTGAACTTTAGAAATGAGCTGCCATTATGTTATGATTCGACTTTGAAGTGCGAAGGGGAGGTACACGAATGTGATGAAGCTGAAAGCAATGAAAATAAGGATGAGGAGTCGGTGTCTAGGGAACTAATCACGTGATGGATTTCTTTGTATTTTATTTTCCTGCTGTGATCGAACTTATTTAGACTTTGTGTCATAGTGTTGTGATGGAACTTATTATCTTTTAAGTTTGTTTGGTAGATGATTCTAGTGATCGAACGCAATTTGAATTACCCTTATGGTTTATGATGTGTCCTTATTAACCATTTTGAGTTTTGGTTGATGAATCATTGTAGTTTGTGTTGTTTGTGCATGAAGTATCCATGATATGTCATGATAAAGAAATCCTTCTTTTATCTTGATATGTATACTTATCATGATTCTTTCTTCTGTGATGCTATAAGAAGGAGTAGGGGAAGCATATTTCTGTCATTAGCGGATTGCTGCGTGATTATGTTTCTTGAAATATGCTGCCAAAGCTAACAACTGCTACTATGAACACTATGATCGAGCGAGCTATTACTAGAGCACTTGAAGCTAAAGGTATTACGAGGAATCAGGGTGCTGAATTAGTGGTGCTGGGAATAATGATGATGTTGATGGTCCAGTTGGA